>OZ010717.1:24224207-24409645 GCA_963932345.1 Ophion ventricosus
AATTGCGGGGCCCCAAAGCGTCCATGTACCTTTTATCCGTCCGACAGAGAGGAGCTAAGTGTGCATAAGTGGCATTCGTGTTGAGTGCTTGACCCGTTGGACGGAACTCGATTTTCTTATTCTCTCTCTTTCTATGTATATGTATATATACATATTATATACTTATTTATTTATTTTTATTTTATATTTATTTATTCATTCGTTTACTTGTTTATGTATAAATATGTGAAGAATAAAGGGCTCAAGTACCCTGAAATTTGGAAGATATGTTCCTTAAAAGGTGTTGAGTTGCATTGAGAAAGGATTTTTTGAAAATCGACTCCTAAGGAAGTGAAATATGGGTGTAAAAGTTTGTGTGGGAAAATCGAATTTCCTGCTTTTATTTCAATAAAATTCGAAAGATATGTTCCTTAAAGGTCGTAGGGGTGCGCACTAGAAAGGATCAGTTTCTCGCATGATCAACTATATGTGGGCCGTTCGAGAGTATCGAGTGCCCAAAACTTGAATCTACTTGCTGAAGAACATAAATCATGCAATGTTGTTTACCGAACTATATTACAAAGCCACAGTCGAAACCGCTTACGACAAATCGGCTATGACCAGTGCTGGGCAAAATTTAATCGCTAGTGTAACTAAAGATTAACAATTAATTAATTGTTCATCACGATTATAACAATTAATTAATTGTAATTGTGAAAACTCAAGATTAACAATCAATTGATTGTTGGTTGCTGTAGTCGCAGATAACAATTAATCAATTGTTAATGGTGACTTTCCACAATTAGAAACTAATCAATTTTCAATCTTTTTAATGTAATTGATTAAAAACTAACAATTAAAACTGATTATTGTATAGAGCGCTGCCTATACGTAAGCCTAAAAAACCCAAACAAACACGTCGTAACTAATATCCGTAAAGTTAAATAGGTTAATTGTTAGTTTTAATTGTTTCTTGGAACAATTGAAAAAATTATTTGCAATTGTTTTAATTGCGAGTTGCAATTAACATAGATTAATCCAAATAAATTAATTGCAACATGCAATTGATAGTTAATTTCCATTGAATTAATTGCAATGACTTTTTTGGTCAATTAATGAACCGATTGAAAATTAAATTGACAAACGCTCAACACTGGCTATAACTTCGGTACTGCATGGTCCCCTCAATGTCGTTATAACCGGTTTTGACTTTAGTTCTTTATACAACAATGACACTGTATGATACTGGAGTTGAAGGTTGGCACTTTTGCATTACTATTTCACAAATTACGAACCCTTACCTCAGTCAATCAGTCGATCGACGTGCCTGACAAATATGACACTCTACCTTCTTTTATTTTATTCCTTACTTATTTTTCTCTCTTTGTTTATCTTTTCTCTGGATCAAATCATAAAGTCCACGCGGACGAAGTCGCGGGCAAAAGCTAGTTAAGGACTTTCACTTCGATCAATAGTCTATATTTGCCATAGACACATATATATAGATGAACGTATAACTGGTGGTACATCGTGTCAGGATTATGCATACCTTTTTGATCTCATTTAGGAATCTCTCATCGCTCCGATAGGTATCCTGCATAATCTTCTCCTCACTTTTCTCTCTCCCTCTCTTTTTCTTTCCCTCTCTCTACCACCCTTCCTCTCTTTCACTCTATTCTTTGCACAGCAACAATATAAGTCTGTCACGAAACAATAAAGGCCGAGTTTGAAAAGCGGCAAAAAAAAAAGCATTACTCGAGCAACAACAATGACACACATACACGTGGCGAAGCTGCCATTTTTATCGTTTCTTTGTGACACGCTCGATGAGCAAAATTACGCACAGATGATTTCTGTGTGGACAACTTTGGCCTCGTTCGATAATCGTCGCGTTAAGTCACGAGAGCGAGTAATTATCGGCGAGCAATTAGGAGAATGATCTTTTTTTTTCACTGTACTGTTTTATTTTTTATATTTTTATATTATTACGCGAGAACAGAGGAAGAGAAAGGGAGAGAGCCAGGTTATTTTTCCCGATCGTAATGACGTCATTGTCGGGTAAATCGAGTACACGAGATCGGGGAAAAGTAAGTGGGGAGTCCGTGAGAGAGAGAGAGAGTGAAGTGAAGCTGGGATAGAGGGAGAGCTCGTGTGTGTGGGAGGGGGGGGGGGGGGGGGAGCGAGAGAGAGAGAGAGAGAGAGGGGGGGGGGAGAGAAGATGACGTTGAAGATTGCATCGTTGAAACGCAACGAAAATATACAATTGTTTTTAATTATTCAATTTTTTTGGCCGATTTAGGCTGTGAAAATCGGGCAAACTTTTCTACGTATTTTTATTAGAAATTTACGACCTCAATTTGCCAAAAAAATATTTGCATAATAATAAAAATAAAGGAATAAAAAATGGAAAAAAAATTATCGTTGCGTTCCAACGATGCAAACTTCAACGTCATAAGAGAAGGATAAAAAAATTTGACGTTGCATCGTTTGCATCATTGGAACACAAGGAAAATTAATGGTATTGAACTTTGCATCTTTGGTCTGCAACGAAAATATATTTTCTTCGTATAGCCGAATTTTTTATTGCCCATTTAGACTACAAAAGATACTGAAACATTTTCGAGGATCCTTATTCAAGATCTAAAACCAATAATTGCAATAAAAGATTTCACATTATAATCACAATAAGGAAGTGACGAAAATCAAGAAGAATGTTCGTTGCATTCCAACGATGCAAACTTCGACAACGTGAAAATTAATTCTTTTCAATTGCTCAAATTTTGGTTAGTCGATTTAAACTCTGAAAAAAACCTTAAACGTTTTTACGTATGCTCATTAAAGATTTTGTAAAAATCCCGAAAATTGAGCGAATTGTGACGATTTTTCTGATCAGACTGCGCGGGGAACTGTCTGACAGTCTTTTTCAAATTTGAGCCGGCTCAAATTTGAGCGCTCGACAAAAACTCAATGAAATTCATCATTTGGCGGAAAATTTCCCACTAGATAGACCCTTGAAAAGGTCTAAAAGTCAAACTTTTTTTTCGATCCTTTTGGGGTAACCGTTCCAAAATCGTCAAAATTAAAAAATGTCAAACAGCCATAACGTCGATCCTATCTGAGTGACAAACTTATTGAGGAAGCTTTGGAAAGGATTTTCGAAGACTTAAAGATGCCGCTCTTCACGAGACTGAATTTTGCATCGTTGGAATGCAACGAAAATTGTTATTTTTCAATTGCTCGAATTTCTCGTGTCTGATCATCGTTGAGAAAATCCGTCAATTATTCTTTAAATCGCTTATTTGGAGATTTATTATTTTGACCTGAAAAAAAAATCATTTGTGAAATAATTTAAACAAGGAAATAAAAATATGTGAAAGAATTTTTTCGTTGCGTTCCAACGATGCAAACTTCAAGACCATCGCTCTTCTTTCATCCCGATATTTCAATTAGCTTTCCCGGAAAGTCCATTTTAAAAATCGCCGATCTTTGCTCAGGGAAAGAGGCCTTCATTTCGCGGATTGAACGCGACTCGAAAATTTTGACTCGGGAAGCGATATGTAATTTTCGAATCATTATGTTATTATCATATTAAAATAGTGTCTATTTTCAGTCCATGCCATTATTACGTTTGAAGAATATGTTGAAGGTTTTCAATAAAGTTTCTTTCAAAATTAACACAGTTTGTTATTCTTCAACCTTGTAGTCCCCCTACTATGAACAAAAACATCAAAGTGATCCCTGGCCATAAAAAAGATTAGGAACCACTGCTCTACCCACATACACGAGTTTCAACAAAATCGACGGCGAACATCGAAGTAATGTTTCTTGTTAGTGGTAAAGGATTCGAAAAAAAGACAAAAAAAAAGAAAAACAAGATCTACGATATACGCACTGGTAGGAAAAAGGTCAACGATGATCTATGTATGTCTGGATTTATCACGTAAATATACTTTCTTTGGCCTCTGTGAGCGCCGAGATCTCGTACGAGAGTACCGAATACTTCGGAAAATTTATTGTAAAAAATAATCCATATATTTCATGCGGAGCGGCCACGAAGAAGTTTTTTTATTTTCTCGCGCTGCGGTAGATATATGTTTGCAAATCTCTTATGGAAGTTTAAGTACCTACAGTTTACTGTCGTAGTGGGTGTATCATACACGTATACATAAATATATAGAAAGAGAGCATAAAACGTTTTGTCGGTAAATTCGCGCATCAAGATCCGCGCGGTGAAGAGTGTGCGTGTCCGTTTGTACCACACTCATCTACACGCGTACCCGCAAGTGACGGTCCATCGGGAGATAAACCCAAAAAGTCCTCGTTGTACCCGGACTCGCCACGAAACCATGACGAATGCCGAACAAAAACGAGATGAACCCCTCGAAGGAGAGACTTTCGCTCCGTATGGAATATATATTATATTCGCGTTGGTCTCGGGGTCCGGGCAACACACTCTCGTCATTCTTAATACTTAATGCTCGACACAACTTACAGTGCAGCGAATTTCTGACTCATGAATGTATATATATATATATATATATATATATATATATATATATATATATATATATATATATATACAGGGTGGACCACGCAACGTGTGCACCTCTTTTACGACCAAAATATGCGTTGCACAAAAAATGTTTTATACAAAAGTTATATGGTTTATAAGGCTACACTATGTGGTGCATTTATTTTTTTTATAGGTGGAGGCGCTTCGAAGATTTGAAGGTCAACTCTATTTTTTCAAATGGAATGCTATATTTTTTATAGCGTAATATGATAGAGTATCGAATTATGAGTAAAAAAGTATAGACCTTTATTAGCCCTAGAGTTAATAGCTAACGAGTAATTTCACTTTATTACTTTAAAATTTTCTTCACGTAATATCAAGTTGGAGATTCATTCATTCATTTTCACTTTTATCTTTCTGATAATAATCACGCACAATCACCGAAGGATACTTTAATACTGGATTACAATCATTGAGAAGATTGTGAATCATGATAAGTGTGGGTGATGTGGTAAATGTGTTCATATTGATAAACACTGTGATGTAAACACTGCCATTCAGAAATTTGTAGTAGATTTGAATCTCCAACTTGATATTACGTGAAGAAAATGTTAAAGTAATAAAGTGAAATTACTCGTTAGCTATTAACTCTAGGGCTAATAAAGGTCTATACTTCTTTACTCAGAATTCGATACTCTATCATATTACGCTATAAAAAATATAGCATTCCATTTGAAAAAATAAAGTTGACCTTCAAATCTTTGAAGCGCCTCCACCTATAAAAAAAATAAATGCACCACATAGTGTAGCCTTATAAACCATGTAACTTTTGTATAAAACATTTTTTTGTGCAACGCATATTTTGGTCGTAAAACAGGTGCACACGTTGCGTGGTCCACCCTGTATTTTTATATATATATATATATATATATATATATATACACATATATAGCGGGTGGCTCATTTTAATTGATCAGGTCGTATAGCAAAGAAAGTATAAAAGATACGAACGAAAGAAGAATATTGAAGTTTGCATCGTTGGAATGCAACGCAAATATATATATTTTCTTTCGTATTCCCGTTTTATTGTGGCACATTCAGACTACGAAAATCACTGAAATTTTTTTGAGAATCTGTATTAAAAATATACGAGGTGTGTAAATTAAATAATGAGACTGGCAACTTAGCATTCAATGTGGCAACACTTGGGATGCATGAGTTGGAGGGGCGGCAGGTGTACATGTGATATGCCTTCAGTACGAGTTTGAACTCACTAGAGTGATTTGGTTGTCCGTAAAGATTTTTTTTCTTCGTTAAACGATTTTTTTCTAGTGCGTTCTAAAAATGAGTGACATTAATTTCGAGCAACGGTGTGCAATCAGGTTTTCCTTCAGACTTGGGCACAGTGCAACGGAAACTTGTGGCAAGGGCCCTGGTTTTTTCGGTGGTTTAAGGCATTCTCAGAAGGAAGAGAGTCGAATAAGGCCTTAAGCCATTCTAGGATTTTCCAAAAACCGATTTTTTTTTTGTTAAAAATATACCTTAGTACCTATAAAATTATATTTCTAAAGATTATGGGTGTGAAAAATCTCTAAGTACTCGATTTTCGAAATCTAGCGCAACCCCTCTTGATTCGTGTCGTGACTTTCTACGAACTTTAAACGCGTTTATCTCAAAACTACATTTTTCAAGTCGGCCGGACTCATAACTCAAACAAATTTCAACCAATTCACTTGAAATTTTAACTGTATATTTAGAATTACATATTCTGAGGCACTACGTAGGATTTTTTTTATTATATAGGGTGGTCCAATAACTATTAGCACCTTGGATATCTTCGAAACTATAAGATTCACAGAAATATTTGCTGAAATGAAATTGCACAGTACGAAAGGGGCCATCCGATAGCGATAATAGTTTTTTTGCAGGTGCAGGTACTTCGGACATTTGAAGGTCAACTCCATTTTTTTAAATGGATCGGTATGTTTTTTTTTCTGTATCATGAAAGAGGAGCTTAAAACGAGTTCAACGACCTATAACATAAGGTCATTGAAGGTCATAGAAAGTACAGAAAGGCGTTTATCTTACTACAAACGTAGTAATTTTATTTACTACCGAAACTGTAAGTATTATCGCCTTTCTGTACTTCCTATGGCCTTCAATGACCTTATGTTATAGGTTGTTGAACTCGTTTTAAGCTCCTCTTTCATGATACAGAAAAAAAAACATACCGATCCATTTTAAAAAAAATGGAGTTGACCTTCAAATGTCCGAAGTACCTCCACCTGCAAAAAAACTATTATCGCTATCGGATGGCCCCTTTCGTACTGTGCAATTTCATTTCAGCAAATATTTCTGTGAACCTTATAGTTTCGAAGATATCCAAGGTGCTAATAGTTATTGGACCACCCTGTATTGCATGGTTCCTTTTCTATAAACAATTTTCTGACGATTTTCTTATGGCATTTTATACTTTTTGTTTTGGAAATGCGCCATTTTGCCAAAAAACAATATATCAAAAAAATCCTACGTACTTCTATAGCTATGCTTATATATAATCGAAAAAACTTTAGTGTCTCATCATAAGTCAAAAATTATAGGAGCTGTTGGTCCGGCCGTTGACCTTTCAGAAATAAAGGTGTCATCGGAAAAATGCTGCACCGTCGCCATTTTGACATGTATCGCTGTGAAAAAATAATTTTGTATAGTCAATAACGTGTCTAATAAAACCCCTATTTTGTAATTCCGATTTATTTTATGGTTTCGTTGAAAAAAAAATCACAAAATATGCCCTTTTTGGCCTCTAGGAAGGCCAACATTGTCAAGAACCGATGGAAATGTCGACAGAATCCAGGATCTTGTGCGTTCAGATCGTCGTTTAACAGTTAGAAGGATCGGGGAAGAGTTGAATTTGACTCACACCACCGTTCATCAGATTTTGACCAATGCATTGGTGATGAGAAAATTTACTTTCACACAGCAATTTCAATAAATGAGTTTTTGACCAGTAAAAACATTTCTGTGGCTCCTGATTCGCCTGACTTGAGTCCTTGTGACTTTTTCCTCGTCCCGAGATTGAAAAATGGCCTCAAGGAACGTAATTTTAGGACACTCGATGATGTTGAAATTCGCATAGTTGGAACGCAATGAAAATTAATTTGTTTCGATTGCCAAAATATATTTTTCGCGGATTTTCGTTGCAAAAATTACTCAAACGTTTTTCCGTGTCCTTATTAAAAATCAGCGACATATATTGACAAGAAAATATTTTCGAAAACAATGAAAATAAAGAAATATAGGAAGAAAAAAGAATGTTCGTTGCATCGCAACGATGGAAACTTCAACACCGTTAAATCTTTCGAGGTCACCCTGTCGTGTACCCCTCGCAAAAGACTTGGCGCTTTTGTGCCAAACTTTTTTTTTCACGTGTTCCTTATTTTTCGGAATATTTGTTTGGTTCAGCTAAAATGGGCCACCCGATATATATATATATATATGTATTTCGTATCCCTTTATCCACGCTTCTGGACTCTGTCGTCACAAGATTTATCTCGGTTTGCAAGAACCCGACCGATTGTCGCGACACGCGGCGTTTCTCTTCCCTTTTCCCTTCTCTTCTTCGTGTTTTTTTTTATTTATTTATTTATTTTTCTTTTTCATCGACGTTTTTTTTTCCAAATATTACACGCAACGGAGCGAAGAGCTCCTCTTACCCAACACACAACAATATGATTAATGCATTCGATATTTATAATCCAACGGGATTGCTTTTATGTGCGTTCAGTTCAATTATTTAATCGCTTACGATTTTCCTGCTCGCAGTACTGTGAATATTTTTCATTCGGGAAATCACGACGTTGAAATTTGCATCATTCGAATGGAAGAAAATTTTTTTTTTCCGAATTTGCCAAATTTCCTTTCGAAGATTCAAGGACCGAAAATCACGCGAACATTTTTAAGGCTACTCATTCAGCAATTCACAAGCGAAAACCGCAAAATATGGTTTCCGATGATAATGAAAATGAGAAATTTGACACACGGAGAGAATTAAAAAGTAATTTTTGTCGTGAATTTCACGGTAAAAATTACCGTGTTATATTTCAATGTGGTGACAAGTGAGAAAAGCATAATAATTCGTATGCGACAAGTTTTTTTTTAACTCGCGTTACAGAAAATTTCAAATACGTAGCTAAAATTTGACTATGCAAGAAGGGTAGCGCGCACGATAATTTTTACCGAGAGCACGAGACATTTTCCTATAACACTCATTAAATTTTATAATAAATCTTGAAATAACTGTTATAAAGACGATACTTTTTTATAGACTTTTTTGAAAGGCATAAAATAATAAAATGCACAGTAAAATTTCGCTGATATTATGTATTTTTTAAATTTAAGTTTTGCGTATTTTGTTACACATGAAAATTTACTAGAAAATCTGGTAAAATTTTCTATCTGAAGAAGAAATTTTATTTTATTTTCGTGAAAATCTGTGTTTTACTCAGTAATAATAAGCGAAGTTTCAGGGTTGTCATCTGGTTACCGTTACTGCACGGTCATTTTTAACATTCAATTCTCTCCGTGCAAGAATTTACGTTTTCATCCCACCAAATGGTGTCGAAGGGTTTGCATCGTTGGAATGCAACGAAAATTCTTTTTAATTTATTATTTTCATTATTTGTTCATAACCATTTTTTCCCGATTTTTCGTAGATCGCTAAATAAAAATCTTAAAAAATGTTTGCGTGATTTTCGTAAGGCTTAGATCTGCCGAAGGTAATGTGCGAAATGTGCACAAAAAAATCGTTGCATTCCAGCGATGCAAACTTCAAAATCATTCCAACGCGATGCAAGCTTCAACTTTATTGGGATCTGTCATATTATATTGATGTTTTTAACAAAAATTTAATACTTTCATCGTATGGCTACGTATAATTTTTATTGAAGGCTTTGCCTTAAATAAATAGTTTGATTTTCCACCACCAGATGTCATATCGCCATTTGACAGATTCCAATCGGGAATTACACGAAAATAAATAAGAAAAAACAATTCGAACTTTCAGAGAAAAAATCTTCCCTTTTCTTTTTTTGAGGCTGTCGTTGATGAGGTTTTTTTTGTCACCTGGAAATGTTTAAAAATTTAGAATTCCGAAATAATATTACAGTATCATAAATACAAATGCACAATTTGTATTTTTTCTATACTTTTTTTCCACGTGAGAAGAATTTTACGCAAATATTATTTTTTAATCTTAAAGTGAGAAAAACGACAAAAATGAAATGGTAGGAAAAACAAAATAAAGAAATAGAGAGAGAGAGAGTGGAAGGGGAGGGAGACGATAAAGTTAAATATTTCAAGGAACTGGTACGAGCTCGCAAAGTGCATGGACTTCGCAATGGAGAACTGCAGGTCTGCATTTTAAGAGAGAAAGAGAGAGAGAGAGAGTGTGTGTGTGAGAGAGCTCAACAAGGTGGTTCTGTATATATATGGGCAAAATATACGTGGCGATAATGACCTTGGTAACGACGGCATTTCTGTTAAATCGTTGATGGTACGTTAAGCCCAACAATTGTAGATTTAAAAAATAAATAAAAAAAGAATCGATCATATACGTGCACGCAGCGATCGGTATAAAGGCAGCAAATGAAGGAGAAGCGCGTGCTACGATTTCTCTCGTTTTTTTTTTTTAACTTTTCTCGTTCATCATCATTTCCTCGCATCGAGAGGTAATTGTCGTTGGATAAAACGCGAACGATTCTCTTCAGGTTCCTACCCTCTTCGTCTCGATAAAGCGGGTCGGTAATTTCGCCCGATGAACGGTGAAGGATGCGCTACTTCTTTTTCTCAGACTTATCGATACGTTCGATGAGAACTTCAGCTTCATAAGTTCAACTTTGCTTTTGTGAAAAAAAAGATACCAACGTTCAAGACATGACGGTTTATAAAAAAAAACTCTTTAATTGTCCCATATTGTCAATTTTTTTGCCCCCCGAAAACGATTGTTAGATTGATAGACGAATTGGTACATTGCCGAGAGTAGAGGAGGCCTTGAACCCCTAAAAGTTTCAAACACGCGACGGGTATGGAAAAAAAAGAAATAATGAGTTTACTCATTATTTCTTTTATTTCTTTTAAGAAACTAATAATTTCTTTTTTTTTAATTGATTTTATTTTTTAATTTTATTTTTCTGAGAAATTAATTCTTTAATATTTTTTAAGTGTTTTTTCCGTGTATTTTTACAGTATTTTCCGTCAATACGTAGATTATATAATTCAATATAATATTCATCGATAAATATGAACGCATAATATATTCGTGAATATATTAGATGAAGTAAAAAGTTCTGAGCGTTTTTTCGCTTTATTTCGACGATGAAATTAACATAGTTAGGATTATCCGATTTAGATCGAATATGCGCCGTTTTGTTCGACAACTTTTGTCCATTTTGAAGGCAATTTCATAATTCCACGATTGAAGAAGTCCTCGTCCCTTTTGGTAAAAAACTTGAACAGCTCATTTTCACAAGCCTCTCTTGGGGCCAGTTTTGTACCATCAAGAAAATGTTGCAAATGATTGAAAAGGTGATAATCACTTGGTGCCAGATCTGGACTGTACGGCGGGTGCGATAGAACCTCCCATCCAAGCTCTCGAAGCTTCTGGCGCGTCGTTAAAGATGTGTGCGGCCTGGCGTTGTCTTGATGAAACACAATACCCGTCCTATTGGCCAATTCCGGCCGCTTCTGATCGATCGCCTGCTTCAATCTGGTCAGTTGGTGACAATAGAGGTCCGAATTGAGTGTTTGGCCCGATGGGAGCAGCTCATAGTGGATGATTTCCTTCCAATCCCACCAAACACACAGCAAAACCTTCTAGGCCGTTAATCTGGGCTTGGCAATCGTTTGGGCCGGCTCACGACGATTGGACCACGATCTTTTTCGGCTGTTGTTCTCGTATGTGACCCATTTTTCATCGCCAGTCATCATCCGCTTCAAAAATGGGTCGATTTCGTTACGTTTCAGCAAAGAATCGCAGGCATCAATTCGGTCCAAAAGGTTATTTTGCGTCAATTCGTGTGGCACCCATACATCGAGCTTCTTCTTGAGACCAGCCTTATGCAAATGGTTCCAAACGGTTTTCTGGCTGATCTTCAGTTCCTGGGCAATGGAATAAGTGCTCACATGCCGGTCCGTCTCGACGATTTCCATTATTTTATCGACATTTTCGACGATTGGCCTACCAGAGTGTGCCTCATCTTCGACGTCCATATTACCAGAACGGAATTGTTGGAACCACCGCTTTGCTGTTGCATTCGATACTGTATTGGATCCATAAACAGCACAAATTTTGTTTGGCCGGCTGCTCCTTTTCACCTTGGTCGTAGTGGTACTGAAGAATCGATTTTTCTCTTTTTTTACCTCCATTTTGGAACGATGTAACACACAACTGGCTGCACCAAACACAAAACTGCCAAAGAACTTTTTTTGAAGCGTAATGTCACCTTTAAATGGCCGTGTAGTATGACCCGATGCGATGTATAGATCGTGAGATATGGCTCACTAAAGAAATCTAGCGGAAAACGCTCAGAACTTTTTACTTCACCCAATATTATAATATAATATAATATTATAATATAATAAAATAAAAATTCGTGAATGAATTTTGTTATTTTACAGTACCCAGTTGGGTGGAGATACGTAATTATTAACATGTTTTCTTTGAAATTGAACAGTAATTTCCGTGAATACATGTATATTAATGATTTTCCAAACTAAATGCTGTATTGCTTCTCATTATTTTCCGCGACAAACAATCGATGCTGCATACTCGATTAAAATAATAATAGGAGTAAACTTTGTGAGCCGTTTATAGGCATCAATGATTCGTGATATCGCCGTGCAATTGAATCAATTATGCGGCTCCTCTGTTGCGCGGCGACCCAAACGCAAATATATATATATGTACATTCGATATATGAAGATTGTACGTTTTGGTCATACATATACAGTGTTCACATTCCCCGGGTGTACGGAGAGCACGCGACTCAACAAGACATTCGGCTAATGACAGTCGCCGCGTACACGAGAACGTGCATAATCGTGACAATACGACGTGACTGAAATTTTAAAGATCATGCTTTCAAAAATCTCATCTTAATTCGCAATTAAATTTCACGAGAATCGATCGTTTTTCTCGGCGACATATTCCGGGAGCAAATCAATCCTAACTTATATAGTCTCAATTAATAGCGTCGAAATTAAAATTCACATCCGATTCGATTATTATCCACTGCTATATTCGGCGTGCAATTAAATACTAATTAATGAGGCTGAAGTTTGCTTCGTTGGAATTGCACCGAAATTTGTTTATTATATCTTCATATCTTTCGTTTTCTATTATTATTCAAAATTGCGTTTTGACGATTTCGGTTTTAGATATGTAAACAAGGATTCTAAAAAAAATGTTTCACGACCTTAAAGTTTGGAATGCAACGAAAAATAATTCTTTTCAATTGTTTAATTTTCTTTGACCGTGAAAATGGCTCGAACAATTTTACGTATTCTTATCGGAGATTTACGACCTGAATTTGCAGAAAAATAAAAGAAAGCTTTGGATAAGCATAATAACAAAGAAATAGGAAATGAGCAAAAAAAAATCGTTGCATTCCAACGATGCAAACTTCAATGTCATCATTTTTCTCCAGGCCATTGGAAAATCACGCTGGTCTTTTACTTCGTGCAGTTGGTGTTGAAAATTCGAGAAAAATCGAGCAAACGTTCATACATTTCATATTTATATCTGCATACATCAAATGTATGAATATATACATATACATAGATACGCGTGTGTATGGTATACGGGACAAACGTTGTAAAAAAAAAAGCGGCAAAATTTCAGTCCTAAACAATTACTCAACGCCATTCTCGGACAAAGCGATACGCTGACAAAGTCGTTCGTGGTTGCCCACCGAAGTGGCTGTACACACAGGGCCGATAATAAAAGCAGCATGTAGGTCGAGCTAGATTAAATCGAAGCTCACGTTCGTCCATAGTCAAGAGACCGAGAGAGAGAGAGAGAGAAAGAGAGAGAGAGAGAGAGAGAGAGAGAGAGAGAGGGGAGAGAGAGAGCGAGAGAGAGAGGGGGGAGAGAGCAAGAGAGAGAGAGAGAGAGGAGAGAACGAGTGAAAAAGAGACAGAGGGAGAGAAAAGAGACAAGTGAAGGGGTTGAGGTCAGGCAAGGGTGAGTTTAAGCTCACAGCGAGGGGGGACTGCGGTCCATGTGCTATGCGAAGCGGCTCACTTTTCGCCTCGCGTATTATTATGTACATTATAGACGAATATAAACGGAAATGTAGATGTTATGCAGTTTTATATATATGTTTGTACACACACACACACACCTTCGTGTGCATGTCGATATTTAGGACATATAACTCAGCATATATGTATTTGGTACATAATGGTTGTGGGCCGAGTTACACTCACACACACCTACACACACACCCCCAGTTTCAGGGCTCTTGAAAATTTACCAGCAATGATAATAAATTGTCCTACATGGCAAATTTGCTCACCCATTTTTCTTCTCATTATTATAATCATTTCACTTTTGTGTTAGGTACCACCCGTGTAGAAATTTCTTAGGGCTACCTGAGTTCAGATCCCGATAGGGATATTATACGGATTCCCTAGAAGGAGTATCGGAATCCAGATGGCGACGACTACGTAGTAGCACAAGGCGGTGACGTGGTGGCAAGAATTTAAAATACGTATTTCAAATACGTATTAAAGACATTTTTCTTGGAAAATTAAATACATATTTTCTTAATTCGAACGATGTCCATTTGATTTAAATATAATTAGAATGAATAAACTATATCACTTTTCTCCAAGAAATATAAGTCTTTCATGCTCTAAATATTGCTTTTTCGATTTTTTTTATTAAATGTAAAGAATTTTGTTCGAAATTCTGTCATTAGAATATATAAGTTTTGACAATTATACTGTAACACCAATTTTCATCTCATCTTTTTCAAATCATTGAATAAATTATTTCAGAAAACGTCCAGCGTCTCCAGCTGATCGGTATCTCCTGGTGATTTTTACATTCATCCCTGAGATCCGATTCGATATCGAACCAGATCTTGTTCTAGAAATTCGGGATTCTAGCCTAGATCCTATGCAAAGTTTCTATTTGGATTCTGAGCGTTACATTTCCTTTCCAGATCCGATTCGATGTCCGATTGGATCCCGATTGAGAAACCAGAATCCAAGTCCGAATCGGACTATATCCATAGCAATATTTCTTCACGGCTGTAATAAATACGGCTATGATTTTTACAGATGAAAAT
The DNA here is from genome assembly GCA_963932345.1 of Ophion ventricosus. Classification (NCBI taxonomy): domain Eukaryota; kingdom Metazoa; phylum Arthropoda; class Insecta; order Hymenoptera; family Ichneumonidae; genus Ophion; species Ophion ventricosus. The sequence continues at coordinate 24,239,049 of OZ010717.1, forward strand.
ACGTCGAATGCAAACTACATCCGGTCGTTTCGAACGAATCATTTTCCCCAGTCGCGAAATATGTCCATCGTATAAAACGATACACTCCACCAATTAAAATTGTGAGAAATTATGAATTTGGAAATTGAATTTCACTGCTCCGACGAATGGTGAGAAACAATGGATTTTATCAGATATGGCAGAGGGGAGGTATGGTCATTGCGAGGTCAGATAAACAGAGCATGAGAGACGGGGGGGATACAACAAGGGATTTCCAGCTGGATTAATATTCCGGCCAGTATGTCCGAAAATAACGCATATAAATGCAAATGAACCGAGAAGGCTGATTTTTGGATATTATGTAGAGGGGGGGGGGGGGGGGCTTAGAAAAGCTTAACTTGAAATACCAAATCTATCGACCAAGATTTCCTATGAGCTTTCGCCGCCATCTTGAAAAAGGGGTAATTTTGTTTTTTTTTGCGATAACTCGGCTGTCCGTCATGATATTTCTACGCGTTACTCGATGGTGTTATTCTCCGTGACTAAACCTCAATACACTTCCTGATGCCAGTTGTCAAAGATTAGTACTTTATATTCGCGGCAAATAAAAAATGGCGCGCAATTAAAAATTTCAGGTCATTTTGAGACACCCTTTGGACAGTCAAGCACACCACGAAAATGGCATTTATAGATATACGCTTATAGTTGCGTTAACCATATTATGATTGTGGTTTCAATAAACTATAGGTAATTCAACTATATCCTCTTTTACCATGGGCATTTTTTGCAAATAACATTAGCAGGCCATGTTCGCTATGTATATATATGTCGACGCTTTGCCTCATTCCTCCACGCTGAGAACACGTAGTGACTGCCAATATCGATTGTCGTACTGCGACAATGTGTCGGGGTTGGCACCGATGCTGCACTAGAGCCATTTTACTTTTCCACCCTATGTCGCCAATCCACCAAAACTTCACACGACAGTTAATGATAGTCCGAGAAAAATTATCCGTGTACACTTGACGCTGCTCCATTGTCGGTCAATGTCACCAATCATTCAATTATACGAGATTGAAGTTTGCATCGTTGGAATGCAATGAAAATTCATTTTACTGAATTTCCGAATTTTTTCTTGGCAAATTTTGCCCACAAAAATGCCTCAACTATTTTTTAAGATACTTGTTTAGAGAGTCAACAATCAAAATTTGCAAAAGAGATTACGTATTATAATTTGAAAAAAGAGTTAATAAGAAAATAAAACAGAATTTTTGTTGAATTCTAACGATGAAAATTTCAGCACCGTTCTATTATACACGTATATATACACACACACACATATATATACGTGAAAAATTGACGATTAAAAAAACACAAAGAGTGTAACAAAGCGATTTATGAAAACGATTTTTTTTATCGCCCAAACGTAAAGATTTGATTTTTGGTTCCGAAAATAAACGTGAAACGGTCCACCCTCGTTTCAGCCACGACACGTTATACGTTTGAGGAATTTTTGTTCGCATGCTTGTTTTTTCCGAAATAATTTATTCTAATGTTTGTTTTCGTTGGCTGTTTCCATTCATTCAAAACAAAAAAGAATCAGCAGGCCGAAATTTTTTCTTTACTTGCGGAGTGCTAATTTTTTTTTCGGCATTCCGTTTGTACTTGTATATGTAAATATGTGTCGTTGCTCCTTATATGAACGGTGTGTGTGTGTGTGTGCGGGCGCACACACACACAAATATAGAGGGGGGGGGGGGGGGGGGGGAGAAGGAAAGAGACGACTATAGACAGGGTGTTCCATTTACAATGTTTCAAGCTACAATCGGAGAAGATTTAAATGTGACACCCGGTATATACGTTTGCAGATGGATATTAAAAAGGGCGATGAGAATATAGAAAATATATCTATAGTTCATCACACACGCACACCCACACACATAACCGGCAAGTATATGGAAACATTTGCGTGTCTCGCACACCGGAAGTGACAAGATCCATAGCAGCCGCCACTGTCTTCGGTTCCAGACTTTTTGATATCGTTTATTTTTCTCCCCTTCTCTCCCTTTCTTCAACTCTCGTTCTCGAAACTCGTGCATGCCTAACGTTACACTGATACGATAGATCGCGAAAGGGGTAAAATAAAAAAAAAAGAGAGAATTCGTATTTCCAGACGCACGTGTATATAATTTCTTACGGGCGCGCACGGTCTTCGAATTCTTTCTAGAAAAGATTCTCCAGTAGTGATACACACGGGTGTATACTCGCACGCACTACTCTTAATACGAGCTGGCTCATCGGGCGCACCTGATTGGCCCGCCTTTAAAAATTAATAATAATTCAGGGATTGACCTGAGACCCATACATACTTATATCAATCGACTCAGAATTTCATCCCCAACCTCCCATTTCAGGGACTACACTCAGTTCTGGGACACCCTGTATATATATATACAGGGTGTCTCTGTTATCTCTGCCACCCGAAATAACTCGGTAATTATCGACGTCGCAAATAAATGTTCCAGACAAAAGATGTACGGTGTGAAGGGGGCCATCAAATGCGACCAATTTTTTTTATTTCGGTGGAGACGCTGACGCACAGTGAAGGTCACCTCCACTTTTTTAAATGGAATGGTACATTTTTTTTTCAACCATCTTGTGGGGCACCTCAAGCCGCATAAAAAACATTAGGGGGTCGAAGTCGTTCAAGGTCATTCAAGGTCATTATCAATGAAAATCAGATCGATACCAAAAATATTTTCAAATTTATATTTTATTTGAATAGATGTTCAAAATGAACTCCACCAGCCTCCGAACATTTTTGCAGTCGGACAGTCAGACACTGCAGTCAGGGTGCAGTATCAGTCAGGGTTGGTAAATAAACAGAAGGTGTATTCGAAGTGTTGTCGATGTCTACGATCCCCGATATCTCTCATTTCAAGCTAATTTCGAACACCTATTTAGATTCGTATCATCGATACTGACTGTATATATACAGGGTGTGGCGTAAAGAGTAGTCAACCCGTTACCTGTGGTTGGGGGGCATCATGACTGATCAAAAAATCAAAATTTGTGTTTAGTAAAAGTGTCATGGTTTTCGAGTTTTTCCCCCTTTTTTAAATTTCATAAATAATTAAATTCTTGGTCACTCTTTTCGATGGCATGGTCACAAATAAAGGCATTTTCTCAGTCTGTTTTTTGAGAAGTACTCTTCGATAGATGTGCTATCCAATGTAAACTTTTGTTTTTATACCGCTAGCTTAATTTTTTTATTATTCAAAATTTTTATGCAAAAATTAGTTGGACGAAAAAAAAAACGAAACTGAGTGCCCGTGGTGTAAAAAAAATGAATGGTGACCTGTGTGACCAAGTCGCAATAAATTAGTCACCATACATTTTTTTTACACCGCGGGCGCTCAAAGTTTCGGTTTTTTTTTGTTCGACAAACAAATTTTGCATACAAATTTTAAATAATAAAAAAATTAAGCTAGCGGTATAAAAACGAAATTTTACATTGGATAGCACATCTATCGAAGAGTACTCAAAAAACAGACTGAGAAAATACCTTGATTTGTGATCATACCATCGAAAAGAATGACCAAGTGTGTAATTATTTATGAAATTTTAAAAAGGGGCAAAAACTCGAAAATCATGACACTTTTACTAAACACAAATTTTGATTTTCTGATCAGTCATGATGCTCCCCAACCACAGGTAACGGGTTGACTACTCTTTAAGCCACACCCTGTATATATATATATATATATATATATATATATATATATATATATATATATATATATATATATATACACACAGGGTGTTTGGCGCATGGACCGAAACAATTGTTTTAAGGGATTGGGGAGTCATTTGCTAGTTTTTTCACCCTTAGACCCTATGCCCCAAGTGTCACGGTAACTGAGATGTGATTTTTTTTCGTTTTTTTTTAATTACCCGAAATTTCGCCTCTAAATCGTCATAACTTTTTTGTCTGTGCTTGTAATAGCACGAAATAACTTTTGTAGCATGCATAAGGAGTAAAGGAGGTAAATTTGAGCAAAATGTATAACTCAGGTTTAATTTTAAAAAAAACATCGAAAATATAAAATGTCTTTTGTTAATCCTGACCCTGGCAAACTAGTATCTCATATTTTGACCACATAATGAATTATTTCTATGACATGTAGCGTACCCTTGGAAAGGGCATAAACTAGAGAACTTTTTAAAACAAAGCTAAATTCAAAATAGCTTTTAATTTTTTTTTTATAGTGAATTTAGAAGTTGACATTTTTCATGCACTTGCACATTTTTAAGACTTTGGAAGTTCATGAGTCATTTTCGTGAAACCAATTGTATAAAATAATGACTTATTTATAATAAACATACATTGCAGAACGTTATTTCGTGCTATTGCAACCACAAACAAAAAAGTTATGACGATTTAAACGCGAAATTTCGGTTAAATAATTTAAAAAAAAACGTCAAAAAATCATATCTCAATTACCGTGACACTTAGGACATAAAGTCTAAGGGTGAAAAACTTAGCAAATGATCCCCCCAATCTCACAAAAAATGTTATCGGTTCATGCATCAAACACCCGGTATACACATCTTTTGCGGTCAAAAATTGGCACGCCAATCTTTTTTTCGCGCGTATAAATTGTGAGAAAACGGAAGTTACGGGTCGAAACGAAGGAAACAGAATCACCGCAAGAAGCACCGCGCGGCCGAGATATCCCACGTTTCGATTTCGCACGATCCACGGGATCAGCGTTTTTTTTTTCGTTTTCTTCTTATTTTTTTATCGGTATCTTTAATCTTGTTTTTCATGATTCTGCGAGTGCCAGTACCTAAAAAGTGATGACATTGAAGTTCGCATCGTTGGAACGCAACGATTCTTTGTTAATTTGCCGTTTCTTTATTTTTATGTTTATTCGAAACGTTTTTCTTTTCAATTGACGGCGTAAATCTGTACGTATTACTCATACGTAAAAACGTATGAGTGATTGCCACAGCAAACAAAAAATTGAACAATCAAAAAGCTTTTTCGTTGCATTCCAACGATGCAAACTTTAACGTCATAAAAAGTGGTCGAACGCGTCTCCGAGTCCGCGTTAGAGCAGGTACGCAAATAATTGTAATATCGAATAAAAACTTGATTAGTTGCTCAAAGTTTGCGAACTCCAGTATGTAAACCGTTTTACGAAGAGGATGGGAAATATGACAAATTAAGAAACGCTTTTATGGGGTTGAAGTTTGCAACGTTGGAATGCAATAAAAATTATTTTCTATTCCACATTTTTGTTATTATGGAAAATCATGTTTTGCAAATTTGTTTGTAGATCGCTAAATAAGAATTCTAAAAAATGTTTGCGTGATTCTCGTAGCTCAAATTTGCGAAAGTAAACAAAAAATCATTTTCGTTGCATTCCAAGGATGCAAACTTCAACGTCATACGCTCTTCTTCTTGTTTTTTTTTTCGGAAAGAATTATTTTTCGGCGAGTTCGATAATTTTGCATGGAAGAACTCATTGAATGCTATTTTCATAAATTATTTCATTCGATTGACTGCTTCGATTTGTTAACAGACAAGAAAAAATCGACTCTATTTTGTTTTTTCAATGACGAAATTATTTTTTTACTTTTTATTTATGAAAATACATTTTCTATTTGAAAAAAAATTGTTTATTTATGAAAATCTATTAACGATTGATAAAAATGTATTTCTTATTCATAAAAATCCATTTTTTCCTTGTTAAGGAGAGTACGTGAGGGGCTAAAGTTTGATGATGATATTTTATAGACTTTTCATAAAAAAAAGACGAAACCGACTACGAAAAAATTGGCACCTCGATATAAATTTACGGGATGTTCGCTTTTGCCGATTGCGCTTGTTTGGGTTTGGGATTGTTTGATTTTTCGGTGTGATATTCGTGTTCCATAGGAACAAAAAAATCAATTAAGAAACATCGTAAACCCAAACAAACCCAAACCAACCTAAGCAAAACACCGTTCAATTTTGTCGCTTCGGGAACCCTCTCGTGACGTGAAATCAAATTTTATTTATGACGTCGAAGTTTGCATCGTTGAAATGCAACGAAAGATAACTTTTTCTTTAATTGCTCACTTTTTTTTTCACCAAAATACGGTGCGAAAATCACTCAGATGATTTTTTCTATCTTTCGTAGAGATCTACGACCTCGATCAATGAAAACAAATTTGGATTCTGATAAAAATGGAGAAATAAAAAAGAAAATAAAAAAGAAAATAAAAAAGAATTTCCTTTGCAGTGCAGCGATGCAAACTTCAACGCCATTTTTATTTCGTGTATTCATAAAATTCTATGTGACTTTTATTTACTTATAAAATTTCATTTGTACTTTTTCGTTTACAAAATTCTGTACGATCCTTTCTTTACTTACAAAAATCTATTTTATATTTTCTTCGTTACCAAATTTTCTCCCGCTGTTTTTATTTATCAAATTCAGCTCAATCGCTTCCATTTTCATTTCTCGAACAAAATGATAAAGCTGCAGAAAATTGCATCTCCTCGATTTTCCACATCGTCCACACGTTTGAAAAACGGCACGTTTGTTGCAACGTCACTCGTAAATATTGATAATGACGAAAAAAAAAAAATACGAATAGATTTTTTTTCACAAAAGATTAATGTCATTGAACTTTGCATCGTTGGAATGCAACACGAGTTCGTATTTTTTATTTCTCTTAAGGCGGGCAACCACTTTAGATGCTTCAAAAAATCAATTTTTCTTTTATTTCATAAATCGTTAGCAAAATATCTTAAGAATACACTCTGAAAATTTCAAAATGATATTCGGATTCCTTCTAACGTTATGTATATAAATGATGAAGACTCTCCGCTCGACTCCCAAGCGTGCTGGGTTTGTTTGGGTTTCCATAACCCAAGCAAACCCAAACAAACTCGACCGTTTGGGTTTGTTTGGTCCAAAACATCTCCCATTCTGGGTACAAAATAATCGAGGTAGCGGCATTTCTTGCTGCTATTTTATTCAACGAAGAAAATTCAGCCCTACTCATGGTTACGAATGAACAACAAATCGTAGTTGCCAGGCAGAGCTACGGATATGCCGAGCAAATGGATCAGATGCGCGTGGCTCGGCAAAATAGAAAAAGTTCATCACAGACAAAAGAAGTTCGAAAAGCTCGTAAAGAGGAAATACAAGCTTCAAATGAGTTGCATGAGAAAGACGAAGGATTGCTCTATGGTGCTGGAATCGCTGATTAATCGGTAAGACACTTTATCATTCGATTAAACACATTTATACTTTGAGTTTTTCGTTTGTCAAACTTCAAACGTGTTTTTCTCGAAACGACATTTTTTTCAATTTGCGGGAATCATAACTCATAAACTAATTGATGGATCATCTTCAAATTTGGAACACGTTTACATAATATAATTTATTAAAACATGAACCTAAAGTTGAAAACATTAGATTGTTTAAAACATATTTATTATTGCAAAATGCCGGGGAAAAAAATGCTAAAAATCGATCATTTTTTTTTCAAACACGTTTCAACATTCAATTCTCGATTTTTTTTTTCAAAATTTAGGTTCATGTTCTTAAAAAAAAAATATCTCAAGAATGTATAAAAATTTGTTGGACTACTTCAGATGCGAATTGCGAGCTGCACAATTCTCGCAAAATGAACAACAACGACGAGGACACGCCAAGGGTCACAGCGGATTACACCTTAATTAATGCATGAAATAACCTAAAAAAATTACCAGAGATGTATGAAAATATGAATAAATTATTGTCAGAGTTGCGGAAATTCCGTTTCTTTTTCACAATAACCAAAATCCAAAAAATCATATAATTTTCGATCTCCTAAAGTGCTTGCCCGCCTTAATTTCTTCATTTTTATTATAAGTAAAATTTTTGTTCATTCATCCAAGTCGTAGATCTCTACAAAAAATAGGAAAAAAAATCATTCGAGTGATCTTCGCACCTAACGTAAGCGAAAGAAAATGTGAACAATATCAAAGTTATCTTTCGTTGCCTTCCAACGATTGCACAAACTTCAACACTATAAAGATCACGTGCAGCGTCGTCGATAAAGAGTTTTTTTTTTTCCTGTAAACGAGCACAGTCCGTCGACTGCGAAGAAACGAAAGTGGAAATTTGCTTGCTCGGTAAAAACGAAGAAAATACTAAGAAAACAATAGCCACGAACTCACCATGCAGACTGAATATTGTTGCGAGGCAGAGCTCAGCGTTGTCGACAATAGTGCGCGAAGAACTTGAAGGAAGATCGGCAAAAATCCAGTGCGCGTGTCGTCTCGATTTTCTCCTCTCACCGGTATATATGTATATATATGTATATATATATACGCAAAAGATATGCACACAAGTACGATAACACTGATCGTCGAGACCAAAGCGTTCAAAACTTAAAGCACATACACACGTTGTCCGCGCTTCGAATCTTCGCGCCAAGAGTCTAACAATCCGAGCGAAGCGCGATCCAAGAGTAAGAAAAAGAAAAAAAAAAAAACAACAACAACAAAAAAACCAGCTCGCCACGAGTCCGTAAAAATATCGAAAAAGCGGCAAACCTTCGACGAGGTTCTTAACCCCGACCGCGGGCAAGGTCGACACACTCGCGTTTCCACCCAATTTTTTTATTATTGTATTTTCTTTCTATACGTGCTTCTTGCGGTTATTTCCGCTTTACGCGACACACAAAGAGCAGCAGCAACACGTTCGAACGGACGAAAAAAGCTCTCGCGTTTTCTTCTCTTTTCTTATCGTTATCTCGCGATTCGACGAATAAGGGACGAAAAAAAGAAGAAAAAAAAACATAAACGGAGTTCTCAGCTGCACGAGACGATTCTTCGACTCGTCAAACGCCGAAGGAAGCGAGCAAGTGGGCAAAGTGGAGGGGGAAAAAAAAAAAAAGAATTCTTGAGAACGAAGGTGCGTAACCGAAGTATCGGTCTCTCTACCACGCGTTCGCAAGGGTGGTAAAAGAAAAAAAAAGAAACACACATAGAGCGAGAGAAACTAAACGGAAATCACGAGAGAACCGACCAAACGTCGCGCGAGTTCAGCGGCCGACTGAGAGGATGCAGTTGCCGTTGATCGGCCGTGGTTTCCTCGCGCGGACTCGTGGATCTCCGTGGACGCGCTCCCGCGTGCTTCGAGACTCCTCGAGTCATCCCCACTACACGGGCTCGCCAAACGATTTCCTCCTGTCGCGGGGAACTCGCCTCCGCTGCCGCCGCAACCACCACCGCCGCCACCGCCGCGCTCTCTTCCGTGCCACTCGACGCAGGACAAAGCCGCTGCGCGCGCACTTGCGCGGATCACGATCTTCGCATTTTTTTTTTTTATCAAAATATTGTTAACGTTGCTATTTGTGTGTTACTGGCGTATTAAATATCCTTTGCCTCGTGTATATGTATGGGCTAAAGTGTATTTTGAGCACGTTGTATCTATGCAATGTTGACTAACAGCACATCTGGCTTTTCCGAGGACAGTTCTTGAGGCTCACAAGCCTCGTACCGATCTTTCTCACTCTGCATCCGAATTGCATCAATTTTATTGTGCAATTGCCGCTTTTTTTTTTTCAATTTACTTCGCATTTTTTCTTCTTACTCTTCCACGCCCTCTCTCTCTCTCTCTCTCTCTCTCTCTCTCTATCTCTCTCTTTTTTCTCTCTCGTCTTCTTTGGCGTGTGCGCGCGCTCGCAAGATGGAAAACCCGAGCAAATCAGCAAAGTTTTTGTGCTCGGCAATTTGCGCACCCTTGCGACGTATATGGAGCACTCCGTCCTCAGTGTTACCAGTGCGTTCCTTTTTCTTCTTAACCCTCGGTGGTCACCCTAACCCTTGGTGGTTACTTCTTCCTAAGATTGAAAAATCACCTCGAAAGCCGTCATTTTAGGACAGTCGAAAACATTCAAACGTACACATCTCGTATACGAGCGAAACATGAGCGCCCGGTGATTTCTTATACGGGGTTACGTGGGTTTGAAAATTTTAACAAATCCATTTTGAATTTTATTGTCCAATAGTACAATATGTCTACAATATTCTCCCAAAGTTTTAAGTCAATTAAAAGTAAAAGTCTAGGAGAGAGAGAGAGAGCCTTTGGGAATTCCCCCCGTTGGGGGGGGGGGGGGGGGGATCGATTTTTTGAACATTGTCTTGGGGCTTCCCCCATAAGTTGTTAGGTTTAATTCTATATCTATTGTACAACGACTCGACAAAAAGCCTCCGGATTACTATTTTCATCGTCTAGGCTGTTTCGTGCGTTTCGTAAAATTCCTGCCATGTTTATACATTCATTCAAGCCAATAAAAAAAAAAACTGTCGAAATTCTTTTCTTCTACTCAACTGTTATTTCTTTAAAAAAAACACATGGCCACCATATAATTGTCAGCCTGTATGTACAAGAGCGTAATTTTCAAACGTTCACCGCCATTTGCAAATGGAGCTCGCACATGAATAACCCATATGAGTAATACACGGTGAAATAATGATAATGCGATAGTAACGATTCTTATTATTCCGCTCTTTTTAAAGTACGATACCCGGTCGCGATTTTTCGGAGCGTGACGCGCGCCTTCGCGGTCGAACCGTAACAAGAGGAACTTATGCTTCTCGGCCCGCGTCTAAACTGCCCGCAAGTGTCTAAGCTGTGTACATCAGCGCGTCCCTCGCGGCCAACGAGAGAAAAAGAAAACGGCGACAGCTCCAATTAAGGGGTTACGTGGGTTTCGAAGCAACAAAAAAACAAGCATATTTTCTCTATTTTTCTTTAAATATAATATATAAATTATTTTATTCAAAATGTTAAGCACATAAAAGAGCAACATTTCAACAATGTTTAGAAAAAATTTCATCCAAAAATTTGTGAATTTCAGCCGGTGGGACCTGGTTTCCGGTGAATCCTCAAAAAAAGTGTCCTCAAATTTTAGGACACGCAAAAAGTGTTCTAAACAAATTTTTTCTGTTAGTAGATAAGTATAGCTCGCGATTGAATGAAGGATTTTAAAAAAATTGAAATTTGAATTTTTGGCAGAGTTGTATGCAAAATAGTTCAATTTGTGCAGAATTTCAATGAGATCGGTGCATCAGTTTTAGAGAAATCGTGTCCACCGACTTCGAAAATAGTGTTTTGAAAAAAACTGCGTATACCTGAGTCGCTTCCGGCCGGTCTTTCCCAACGGGAGGAATTCCCAAAGGCTCTCTCTCCTAGACTTTTAACCCCTTAATTTAAATCGCTATATCGCTGAAACTAGACGGTCAAAACGCATGATTTTTTTTACCCACTTCGTCAAATGTTTCTCTGTAATTGAGAAGAAAAAAAAATCTGTAGAAAAGTTTCGAAGTTATTGCGTGAAATGTGAAATTTTCAACTGCTCCCCATAAGAACACGTGTAAAACCGTGCAATCTTTGATTGCCAATATCTCGAATACACAACAGTGACTCCCTTTGAAATTTTGCAGGTAATCACTTAATAGTGTCCTGAATGGGTCTTCAAAATAAATTTTAAAATCTCTAGAAAAACACCTTGGCGAGACTACTACTTAAATAATCAAGTGGTTTCTCTACTTCGTTCATCAAGAGACGGGGCAGCGTCTCGACGCCAAGTAATTTAAAAAAAAAACCACTGTCATGGACAACGACACGCCGCGACTCTTTATACACCAAGATGGGTTAAAAAAGTCGTCTGGTAGCAGACGATTTTTTAACTTAGAATCGACATTACGCGAAAACGCGACGACGAATCGAAAATCTAATGACATTTTACCAATGTAATGTGATTTTTTTTCTATTTGATAATACTCGAAAAAACTATGTGAATTTTGAGCTCGAACACTTTGTTTTTGGACGTCAACGAAACTTGTAGGTTAAACGTGGCGACATCGCGTCAACTGGCTCTGCCCAGTGAGCCACTCGCAATCAAGCATCAACTGGCGGACTTTTCAAAATCGGTGAATTTCCGAAATCCGATTGATTCGAAATGTTTACTGTAGCTTCTTAGATGAATTCTCTAAGGAAGTACACACGATTTTCAGAATTAGAGGTAAAAAAAAAATATATCAGGAGACGCAAAAGCGTCTCTTGATATATTTTCGCCAAGTAATAAAAAATAAATTTCGATGTCACAGACGAACTCGCCGCGTACTCTTTATACACTAAGTTGGCCTTTTATTGGTCGTTTTTCAACTTTAAATCGACGCAACGCAAAAGCGAGTCGACGAATACATATATTTTCGAGATTTTGTTTTTATAACGGCTTCAGGTAAAAAAAAAACGTGAAAAAGCATGACCATACTCTACACCCATAGTGCAAGTGTATATACGCGCACACATACAATTAACGTAGAGCAGCGGAGATGACTCGACACTCGTCCTGCCGAGATCATTTGATGCAGCTGCTCTAAATAACGGGAAATAACGGAAGCCGAGGAAGACGCCAGGGGGGAGAGCAGAGGCGGGGTGTTCCGGGAGGAACAGTGCAACTGAGTGTTTTTAGTACACTAATCTTCTCGTTGAACTCGGAGAAAAGGTAACTATGGATAAACACTGTAAAATCAGCGCTAAAGTGGCCGAAGACATCGTAAACACAGGACAACGTAATTCATACGGCAATCCGTTGTCGCAAGTGAAATAATCAACACGCAAATAAAACATCGGAAATTTGTCAAACTTTGGCTTGAAATTTTCACCACATCGGGTCGTAAAGCTCTCATGAGATGCAAAGAAAAATCGTATTTTCCGAGGCAGCCGAGTGGACGAATGGCTCAGGTTGTTAATTTGGAAGAACGATGGGCACACTTGTGAAGGTTAGGGTACAGGAGTCCCAACTCCATGAAACGGTCGAAAAAACATCCGCGAAAAGGTAAAAAGTTTATGTACACAATTTTGGCATCTGAAGCTTCGATAATAAGTGATGCGTCATTCCGATGCCTAAAAAAGTGAAATTTGAGAAGCAATAAAATGACTGATGCATCTACAAAAACAATCCTGAAAACGTTTTTTCGTAACGTAATTGCTGAAGCGTCGGACGATTGTAAATCTACCAGTACCGGGATTCTCTAACGTTTTAGCGATAGTTTTCGTTATCGTTAGCTAGCGACAGCCAATGAGATACGCCCCTTCTTCTGTAATCCTCCATGCGATTGGCTGTCGCTAGCTAACGATAACGAAAACTCGCTAAAAACGTTAGAGAATCCTGACACAGGTCTGTAAATATGAAACCGGAATTTGCCCATAGATGGCCCTAGCTGTCAATGTAGTTACCGTCGAGTCGCGTCGTTGGCGCCATTTTCTTTGTTGACATCTGACACGACAAGTTTCATACCCCACAATAGTTTGTTATAGCGTTGAACATGTCGAATTTTGTGCATGGAAATTACGATTTGCGGATAGCATTAATTTTCTGTTACCATTTGAAGAAAACTGCTGCAGAATCTCATCGAATGCTTGTCGAAGCTTACGGTGGGCATGCTCTTGATAAATCACAGTGCTTTGAGTGGTTTGAAAAGTTCAAAAGTGGCGATTTTGACGTGAGAAACGTAGAACGTGGGAGGCCACCGAAAACAGTTTGAAGACAGCGAATTGCAAGCATTGTTGGATGCTAAAACCTGGCAAAACTGTTAATACTGAACACTACGGACAACAAACGATCGATTTGAATCAAGCTTTGCGTGAAAAACGACCAGAATATCAAAAAAAGGCAACACAAAGTAATTTTGCTTCATGATAATGCACCATCACACACAGCAAAACTGGTCAAGGAAACGATTGAAGCGTTTAGTTGGGGATACTTTCGCATGCGGCTTACTCACCAGACTTGGCTCCGTCCGATTACCACTTATTTGCATCTATGGGACCCGCACTCGCTGAGCAGCACTTCACTTCTTACAAAAATGTACGAAAATGGCTCGATGACTGGTTTGCCTCAAACGAGCAACAGTTTTTTTAGCTTCGAATAAAATATTTTTCATCATTTTCATACAATAAACGTGTATTGTCTATACAAAAAATGCGGTTTCTTATTTTACAATTATGTCAGTGATAATGCCTACGATTCCGCACTACCGTACGACCCGCGGGTAGTGCAGAGACCGCTTTCTGTGCGTCCCCAGCGCCGTCACAACCAACTGCGTCGCGCGCCCGAAGCTCCGCCCTCGTACGATCCAGCACATCCACGTAAATGTGAAATTGCCCCGACACGATGACGCGTCTCGTGCTCGTGTGTTCAGCGGCCGTGAGTTCTCGCACACCCCGAGTAAAGGAAAACAGGCTGCGTCAGGTATTTAGTGATGTGGAACTTTGCGACGGACAAAATATGACTGGAAGAAATAGTGCAACGAGACTACTGATTGTCGTCGCGATAATCGTAACGTGTGCAATTGCAACGTCCGATGCGGCGATATCGGACAGGCGGTTATGTTACGATTCCAAATGTTCGGGTAAATACGAAGCCATACTTGAGTTACTTTTCGATGTTTGACATCGCGTGTCTCGTCGACAATGAATTTTTTAATTTCTTCTTATCGCGCGTTTTAACTTTTCCAATTTTCATTCGTTTCTTTTTTTTTTCTCGTATTTTCGTTATTTACGCTTTTTTTTTCGTTTGGGTGGGTTTGGGTTTTACAAGAAAATTCAATTCACACGATAATTGGATAAGGCGATTGTATCCTACAAATCGAATAAATAAGTTATGTTTATCTTTGCATTTTTGGCCGTACGTCACATCTGTGACTTTTACAGCCGCCGTGTCCGAGGCCGTCACACTGATGACCTATCACTCCAACGACCCTGGTATTTTGTCGTTCGAGACCAACGTCGACGTGACGGTTTTCAGCAAATCAGCCGGCAAGAGGAAAGATCTGTGGGGTGTCGAGGTGAGTCCCACGTCCTTAGAGATTGAACGGCATCGAGGGGTGGGAGCCTTTCTGATCTGTGTGACGTTTAGGGGGCCTGCATAAGCTCTAGGCTCAAAAAACAGTTGATTTTCCAATATTATTACTGCTGAGAGTATTGGATTCTCAAGGTAGAGATTTTATATGCAATTAATACATCGTTTTTTCAAATGGTAATGGGTATTAATGAAAACAAGCCTAGCTACGTATGGAAAATGAAGGCGGGAATAAGGAGCATAAGAATAGAAGCATGGAAACGAGCAGCAACTACCTATGTGAGGTTATGAAAATGTTGGAAGATAGGTGGCCGAAGAAGTGTTTGAAAAAAGAAGCCAGAGGGATACTAAATGCAAACCCATCCAAATGGGGACTGGATATGAAGGGAGCCATGGAGGAGGTAGGATTGGAAGCAATATGGCAAAGAATAAGAGACAGAGATATGGAAGGAATAGGAAAGATAATCAAAAGAGTGATACAAATAAAAACGGACCAGGAGATACAACAAGACTGGCACAAAATTGAGAAGTCGACGTATTTCAGGTAGTATAAAAATCGAAAACAAAATATCGGAATGGAAGAGCACTGGGAAGCGAAGGGCATAGAGGGAAGAACCGAAGAAACATGGGCAAAGTTAGGATGCGGGAATATAAGAAAAGGAGATAGAAAGGGATTCGCAGATACTGTATGTCGATGTTGTAGAAAGGAGGAAGAAAGTTTGGAACACATCCTTGAATGTGAGAATATAAAAGAAAAAATGAATAAGGAAGTGGTAGAGCGTTTGGAAAAGTGGCGAAGAGGCTACAAGGGAGAGGCAGTGAAAGGAAAAATTAATAGAGGAATGGGAGGCAGACCGATAAAAGAATTGTGCGAGTATGTGCGAGCCTTCGAATGTATGGTAAGCAAGGGAACATAAAGGAGAAAATGATGAAACAAATGTAAAAAAAGGAGAAAGAAACGTGTAAGTGGGTATCAATGTACAGAAGGGGGAATTATGTAAAAACCTGCAAGGGTATACCTGGAAATAAAGAACTAACGTATTAACTAACTACAGAATTTTTTCAAGACCAAATTACCTGTGTGGGATAATAAAAATGTCGGAAGATAGGTGGCCGAAGAAGTATTTGAAAGAAGCCAGAGAGATATTAAATGCAAACCTTGGGATTCGGAATGAAGAGAGCCATAGAGGAGGTAGAGGTAGGAGCAATATGGCAAAGAACAAGAGACAAAGATATCGAGGGAGTAGGAAAGATAATCGAAAGAACCCAAACAAACTCAAACAAATAAAAACTGACCAGGCAATAAAGGGTATCTCAAAATTACCTGACATTTAAAATTATGTGCCATTTTTTTTCGAGGCAAACATAGAGTATCTTTGACAACTGGCATCAGGAAATATTGAGATTTAGTCATGGAGAATTACACGAGCAATGCATAGAAATTGTAATGATCGAAAATAATACGATTACTGTAATAAATTTCCTGCATTTGAGATTATTATTATTTTTAGACGAGCGAATTAATGACGTGTTTTAAATGTTATATCAATGTGTATTTTTTTATTATCTTACATTTAAAAATGTTATACATTTGGTAACAGTGCGCTGCTTGTATTACGAGTCTGTTTTTATCACGATTAGCGACACTTATTCTGTTACCGCGAGGGCAGAAACTCATGCAATCCATCGAAAGAAAACATTTAGACTTCTTTATTGAACCGAATCAATGCTGAATGATGAATGTAAAGTGTCAAAAATAAAATATATCACTTCTCTTTGACAATGCATTTTGTTGAACATATAGCTGCGCTAAGGCGATTAGTAGCATTCAAACACACTCGCCATTTGGTACTTATGCGACATAGCAACACTTCGCCTCTACGTTTCATAGGTGGGCGAAAAACTGATCGCTTTCATTTATAAAAATGGCAATAATCAATAAACGGTATAGACGGATAATTTAATTTTTGGGTGACATAATTGTCATAATGTATTGAGTGATTTGACAGTTTTTCATAACGTTCTTAACATTTTGTCACACTATTTCATGCGTGAAAGTGCCGATCAGCGATGAGTGTAGGCATCTCCAAATGTTAAAAAGTGTTTTTTACCACGTTTTTATTAGATCGCTTTCTTGTCGGTCTGTTTGTTTGTTTGTCTGTCCGGTACAAATTTTGCAGCTGATGAACATATCTCTCGCCTTGTTAGTGACGCACTTCATCATGCTCAAACAAGAGCTATTGAGACTACCGATGTTTGTCTGTTTAAGCGTGAAACTTCAAACATAGCTCAGAACTGGATGACAAACAAACAAACTGACAGACAAGATAAATATAAATATAAGAAAAAAGTAAGAGGGAGAGAAAAAGAGGAAAAAAATTGTGAAAAAATAAATAAATAATGAAATGAATATAGTTTAGTGAAAGAGAAAAATAAAAAATAATATTTAATTGTGAATAGTGCATTAGTGACAATTTCTACGATGGTCAAGGAACTTAGCCACCTAACTATTTCTATTTCAGATATGATCAGGTAAAGAAAAACTGAAGTAAACCTGAAATTTGCCACATGTTTCTGTCATAATCTCATCAAGATGTTTAAAATAAATTGCAAAATTTCACAAACACAAGACTAACAAGCAGAAAATAATTAATTAAATAAAAAATTTATAAAAAAAATCACGTTTTTAAAATGGACTAAAAAGTATAAAATAATTTCTCGTAGCCCCATACAGATGTATAACCCGATACAGATTCCTAGCCCAATACAGATTGTCCTGAAAATGAGTGATTGTGAATTTTTAATAGCTATGAAAATAATTGTAAGATTTAAAACGAAAAATGTGGGGCGCATTCACAAGATATTTGATACATGAATACTTCACCTAAGTCACTAACAATTTTATTGCACTGCAAGTGATATAAACGTTTGTAGGAATTTTCTGAACGACAGCTACGCCCTACACTCCTCACTATTATTTATTGTATGCACCCCGCGTTTTTCGTTTTGTAACTTACAATTATTTTTATAGCTATTAAAAATTCACAATCACAAATTTTCAGAACAATCTGTATTGGGTTATACATCTGTATGGGGCTACGAGAAAATATTTAATACTTTTTAGTCCGTCTTAAAAACGTGGATTTTTTAAAAAAGTTTTTATTTAATTATTCAATAGTACATTTTATGGAAACGGTGTAGACGAACGATTTAAAATTTGGAGGGTGCATTCATATGACAAACAATTTGCTGTACAAATTTAAAATAGTAACATTTCGTCACATTTCCCGAAGCTTCTCAAAGACTTTTCATTGCGTTGGCATGCAACCTTTACCATCGTTCCGCGGTTAGACTTAAGATCGTAATATTTACGCCTCTGCGGATTTATAGATAAATGGACAACGAGGATACGTCCCTTGGAAGATGATAAAGGAGAAGAGGGTATGGAGAAAGACCCTGATACACGAGATGCCAACCGAGCAGGTGATTCGCGCCGATAAGACGACATCGCTTGACAAGAACGTGCCAAAGGACAATGAGGAAGCCGCGCAAGCGGCGAGCGTTGGGTCTCCATCGATTCCTCAGCCGAGCGAAGTGTCGCCTTCGTTCGAGGTGCACGACGGTACAACGCTACCAGTAGCCGCGGACGAGGGGCCTCTCGAGCCGAGTTACTCCACCGCCACCCTCGCCAGTAATCCCGAGGAGGCGGAACATCCGGTGCTGAGCGTGCATCCGAGCATCACCCCGGTCGCAACATCGAAGAATGACGAGGTCACGATCGACGAGTCCATCGACGTGGAAAATTACTTGAAACTTGCGGGACAGAGCGAGGAAACTCGGGACGAAGAACACGCCGAGGAAACGTCCGGCAAGACAGACGAGTCCGTTCCAATCGTCGACGAGACAAAGCCCATTGAAGCCGCGTCAGCGAACGAACCCAATGACACGAGTGAGAAGAAAATCCTGGACGAGTTGCCGCCCGAAACCGGGATGGAGAACATCGACGAGGCGACGAATAAATTGAGTGCCGTGGATGGAACAGAGACTCCCAAAATGGACTCGGAGGTGAAGATTAGTAGAGCCGAGGAGCAAGGTGACCAAAAAATGCCCGAATCGACAGTCGACGAGCACGTGCCAGAACATACGCTTGGGAAGCGAAATGCCGTCGGAGACGAAGGGACGGAAACACCTGAACATCGCATGACAACAACGACGCCAGAAACACCGAAAGAGCTTCGTGAGGAGCCAACGACGCCCGAAACAACTGAACATCACGAGGAGCCAACCATGCGCGAAACAACTGAACATCGCGAGGAGCCAACGACGCCCGAAACAACTGAACATCGCGAGGAGCCAATGACGCCCGAAACAACTGAACATCACGTTGAGCCAATGACGCCGGAAACACCGGAAAAATCTCACGAGGAGCCAACGACACCGGCAACACCCGAACAGCCTCGCGAGGAGGAAAAAACACCAGATAAATCCGTAGAAAATTTAGACGAAAAACCTTCCTTCAAGGAAGAATTCGAAGAAAAGGCGCCGGTAACTGAGCCTCGGAGCGACCCGCCAGATTCATCGGAAATCAATGTCGATCGGGTCAGCAGCAGCGCAGAGATCGTAAGTCAACAGGAGCGCGCACTGAATGAGGCGAAGAGCGACGAAAAAACTACCTCGACCCAGGACCAAAGTGCGGACAGTGGAATCGACGGTAGTGAGAACGCGACTCTCGGCACTTCCGGAAGCTCGGTAGTCGATAACGAAACGTTGAAGGAAGATTCGCAATCATCAGAATCCGGCCCAGCAGCCGTTGAGGACAGCGCTCACGTCCCTCGAGAGAATATCGAGGAAACATCGTGGAAAAAGTCCAGCGAGGAAGTGCTCCCCAACGTGAATATCCTGAATCCGCTCTTCAATCGTCAATCGGTATTGTCCACGATGTCGAGAGAGGAAATAGCTGACGAAGGTGCTGGCGAACCGGAAACGACGAGGTCGAACGAAGTTGACGCTCGAACAGATGTTCGTGAAGACATTGACACAGAGGACGCCGATAGTTCGGCTAAAAGTGACACTGCCCCGGGAACAATCGAGCCGGAATCTATCGAACACATTGATGCCGAAAAAATTGTAAATAATGTTGACAGTAGTAGTATCGATGTTGATAATAGGGAGAACAAAAACGACACCACTGCCGATAATCTCGCGATGAGTCGCGACGTAGCAACGGTAAATTCTGTGCAGCCTGGCATCTATAAAGAAGATGAATTATCAGGCTTTGGCCAGGATATAGTCGTGGCTGAAGAGACCTCGCGCTTCAATGGGTTTCCGGCTAATAGAAATTTGTTGAATGTCGGAAGCGGTCTTCAGCCGGATCCTCGTGAGTATTTATCTTCCAAGGAAGTCATTATGAGAGCCACACGATATAGATTTTTTTTTTACAATTGTTCTAATTTTCTGCGCACGGGATCGAAAGTTCGCATTGTCTTTCTTTCCCCATTAACAATGACTTTCTGTTTTGTCTTTTGTAGATAAATTGGGAGCAGATTCGTCAGGGTTTATAAAAACTGAGAATTTGTCCGAATCCAAGGAAGAGAGCGGGAAACCCGAGACTGATAATGAAACACCGAAACATATCGACAAACCGGAAATTGTCACTAGCCCCAATGATGACTCAAAATTAGTGCCGGGTAATTCTTGTGGCCGTTGACGTCGAAAATTGGAACCCAGTTAATTAAACGATATTTATGCTTCACGGTTGATTCAGATACCATCACGGAAATGGCTGACTCTTGCCTGATCGATAGTACTTGTCAGAAACCGGAAGGCCTAGAAGAAAATCATAGCTTTGTACCAGAGGTGAGATAATCGGCTGAATCACTTCGAGCGGTAATACCATTATGTTAGGCCGAAAACTTTGAGGAACTTTGAAAATGGTTTAAAAAAATTCAATGAGAATGAGCGACGGTATAATGACTGATATTTTGGATGTTTTGGGGTTTTCAGACGGAAGATGACATCATTGAGGAGGAAGTCGATATTTTGGATGTCATATCGATGGGACGGAATTATTGGGAAACTCTGACGTACCTCGTTGTCACCGCGTGCACGACTTTGTTATTCTCACTCGGCTATTACTATATCGAGGTGCGTACTCAAGTTTGAAAAATTAAACGCGCCTTTTTTCTCGTAGAAAGATTCCACGTTACCCTTAAGAACTTTCCAAGTCATTGAATAGTTCCACAAATACAACCTTACAGAAAAAAACAAAAAGAGGATTTCAAAAAGTGATGGAATTCCGGAAAAAAATAATAAGCACTTTAAAAAAAAGAATTGCATCCATATGTAACATTGTTCCACTAATTTTTTGGACAATTATTTGGTCATACAATATGTTAATAACTTTCTGGGATTATTATTGTTCGGAATTAATATTCGTAACACGTTGAATTGTGGAAGTTGTTTTTTTTAGACATTTGTCAAATGGCGAAGTACTGAAATTTCGATAAAACCGAACTTTTTGCTGAAAATGTATCTGCGATACCTCCTTAATTCAATATTACAAGTATGTGCGTGACTAACAAGCTACGGCGCCCTTGTTCACTGCGTGGCCCGGTACTTTTTTTTTTACAAGTGACGAATGCACGAATTACTTTCCAAGTTCATTACTGCGCAAACGTTAAAAATGTTAAAGCGCGTTTTCTTTTGTTTCGATCGAAAAATTGCATTTACCGTGCAACTGCATGTCTTTTGTGAATTCATTCACCGGGATTTATCTCCAACTGTGAGCGTGAAAGAAATTCGGTGCATCGACTTGAACGTGAAGAAAGAAAAATTTGTGCGCAGAATGCGAGACGCGATGGTCACTACATAGCCAAAATAAATCAACTGGAAAAGCAGCTTTTGGTGTGCAGCAAGGAATGTACGGTGCTAGACGATACCCTGAAGTCTACCAAAACTAAAGTAAGATGATCGAGCAATGATAAAAAACGATTAAAATTCAACCAAGAATCGTTGACATGTAAAAGTATATTTTTCGTTCAGTTGGACTCCATCGAAGATGAATCCTTTGGATCCAATGAAATGGTTGCGAGTCTCAAGGCCGATCTGGAGGCATCGAAGGTAACAAATACACGTGGAAAAATAGCCCCGCACGAAGAACTTATGGTAAAACGAGTTATCGTTGGATCAATTTTTACTTCTTAATGGAGGAAGGCTTTGCTTCAATGTCAATTCAACATTTCCATGGAAATGTGTTCAGAATGTTTCAAAAGTTTGAAAAATCCTCTAAAACATAAGCGGACGTACTTGTGTGTGTATGTGTGTAGGTGAAAGATTTTCTGTTCTTCTCTCGACTTTCAACGAATCCTAACTCGCGCGATCTCGCTTTTTTTTTTCTCCGCTTGCCAATTCAGACAGCCAAGGCAGAACTGGAAGATCAGGTCGCGATGCTCGAAAAGGAATTGGAAAGCGCAACCGAGGCGGGTCTGGAGTTGGAACGGATGCTGCGAGAAATTCTCTCCACGAACAACGAGGACAATCCGTTGGCGAAGTCGGTCGAGGATTTGCAGACTAGGCTCAATGCTCAACAAGCAGCGAACGAGGCGCTCACGAACGCCCTTAATCTGAAGGCCCAAGAGGTAAGAGGCATTTTATTTCTGCTCTTTGGTACACTCTTCTCACTCGTTTCTTTCATTTTGCACGTTATCTTGTTTCACTTTTTCGTTCAAGCAGCATGATTTTGATAAAGCCGAGGTTTGTTTTTTTACACACGACGCGACGCCCGTTCTTTTTTTTTTTTGTTTTTGTTCGACGTTCTCAATACAATTTTTTGGAAAATTTTTAATGCAGAACGAAAATTTAACCGCCGAGCTAAAAACCATGAGCCTCAAATCCGAACAACTAGAAGTCGAGGTTTCTCGCCTTAGCGAAGAACTCAAACAACAGCATAACCTGAAGAGCAATTTGGAGCAGACTCTTATGGAGAAGGTCGAAAATCTTGAGAAACAAGTTAAAGACGTGAGTTGCGAAAATTTTATAAATTATTCTTATCAACGTTTTTGTATCATTTGACACTTGTATAAATTAGTGAAGTGAGCAGTGTAGGTTAAAAGTGAAAGTGATGCGCTCACAAGAGTCCGGAAGGGTATACGAATAAACACAAAAAACGGCAACCCCGTCCTAAAGTGTAGCAAAAATTCTCCATTCTCACAGATCACCGCGGAGAGAATAAATTTGCGAAAACAACTCAAGGGCAAAGAGATGGAAGTGACGGATTTGCTGGAGGTCGTGAATCAAATGAACACGAACAATTTGGACTTTGAAAAATTGTACGATGTATCGAGCATCAAGGCCGAGGCGAGTCAACTTCTGGAGGAACGCGATGAGCTTAAGATACGATTGAGCGAAGTCGAGGGAGCTCATTCATTGCTCGAGGGTAAGTCGATTTAGTCGAATTTCGTGAAAATTCCGAGCTGCGCATTTTGACAGCGCAAAAGGACAGCGATATTTATATTCGGAGGAAGAAATTTGCTGACAATTGAGGTGGTAAACACAAAGCAAAGAAATAAAATTGACGTTTTCATTAGGATTTCCGTGACTCAAGGAAAGTAATTCGAATTTCTTTATTTGCAGAGCACGTGAAACTCATTAACGAAGAAGTCTCGTCGTTGAGTGAACAATGCAGGCTCGCTGAAAAGGCGAAGAGAGACGCCGAGACCCGGGTGGAAGTTCTGTCAAACTTTTTCAAAGAGAAAGAAACCCAAAGACAAAAGTAACCATCACGTAGAAACAGATTTATTCGATTGCCGTTGACTTTACGAATTGGCGAGGCAACTTATTGTTCTATTTTCACAGGGAGGAAGCAATTTGGCTGGAAAAACAGGGCGAAGTTTCGTCCACGGTTGAAAGGCTACACGCGATGCAGAACGAAATTCATAACTACAAGTAAGTCCGTGTCGTATGTTTCCTTTTTTCTTCTACGGTCAAACCCTGCCTCTAACCTAACGAATGAGACTCATTTTGTCACAATTAACAATCACCTACACGGTAGTTTTCGCCATTTTTCTGAGCCATTGCTCCGATCTCACTCAGCCATCTCACCGATTGCAATCACTTGATCGTTGAAATACGCATCTTAAACGTGGCCAGGTCGAGTATCTCTTCGATTTGCGATTAAATCGAGATCTCATGTCCTAACCTCTCAATTATCGTTTCGCTTGGCAACTTGATCTACAATTTTTCTTTGCAAAAGCCCGAATACACGAAGAATATAGATCCTGCCTTCAGTATCTTCTCGTCGACTATGAGCATTTCAAGTCATTTGAATCAGGTGTTTTTGCGAAAAGTTTTGCAACCATTTCTATTCTGTGTCATTTCGCTGTAGCGAATTATTGCGCCGTACTTCGTAAACTTTACATACGTAAAAAGAAAACGATTGCTGTTTGCAGACAACAAATAGAAATGTTGAAACGTGAGATTCTCGATCAGGAGCGGGAATACAAGAATCAAATATCGGCCTTAGAAACAAAATCACACGAGAATTGGGTGAGTTGTGAATTGATCTGGCGCGATGGAACGTTGCCGCGAAAAAGTTTTCAATGCTCGTTTGTCCTCCTAGGTGGTAGCCAGACAGAACGAGCGTCGTTTGGAAGAGTCCAAGGTGGAAGCGAGTCAATTGAGAAATCGATTGACTCTAATAGAGAAAAACATTAACGATGCAGATCCAGACGTTAAATTACATCGTGAGTACTCGCTCGTTCAATTCGCCCCTACTCCCTTGCCCTCGATTAACGAAGAATCCTACTCCGACTCATATCTCTTCATTTTCCCGGGTATAAAAGTAATACCCGGGGAATTCTGAAATTGAATTATTTTTTCCCTGTCAAGTGAATGAAACAAATCTTAAGTAAACGCTCTCTATAATCGTTTTATTCGGGATTTTTAAATCCGCTTTCTGTTCATTCAAAGGTTCGGTTCGTTTGAAGATTCGGTTCAGTTCATTCGGTCATATTCAATATATCATGAACATTGATTTCGAATAATAATAATGTTGAGAAGTGATTAGTGAATTGTTTAAACGAATAATTATTCAACAAATATGTGATGTGTCATCACGCACATTGCCTCGCCTCCGTGATCGACCGTAACGATTTCATCGACCCCAATTAAGTCCCTTGATCCTCACTCGACTAATGGAAGCGTCCCAAAATTCTCGATTAAGAGCAAGAGAACTCTCCGGAAATGAATCCCCTACTAATCTTTCGTCACAGCATGCTTGTCATTCTCGCCCCAAAAAAAAAAACAGCAATTAAGACAGCGCAACAGGCAAACGTCAAAGCCCGAACGTGTGCACGATTATTGATAACGAGAAGACAAACGAGAGAATAATTTTAACAAAAAAAAAAATAACAACGACAACAGGTTTGGAGGCTAACGGAGAGACGCCGACGTCGCCGCAATTGTTCATAGGAGCGGAGGCCTCGAGTTCGCCGATAATGTTTGCCGGTAGCTCAGGTGTTCCCTTGCCACCGCCACCTTCATATCTCTACGGTCCACATCCGGTCCCCCCTTTCATGCCACCACCGCTGCCGCCTCACTCGTCTTCCGTCATAACGTCCCCGTACGAGGTCGGCCAGAGGCCACCACCTCTTGGTGGCCGTTTGTCCTCACCGCCGCCACTTCCGACTGTTAATCCTTCACGTTACGACGATCACCGCTCGCCACCCCCGATCCTTCAATCCTTCGGGCCACCGCATCGCGGATTTCCGGCTTTCCCGAACGACCGCACTCACCCGCCCCCGCCTCGCTCGATACCGCCACCGTTGGGCAGCGGGAGCTCGCACACTTGGGGCGACGAGGCATTTCCGCCGCCTCCTCCACCTACTTCCTCTCTTCGTAACACGGGCTTTCAGACGCAGCACCAGCAACACCATCGTCAGCCTCAGCATCATCATCAGCATCATCATCAGCAGCATCGAGACGGCGAGCGGAGAGCTCGCAATCACAAAGGTTCGTGAATCGGCGAGAATGCGCGCAAGCATGTGCAAGCCAACTGAGCAAAGTATAAGAGGAATGGAGCGAGGGATACGGGAACGCTCGGGAGGACACGCGTGGATATTGGATTCTTCCACATCCGATTTTTGTTTTATCGTCTTTTTTTTTTTTTTTTTTAACACGTGCCTTGCATTGTTTCTGCCGATGTAACGAATATTCATCTTCGTCGTACACGCTCGTAATCGTTACTTTTCTCGATTTGTTTGCTTACAACGCATGCCCAAGGACGCAAACGATTCTCCAAAGTGAGACAGTTTTGGAGCACTATGGAGGGAAATAATAATAATAACTCCAATTAGTTGAACGCCGTACGCGCGTTTCAGGTTATCACTCACACACATATATCGTAGTTTTTCTGTTCTTTTTTTTGTGACGATCTAAGGCGAAATGGCACATTCATTTTGTTACGAACTGTCAACGATTAATTTCCCAATTTTGAGCAGCTATTTTTTCACCGATTGCCATAGTTAATGCCAAAATATGTGTGGCGAACGTGGCTGGGGCGATGACGTTGAAGTTTGCATCGTTGGAACGCAACGGAATTATTTTTTTCCACCGATTCTGGTTATCAAAATCTGGCCCACTCTCTTACGTATCCTCGTTAGATATTTACGATCTCGATCTGCGAAAAAAGCTTGGATAAATAATAAAAATAAAGAAATGGAAAATAAAATCGTTGCGCTCCCAACATGCAAACTTCAATGCGAGTATCTCTAGGTCGAGTATCTCGTCGATTTGGGATTAGCTTAATCGAAACATTTTCTCACCTTTTTTAAATTACAATTTCATGTGGTAAATTGACGTATAATTTCTTTTTTTTTCGCGGTTTTCTTTGACGGAATCGGGTGTCATTTCGCCTTAACGAGCAACTGCACGGTTTTGTGTTTTTTTCGTAGTATAGCTTTAATGTTTGTTAATACCTCTTGGTGGATGCGCCCTTTGCTTGGGTGGAACGGAGGTTCGTGCGTCTTGCTTGTCTCTTCAATGTCAGTGCATGCTCCTTCATATAATTTACTTCTCGATTTCGTAACTTATGATTTTTTTTAAATTTTCATCTGTAACTGCATTTTTTAAAATGTTTTTTCTTTTTTTTCTTCCAGGTTCCTTACACTCGTCCGGAGAATCGCTGGACAAAAACTTATAGTGGAATGATTCTCTAGAGTTTATATCTTTTACCTCGTACGTCTCCGTATGAAAACGAATGAAAAGTGTCGTTCGAAAATTCCAATGTACAGTAAATACTAGATGAGCAGGGATGATAATATTGTGGAATGTAAAGAAAATGGCTCGACCACAGGGAATTGTACATCTACATTTGTTTTTTTTTTTTTCACTTTTTTTTTCATTCACGAACTAATCGAACGTTTCGCTGTACCGTCACTCAATCTGAAAAAAAAAGGAACGAAAAACGTCGAAAGTACGATAATCATTTCCATCTTGAATCGTATAGGGGTCTGGATCGTCATTACCGAAAAAAATGCGCGTTTAGTCGAACGAATATAAATATATATTGTCGTTGTACACGACAATCGGCAAAAACAAGCGTAATCGAAGTCACGAGATTTTTCATACTGAACAAGAAGCGCTCGATGATTTCGAGAGTTTTCGTTGTATGTCACTCAGTCCTAAAATACAATTGTTAAATATGATTTTAACGGATTTAAATAAATTGTAATTTATTATTATACCGGTTTATTCAGTAGAAGAAACCCAGTTGTACGAACAAGTAGAACCCACGAAAGCGAAACGAAAAAAACTAAAACACCGCAAAAAAATTCCTCGAGGCGAAGTAAGACACGCTGAGAAATTTCGGCCGCCTTACTATCGTATGTCACCTCCGCAGCGTGTACGTATATAATACATACTCTTTGGCAGAACACACTTGTCACAATTACCAACGATTACCAACGCGATAGTTTTCGGAATTTTTCTCAACTATTTTTTCACTGATTACGATAGTTCAAGTATGAAAAAGTGTGTTTTTATCGTGGCTAGGTCGAGTGTCTCTTAGATTTGCAATGAACTCAACCAAAAGTTCATTTTCTGACCTTTTTCAACAACTGTTTTGCGGAGAAAATTGATGTAAATTTTTTTTTCAAAGACATAAATATCCGGGAGAAGCAGGTCGTTTCTTAGTAGCCGGAAGTTGACGGTGAAATTTTTTAATTGATCGGCCCGGCCGTTTTTTTTAGAATTCTAAAAACGTTTCATCCACGTAAACGTTTATTAAAAAAATTATATATATATATATATTTTTTTATTAGCGTATGCCCTCTTAGCGACGCGGTCGTAAGAGAGTCTCAAGAATATACAAGACTTGAAAACTTTCGTAATATACAATTCTCCTTCAAGCTTTCTCTTAGCGGTCTCAGCTCGGGGTCTCGAAGGAATGCAGTGAAATTTAATTTACTTTATAGTACAATATTTATAATAAGATCAACCCCCATCCCGGGGGATTCCTCTTTACGTACGTTTCGCGTTGCATTTTGTTTTTTCTTAGATATTCATCGAAAAAGTTCTTGTTCCTCGACAATATTCAATAATGAGCTACAGATATGAGGAATATCGTGATAGGTGTAATTAACTGAACCATTTCGCTTTTTTTTTTTTTCAATGCATATTGCCAAATTGCACGTTTCGGCGCCGAGTTCCATTCATCGTTTCCTTTCAACCCCTACGCCAGAAAAACAACGAAGAATACGAAGAAAAATATTAGTACACCAAAAACTTTAATCATTAACCATCGGTTGTTGGTCACCGATTGGAAGTATTTTAGGATTTCCGTGTGAGCAGCCTCGACGTTTAGTTCCGTGTCTTCTATGTTACTGTCTATCCTGAAAATTTCAAATGCGAGAACCAATTGAAATTCCATTCTTCGATCTTATTTCACGGATTGATTTTTTCTTCTTCATAGAAGAAATTTTCTTTCCATGTTGTTTGATTTTTGGGTATTCTTGGGAAAACGCGTTCGAAATGTTCGAAAAACGGCGGAAGAAAAAAAAATTTCCGACATTTTTTTTACACAGAGTATCATTGACGAGTGGTTGGCATTGAATTTGATTACGAAGCTCTAAAAGGTTCGTATTTTGAGAAATTTAGAATTATAAAAAACATCGTTTTTCTTACCTCTCGACCATTTCCTCCTGTTCTTTAACCATATGCGCGAGCTGCTGAAAAATGCCACCTAGCTCGACTATCGTCGATTCAATGTTTTGCATCGTTTCCGCCCTCGATTGAACATAGGCGTCCTAGGACGTTAATAATTATCCTTATCGTAAGTCATGTATTTGTAAGTCACAGAAATTTGTATGAAACCGTTAACTTATGCGGACTTTCCTCCTTTTTCGTTACGCCAATTCTGGATTTTCTCGAGATTCCGAATTTCATAATTTTTTTAACCCTTCGTGGTCACAGGGGGCCGGAATGACCCCAGGCATATTTAAACGATTGCCGCGTTGACCGTATCGGTCCGAATGACTCATAAAAATTCAGAATATTAGTTTGAACATTCTAAGATATGGCATTCTCGATAGTATATTTTTATAGAATTTTAAAATGCCGGAAAAAATGAGCAAAGTGTCAATGCGTAAAAAAGCCCTTTTCTACTCAAAAGAATCATAACTCCTGCAACTTTCAATTTTTTTTGATAATATTTAAGGGTGATACTCATGAGATATGATAGTTTAAGGAAAAAAATAGCTCCATAGTGGGCGTTTCAAAAAAGGTATTTAATCTTACATCTGAAGAGCCATTTCGGAGTGAATTAAAGAACGATAATCGCGAAAAATGAGCGATTTATTATAAAACATGACCGCCAACAACTAATAGTAATCTTGGCTTAAAGTTGCGCTTGGAGTCATTTTGACCCCGGGTGACCGCGAAGGGTTAATTGCTACTTTCGGCGGCAAAATATACGTGTGCATTTTTTTGACGTTTGAAAAGGCGGGCAGTTAAATAAAATGAGTACGTACGGTATCGTCTCGCATGGTGCGTTGCATCATCATTTGATGTTCCATTCCGGGCTCGAGATCGATGCTGACTGACGTATTTGTATCTTGCTCTAGGAGGAGCAACGAACCCTGTTGTCCAGACGTTACACTGGGAGGCAGCATCCGCGATACCGAACCTTGCGTAAACTGTTCTCTACGGTTCTGCTCCTCTCTCATGTTCTGTGAAAAAGAAATAAAAATAACACAAATGTACAAACTATTGTGCCATTTCAAGTGTTGGCCCGAGCCAACACTCGGATTGGTTACTCCTCAGCTGCTTAAACTTTTTCCATACAATTCACGTATTTAAAACGTATTAAAAGCATCAAAACAACAGAATGACTTTCACCTCAGTGCGAACTTCCAGGACACTCTTGAAATGATTAGACATATTGGCGAGTTTGGATTGCAAGGCGACTACCACAGAAGAGGAATGGGACGCTATGTGGTGCCCCTGGGAATTGCCCTCGCGTTGCTTCCTTCCTAATTCCTGTAATTTGGCTATTTGTTTATTCAGACTACTCAGATCGGTCTTGATGATGGTGGTCAGTTCCTCGATCTCGACTTGTCTGTCGTTGAATATCGACTTCTTTTTAGCCACTGCAATGACAAAGGAGGAATGAGTGTACAAAAAAAAAAAAGAATGAACATTTAAAAGGAAGCTCTTCTAAAACGAGCCAACCCAAATAAATCTAATCACTGAAAACGATGAGGTTGAAGTTTGCATCGTTGAAGAGCAACGAAAATGAATAATTCTGAATTTCTTTAATTTATTTTCGCATATTTCGCCTACAAAAATCCCACAATGTAATTTTTAAAGATACTTATTTAGCGATCGATTATATAAATCCACAGAAAAACAGCTTGAAGAATAATAAAAATAAGGAAATTAAAATGTAAAAAAAAGAACTTTTTTTGCATTCCGTCGATGCAAACTTCAACGCCATTGAAAACGTGACTGTTAAGATCTCAACTACATAAGCACACCCGAACGAACCCAAACAGACATTTGCAGAGAAAGCTGATGAGGAATTTGTTTGGGTTTGTTTAGGTTGTTTCAAATATGAAGTGAGCTGATACATTCGTTTGGGTTTGTTTAGATTGTTTTGAATATGAAGAGAGCTGATACATTTGTTTGGGTTTGTTTAGTTTGTTTAGGCTCTGCTTTTTTCTAAATCCTATAACTCATGATTTACAAAAATTTGAGTCGTACGGTACAATTTATAACAATGAATTGCAACAATTTGAAGTCAGGATTTAACAAACGAACAAAAAACTATCCATTTTTTCCCAAAAGCTGGTTGAATTTCGCATTAGATTGAATATAAAACTTAAAATTGCTCCCGACTTTTTGGAAAAGCCACTATGCGAATTTTTTTATGGTATTGAAGTTTGCATCGTTGGGACTCAACGAAAGGTTTTCTTTACGTTTTGTTTTCCATATATTTATTATTATAGAAGAAATTTTTCACAATAGATTTATATTGTAAATTGTGAAATAAAAATCTTAAAAATATAAGAATATTCGTTGGCAAAATCTTAAGAATATTCGTTGGCAAAATCTATCGAAAAAAATCAAATTAATTAAGAAAAATCATTTTTCATTGCATTCCAAGGCAGTACTATGATAATTGGGGCGCCAAATTTTGACCGTGCGACATTGATATTTGGGCGAATATAAACACTTTTTCAAGAGTGATAAAAGTCGATTTTTGATCAAACAACAGAGCTATAGCGTTTAAAAAAAAAAGTCGATTTTTTAGATTTCGAATCTACGGCAATTTTTTTACGGTTCATGCACTCAAACACATGTACACGGTAAAAAAAAAATATTGAAATGGCTCTTATCGCGCACACTCACCTTAAAAAAACCATTACAACGGACCTTGTCAGGGCAACGAGATGCTATAAAACCATGAGTTTTTACCCACGGTTTTATAGCATCAGTATTTCTACTGGTGTGGGCGCGGGACACCGCGAATGTACATGTGGAATCGTGGGACGGATAGAATAATTGTGTGGCCGCTGGGCAACTCGGATGTACGTGTGCAATCGTGGGGTGTATGGAACACTATGCGTTGGATTGGGACCTTTTCAAAACCTTATCTCACACGGACACGCGCACGAGCGTACGCGAACACCATGAAATATGACGGTAGCTCCGAAATGTAGCAAAAAATCAAGCGTTTTTTTTCAATCGCGATAGCTCCGTTATTTATTCGAAAATCGACATTCATTACTCTTGAAAAAGTGTTTCGTTTGGCCGAAATATCAATGTCGCATGATCAAAATTTGGCGCCCCAGTTATCGCAGTATCCCCCATTCCAACCATGCAAACTTTAATCTCATAAT
Source organism: Ophion ventricosus (assembly GCA_963932345.1). Taxonomy (NCBI): domain Eukaryota; kingdom Metazoa; phylum Arthropoda; class Insecta; order Hymenoptera; family Ichneumonidae; genus Ophion; species Ophion ventricosus. The sequence goes on from OZ010717.1 coordinate 24,271,343, forward strand.
TTTTTGCCGGTTGCAGCGATCTGCCGTAAAGCGCAGCATTGGCCTGGGCCGATACTCCGATGAGTGACCGTTGAGCTGCGAACGTACGAAATATTAACGAAAAACAAAGATAAAAAAAAGGTGAAAACTTACGCATCGCCAATTTTTCGAGTTTGTTGTACGTGCTGGCAATATTTTTACCGATATTTTGAGCTATCATCATGAAATGGGAGTAGCTCTGTATGTGCCGGGCTTGACGGGGTCCGCGAACGGCCGCCCGCGCGGCCGTTCTACCCTGCATCGTTCTTATCGCATTCGCGAATTCGCTGCTGCGGTCGCGTGACGTCATGACGATTGAGGGCAAAATACTGTCACGTTCTTTCGTATCCTCCGTATTGTCGATGCAACCAACGACGCTTATCCTCTCATTGTAATTGTACGAATGAGTCTGGCCAAAAGTGTTAAGGTTATCAATACCGTTCTGCTCGTACGACGATTTTACAACGAAGTCATCGTCCAACTCCGAGACACCACGTCTTCTACGCGCGGGCATTGCATCCTCGATATTCAACTTTACAACATTAAACGATTTCCTATCCTCTCACAAACACACGTATTAACACGCATTGAACAAAAACTTTCCTCGACTCGTTCGTCCACGACGCAATATTTTATCGGACATTAACGAGAATACACACATCGACGCCAGGACTCATCACGAACGGGACAATGACATATTTTTCCTTTTCCACGCACCACTTCGCGTGTATAAAAAGAGATTGTTCAGTTTTTTTCCCCCTGTACTCGCCCTGACTTTCGAGCGTGACAACTCGACAAGTCCGCAGAACTTTCGACTCGTAGACGAAAGTACTTACGTGACGAGTTTTGCGCGATCGAGGAAAAAATCCGGAGGATCAGAATGTCGCTGCTGAAAGTGGCCTCGAGGGAAACTCACGTGGCGTGGGTATTCGGAATACTCGGTTGGTAAATTCCTATCAATGCCGTGATGGGGCTGAAGCAAACGGTCTTATATACAGGTCTTGAAACCGAGGTTGTATTTAAGGCCATGTGTCACACGTCCAGTCGGTAAAAATCTTACTGCCAAGCTTTCTCCTAGACGGATCATATTTCGGGCAGAAGAAGAGAAAGCGGTTGTTCGTCGTTCAACAGAGCGGAACGTGTTTCTTTTCTTTTTTCCCAAAAATCAACCGTTTCAGAAATCATTGGGAATCTGCAAATCAGCTATCTCTCTCGCACTCATGGCCGCTCGGTCGGTGTGACATTTGGCCTTAAGGCTATGTGTCACACGTCCAGTCGGTAAAAATCCTACTGCCAAGTTTTCTCCTAAACGGATCATATTTCGGGCAGAAGAAGAGAAAGCGGTTGTTCGTCGTTCAACAGAGCGGAACCTGTTTCTTTTCTTTTTTCCCAAAAATCAACCGTTTCAGAAATCATTGGGAATCTGCAAATCAGCTATCTCTCTCGCACTCATGGCCGCTCGGTCGGTGTGACACTTGGCCTTAAGGCTATGTGTCACACGTCCAGTCGGTAAAAATCCTACTGCCAAGTTTTCTCCTAAACGGATCATATTTCGGGCAGAAGAAGAGAAAGCGGTTGTTCGTCGTTCAACAGAGCGGAACCTGTTTCTTTTCTTTTTTCCCAAAAATCAACCGTTTCAGAAATCATTGGGAATCTGCAAATCAGCTATCTCTCTCGCACTCATGGCCGCTCGGTCGGTGTGACACTTGTCGTTAAATCGCTATATCTCTGAAACTAGACGGTCAAAATTCATGATTTTTTTTACCCACTTCGTCATATGTTCCTCTGTAATTGAGAATTTTCTTTTTTAATCTGTAGAAAAGTTTTGAAGTAATTGCGTTAAATGCAAAATTTTCCACTACTCCCCATAACAACACGTGTAAAATCATGAAATCTTTGATTCCCATTATCTTGAAAACGGAATGGTGAATCCTTTTAAAATTTTGCAGGTAATCATTTAATAGTCATCCTGAATGAGTCCTCGAAATAAAAAATGAAAATCTATAGAAAAATGTCTTGGCGAGACTACTACCCTAAGAATCGATTTTTGATGTTGGGTTTTTCAAAAAATGGAAATATAAAACGATCGCAAAAAAAGAGTTCAAATAGTTCAAGCGGGGGGGGGGGGGGCTAACTTTTATGAGATCACTACCGACACATTTTCTTCTTCTTTCTTTTATGGCTTTTTCGCGTCAACCGTGCTCTCAGTATACAAAGTCCTCTATGCTCGTTGCCCGTGACAACCGTTTGTAGTGACAACGTCAACGTTTCATGCATTTTTGAGTTCTACGGGTTTTCGAAGAGTTTGAATTTTGGCGACTTCACCTTCATCGTCAACGTAAGGAAATTCTAATCGAAACTTCGATGGCTGATGAAATAAAAGCCGAAGTGATCAAAAAGACTCAGAGAACGCTTGGAAAATATGTTAAAAAACCACCGCTCACGGAAAAACTGCTGCGCAAACCACCGTTCCGTTTTCTTCACGACATCATAACAGTCGTAATGTATTTTGGCGTTTGCTCATTTGGATGTTGCCCCGAAAGACTTCTAGCGAAATAACTTATAAGCATAACGAAAAATCTGCGATGACTGAGCATATTTCTAATTTCGGTTTCCCATTTCATTTCCGGGGAAAATTGCTATTCTCCTTTCAACTTGCATAAATCAATAATTATTTAACATTTGTTAAATCTGATTGAAGATCCTTCAAACTGATCACTAGAACTTTACAACCCTTCGTTTCAAGTCTCGATATTATTATTTGTACACAAAATGCAGTTATTCAAAAAATTGCCTTTTTTTACATTTTTTTTTTAATTTGCAAAAAAATGAAGTTACGATTCTGAGTGAAGTGTTGGCAAAGCTTTAGATCCTGTCAACTTAGGGTGTTCCTTTCGTAAAGGGCCATATTTTGCGGGCGCATAAGCGAGGGCCCTTTTGAATAATAAGTGAATTATAGAAACAATCAATAAAAATAAGTTACAATCAATCATATCCAACAATAAACTGTTCAAGGTTCGGTAGCTAGGCTTGAAATTTTACCAGTATACTGCATGTATTTTTTCTTAATTGTAAACGAAAATAAATTGTTAAATATTCGGGTTCGTGAAAGAATTTAAAGAGACTTTAATTTAAGGCCTTGGGCCACTCTAGAGGCCAAAAAAAGGCCATATTTTGTGATTTTTTTTTCAGTGAAACCATAAAATCAATTGGAATTACAAAATAGGGGTATTATTATACACAGATCTGACTATACAAAAATATTTTTTTTCACAGCGATACATGTAAAAATGGCGATTGTGCAGCATTTTTCCGATGACGCCTTTATTTCTCGAAGGTCAACGGCCGGACCAACAGCTCCTATAATTTTTGAGTTATGATGAGACACTAAAGTTTTTTCGATTATATATAAGAATAGCTATAGAAGTACGTAAGATTTCTTTGATATATTGTTTTTTGTCAAAATGGCGCATTTCTAAAACAAAAAGTATAAAATGCCACGAGAAAATCGTCAGAAAAGTGTTTATAAAAAAGGAGCTATGTGATATAATAAAAAAAAATCTACGTTGTGCCTCAGAAAATATAATTCTAAATATACAGTTAAAGTTTCAAGTGAATCGGTTGAAATTTGTTTGAGCTATGAGTTCGGCCGACTTGAAAAATATAGTTTTGAGATAAACGTGTTTAAATTTAGTAGAAAGTCACGACATGAATCAAGAGGGGTTGCGCTAGAATTCGAAAATCTAGTACTTCGAGATTTTTCGCACCCATAATCTTTTGGAATATAATTTTATAGGTACTACGGTACATATGTGACAGAAAAAAAATCGATTTTTGGAAAAGCTTAGAGTGGCCTAAGACCTTCAAAGAAATTTTTGAAGAATTCAATTTAAAAACCTTAAAGAATCTTTAAACGGTTTTGACAAATATTAATTAGTTCTTTAGTCTACCAACTTTGAATTTAAAGAGCATATTTTCTATTTAATCAAAATGCAAGAAAAGTTATTGATTCTTATCACTCAGACTCAAACTAGAGAGCTATTATTTTTCATGAACTTTTCTTATGCCCAATACTATCGTTTCAAGAAGAGATTTTTTTATCTGCATTCGAGTGAGCCCCAACCATATATGTTATATGCAATACAGTCATTTACTTTCCCTATTTCCTTATTCCCAGGTCATCAAGGAAACTGGATTTCTGCAGAATCTATTCACCGAAGAGGAGCTGAACTCGGATATCAAGGATAAAGAAGCTAAGATCGCATTTTTGACGAAGCTGATAAACGTTGTCAGTGAGTGGCAAATAAATTTACTTGGCTAGGAGCAGTGCAGCGGTACATGCACGAGGACTTGATTGTTTTCCCACCGTTTGATCAACACAGGAAATTCTTTATGTTGAAACTAAAATAACTCAATGACTAATGAATATTTATAAAATTTGGATGAACATTCTTAAAGCTGAACCTTGCTGCTTTAAAAGGCTTTACGAAAGATCTAGATATCGTTGTTGTTACACAACTTGTAGCTATTTAAAAAAGACCTTTTTTTTAAACTTAGACAGGAATACAGGCATTTTTCTAATAGCCATGGTGAATCAGATAGCAAAAGTAATGAAAACGCCTGGATTAAGAATTGGTTACAGGCACTGAACTGACGATCCGCCCTTCCAAGGTCATCGCCGGTCAAGAACCTACAAGAACTAACGAGCTCTTGCAAACCATTGCGAAAGCGCTCGATAAAAATGTACGTTGATTATTGTGATGACAAAATGACACACGGTTTCGGAAGTTTGTTTGAACAATAATTAGTTGGAGCAGCAATCATCAACGGCTATTTCGCGGCAAAAAATGAAACCCTAACGATATCCGAACCACAGTAAGGCATGCAGTGATTGAAAAGTGTCTAGCAAATTGCAAATCGGAAAATCTTTCAGATCGACAGTGCAGAAGCAGTCCAACATTACAAAGCAAGTTTAGAAAAGGATGGTCGCAACGTCCCAACGTCGAAGACGTCCAAACGGGAGCCTTCGAAGACGGTGACTTCGAGACGCAGTGATCATGCGAGAGGAGCCACGGAACATTCCGACACGGTTGCCGAGCGAAAAGCAGCCCCGGTGCAGGTCGATCACAAATCAAGGAAGCCAAGAGAACAGGCTAGTGTCAAGAACAAAGATACGCGATCTAGCAGCAAAAGCAAACAGCCCAAAAAGACGAAAACCGTTGGTGATGACATCGTGGAACTGAAGGTAAAGATCAAATGTTACTCTTCATAATCGTTCACCGTCACCAAAGGTGTTTTGGAAGGGTCCGGGAGAAGTTCTGGTACTGAGGAATTTAATTAAGGTGGGAAAACCCTTTACATTGTTCAAAGAATCGATTTTTTTTTCACATATTTCGAAAGTATAATATATTGAGTATACTGGAAATTCGAAAAATCGAAATATAAAATATAAGGTGTACACCTAATATTTACGAAGTCATAGCACATAGTCGAGAGCGCGCCGGGGCCGCATGCGGTGAACTAGGGAAACATTGAACGCAATTATCTCGAAACTGCATTTTCAAAAACTGCTCATGTTATAGCTCGAAAAGTTATTGATCGATCTGGCTGAAATTTTGGGAGATTTCTCACTATAATATTATCGGAAGGATATACCTAAAGTTTTAAGGTTATCGCGTAAATAAATTACCTTTTTGGGGTAAAAATTGTCGAGATAATGGTCAAAAATATGAAAATTTTATTAAAAAACCTACCGCATTTTTAATTTTATACTTTTTTATATTTTTATTGGTATATCCTCCACCTACACATGTCAATAATCGAAAAATATTTTCGATTTTTGTTTCGGATCAATAGAAAAAATCAGACAAATAGAGCACTTTTCGATATCACGCAAAAGACGTCTAAAGGAATACCTTATAACGCCGTCATTTTGTTTTGTTTAAAATAAAAAAATAACATTTAAACACTTGTAAGTTGTAATAAGATAGTGTCAACATTTTAAAATGATGCAATTATTTTATCACCTTTAAAAAAAATCATGAAAAATGATTCATTTTCGGGCGTCTGAAGGGTCTTGCCCCCTTAAGATGGAATAATAATTCGGCACCGAAAGCTATACAAAGAAGTCGCGAGGAGGGAAGACCCCATTAACGAATCTATAATTGCGAAGGTTTCGATAGAAGAGCCCCGAAAAACCCGTTAGATTTAATCCTTCAAATGGACCAAAACGTTTCACTTATAGAAACAAAAATTTGTTATAAATTGTTTATACTGAAAGGCGTTTTCAAGCAAAACCAAGAAATCCCCACGGATCTCTGTGGAAAATTTACTTTGGAATATACTGCAAACACTTTAAACGAATTGGATTAAATTTCTTCAACTAGTGCTGCGAGTCAATTTGAAAAACCTTTCGAGACTATCAATTTCCTGCAAAGATCAATTGCTCCGTTCATTCTTCCCAATTAACATATCACTTGACGATAAAACCTAATCGTATTTCGTTGCATTTTGTTTTCGTGTCATTGCAGAGTCCACCCGCCCCGGCGAAGTCCAACGAAGTTGAAAATCAGAAGCTTTCGGTCACCAGTCCTAAGCGAACGACGGGAACGAGCGATGTCCAGCCGGAGATCAACGACGCGGCCGAGCCTCGCGCGTCATCGCCATCGCCCCATCATCAAACGCAACCCGAAGAGCAGGCTCCCGAAAAAGAGAAAATTGGTTCGACGCCTCCGAATAATGGAGACGATAATACCGCTTCGACAATTGCGAGAAAGTTACCTGATGACGTTCAGCATTCCGAGAACGCGGCTGAAAAACCCGGTGCCAGGTATATATTAGATGTTGACTATTGTGTCTTCTCGACATTCATGACGAACGACACTGCTCGTGACCATAAACGCCTCCGAAGCAAGTACATTTGTGAAAGCGGGCCTTCTTTTGACCGATGCTTGACGGTCATAAAATTCATGGTTTTTAACCCTTTATAGCTCTTCGTACACCCCTGCGAGCTTTTACCATCCCAGCCCCTTTACTCTTACCGACAAACATCTTTACAATGTACCAGATTACTAACTCGTATAGACGAATATGACGTAAAAACGTTACTTCTTCAATTCGTGTATGTGGGAAATAGATTTCAAGGTCATATCGTGTTAACTGGTTGCAACTGCATCCTGTAAATTGCTCAAGAATCGCACACTTGTCTAGGCCCCAGTGTACGGTTGAGCGGACATCATTCGGTCATCATTTTTTCTAGCGGGGTCTAGAAGGGCCTTGACAAAAACTGGCTTTGATCACAAACATCTTTTTTTTAAATAAAATTTACATAATAGTCGGTACCACGTAAAATACATGAAATGTGAAACTTGCTTCCATCACGCGTTCATGTTAACATTAATATCAAACTCTTGCAATGCCTTAAAAAATAATCAACCAATTGGTTATCATTATTTAATCCAGTCACCAGTCTTTAAACTTCACTTTCAGTAGATACACAATTAAATGAGTCTTGGTTTTCTATTTTTTTTTCTGCAAATCGGCCCAACACTTTTTCAGCTGGATTTTTTTTTAACAATATAATTTTCCATGTTCCGCAGTGGCATATGAGAGAGTCGTTCCTAAAGCATTATGCTTCTAAGCCACATTTTCATCTGCCTCGTGGCAAAAAAACTGCTGTCATAGCCGGCGGAGCTCACTGGGAGTACTATTGCTGCTTGGAAAAGTTTATATAAGTTAGGGCAGTACTTCTTTTTGATATGCTTCCTTATATTTTTCTCATTTATTTCATCATTTTTTAATTGAATTATGTTTTTCATGACCAGAGCTTCAGCTTCTAGGGATAACATATCTATTATCAATGAAATCCTGTCCGTTTTTCATATCTAATTTAAAAAAATACATCGATTGCATGAGCTAACGTTTGATCCACAAATCGGCGTTTTAGATTTACAATGATATCTACTACTTGGTAGTAAATGTTGGTCTTTCAGTATTTTTTCTGGTTGGTTATCGGCCGATAAATCTAATGGATTGCTTTTTCCCCACAGTTGACTAAATTGTGAAAATTGAATATCTAATTTACGTAATGGAATAGCTAATTTTTATACAAATTACGAAATCACGACAAAGGCAATAGTTCAAGTTTTATTAAATTATTTCTTTATGCCTGCTTGGGTGAAACTTAAATAAAATTCATAGATTATTCGACTGTAATTGTTTTGAGTCGATTTTTTCTGGGTGGAGGGGGGGGCGGGGGGGTTGTTCCGTGCCCACCCAGGCCAACGCCGTTTAACGCGGGAGATCGAAAAATTCATTGCATTTTTGTATATTTGCAACGCTACCTGAGTCCATTGTTCAATTGGGAGAATAATTGTCAGTGTTCCAGATCAGAGCGCACCAACGTACAAAGATTCATTGAGGCCTATGAGCGGCCGACCTGCGAGTGCCAGACCCGCAGCACCGAAATTACGATGGAAACCAGATCTCAACGGAAAACATAACGAGCCGTAAGTGAATCTGATTAAATGTTATTAACGAAGAAAATAGGCTCGAAAAATCGCGTGTAGTCACTCTGGTTCCAAATGAGTTTCGTCTTTAGATATCTCGAAAACACTATTAAATATTTTTTTTCAGTGCACTTATGGAAAACGATGCCGTTATTGTCGAACACTTTGACGAGCAGAATGACGATAACGACAGTATGGTGATAGTGGAAACCGAGAAAACCGATTTTACCGCAGTTAACGATGTTTCTGAAATAGTCAACGGTGATAACACGCAAGAGCACGGATATCTGGTGGCTCAGATACTGGAGACGCAACGAGAGCTCGCGAAAGAGAACACAGTCGATCTTCTCTCAAATAAAATTGATCCTGTAAGCATACCAAGAGCAAATTTTCCAAATGCCATAGTCTTCCAATTACTTCAAGCTCGAAACTTACGCAAAACACATGGGAATAAAAATCTTTGTTATTTAGGAATTGAAGCCAAGATCTAAAAAAGATTCGGAAATGATCGAAAAGGAAGTGGAAAATTTGCGAGGGACGATACAATCCTTGATACGTGCTACCCACCCTATGGGGAAGTTACTGGACTTCTTGCAGGTAATTGATCTATTACCTAAAATATCATGGTTTATTGAAGGTCGAACGTTTCGCCGATGAATGGGAGACGATACTGGTTTTCGGTTGACATGGATATCTTCAATAAAAATGAATATAACTGCACTATAAAAGTTGGTATCAAAAAAAGATATTAACCGTGGGCAAATTTACTACTTTTCATTTAAAAAAAAAACTGTTTTAAATTGCCTAGATAAAAATTATTCTCCCTCGAAATCGGAGCAGTGGACCTCATGGAAATAAAAAAAATTGAACTTTTATTGAGGTTATGTACGATAATATCAGTATCCTTTAAACCAAAACCTCAGCCATTGTAGACCTGGCTATTGTGGAAACACACATTTTTTACACATGAACTATTGCAATCCGTGAGAAAGTAACTGCGAAAATTCCGAATACTATTGTTTAGGTAATCAATGTTAATTGTGCCCAATTGTTTTCGACGTTATGTCTTCAAACGAATCATTACAGGAAGATGTAGAACTAATGCAGAAAGAATTATCGGACTGGCGCAGTCAATACGCCCACTTTTATAGCCAGTTGGAAATCGAAAGAACGTAAGTATATACGAGTATAATTGAGTTTTGATTCGATACGACAATTCTATGCTAACTTGACGAGCTACGAACCCCAACCAATGCGTAGAATTCAAAGAGTAGTCTAACACATGCTTGATCGCTTTTTCGTTTCTTCTCCATCTCTTATCCATCCATTCTTCTATCCAAATAATATATTAAGTGTGTCAACTTCCGGTCCCGTCTTTACAGAGAATCCGAAGCAACGGCGGAACCATTACAAGAGTCCTTCGACAGTATTCAAACCGGGATAGGTGAACAGCTCGATAAGATCTATCAGGTCAAAATGAATATCATGAAGAACAATCATAAAATTCAACAACTGCTCCTTGGACGCGCATGAGCGGCGTCGTCTCGTCATCATCAATACAATGATCAGTATCATGATTATCTTACACAATCAGCTCCACATACCGAAGTGATATCACGTAAACAAATGAACCGCGTATAAAACGAAAGAAAAATTAAGTCCTCTTCCGTATAGGAAGCCGATATGTAGCCTTACGTCATTGCATGTACGTATGCCTAGATAATATCATGTACTTCGTTTATACTTTGAATAAATTTATCTGTTTATAAATGAAAAAAACTTTTGGTTATGGTTTACAGTAAATAATGCAAGCTCAGGTCCGTCGTCGGGTGCGTTCGACTTGGGCGCTTACAAGCTTTCACCATTCGTGAGCATCGCTGGCGTTGTTCGACTTGGCACTGTGCGCGCTTACAGAAGCCTTTCTGACGTCACGGGTGACGTCATTACAGTACGAAAATGAAATAATTCGTGTATGACAAAATGAATGACTCACGCCCACAGGAAAAAGGCTTGAAAACCAATATATTGTTCCCATTCCATTATATTTTGTTAAATTTCCATTACAAATCGTTGAATTATATTATCAACGTACCTATTGCGGATGGCATTTTAATTCGGGAAAATTCCGGAATTTCACCACCGGCACTTCGATAAAGTACCTCGTGATTCTTAGGGCTTCGTTTGGTTGTCAGTTAATTCCCACGGGCCCAAACACAGGATTCTGGGGTCTAGTAACGAAGACTTGGGAATATTGATTATCTCCTTGTAGCGTTTTCCATATCCAGGGCTGAAATAAAAAGAATATAGTATTATAATTTCGATATTTTTCTCATCGGAAATATCTAAACTCGACAACAGTATAAGAGAATCTTATGTCTCATATTATTAAGGAGAAATAAGGACCAAATAGATCTATCGCCAAATGACTCGACGTAAACGCACTTAATATTAATCGTGTGTGAGTGAGCGACCCACACGTTTTGTCGAAGTTATCGACGATTATCTACGCGACAGTTTTCAGAACGTTTCTGAACTATTTTTTCACAGACTGCCATGTTTCAAGTGTCGAAATGTGCGTTTCTTGCACGGCTGGGCCGAGTATCTCTTCGTTACGCGATAAACTCAACTGAAACTTTTAGAAACTCGACTATCTGGGAGATATAGGTCCTTTGGTAGTGAGACGTCACCTGAGAAAATTTCAAGTGCTTCGGTCAAGCCGTTTTTGAGAATAATTCCGAAAACATTCCGTGGGTTTCTTTATCGACGGAATCGTTCCGTTTGGCCTTTTCGAAAATGTACTAACGAAGATTGCAAATACGCTATATCCATTTTTGCTAAGATAGGGCTTAAGAAATTAATCCATTTAGCCGTACTTCAGCGAAAAATGACCGATAACAATGTAAAACGCCAGTATCATAATAACGTTACGTTTCTTCATGCAAAAAAATGGCCTCCTTACGATATCCCTAATGCGATAACTATTCCTAACAGCTAAGAATAGAATCGTCATGTGTTAGTGCTCCTTTAGAGCGCAATCGGATCAATTTAGAATTCGACCTGTCGATACTTACTCTTTCCGTCACAGGCAACAATTTTCACTTTTTCGACAGTAGCAACATCTTGCACCTCCCGAAATTCGACGTCGTTCAGCATAAACGTCCACACATTGTCGCATAATCTGTATGTGTTCAGTTTGCCAGCCTAGGAAATTGAAAGAGGGTTCATATCGCGAAATAATAAAAACACTCGACGACTTCAATTGCAATCTGAGGTTCAAATGTGCTGGAAGAAAATCAAAATGTACTTCATCGAAGGATTGAGGGAAAAATTCCTCATTGTGAGACTTTGAAAAACTGAAAGTATGCGTTAAAAAATATGGGATTGTAAGAGTCTGCAAGGACATAAGGAGGACCATTGAATACCTTAAACGTGAGTCGTGATTTGACCCGAGTGGCCAGCGCTTGATTAATGGCTTTATCGAACTGCAACAAAACCTTGATAGCAAGCTGCGGAGTTATTTGGCCATACTGAAATACACAGAAAACTGTAAAGACATTGATATATTATTGTACTGGCTATTGTGCTGCTGCCTGAGAAAATTTCACTGTTAGTATTCACTATTATAGTCAAATTCGCCTACTGTGTGAAAATTTTATTAAAATTCAGCTATGCCAAAATGCCACTATTGCAACAGAATTCAACTATCATGTTAAAATTCGACCGCTATTCTGAAAATATGTTGAAATACACTGTGCTAAAATTCCACTGTTATGTTGAAATTTGGCTGCGATAGTAAAATTCCACTATTAGACTAGAATTCCACTAAGATGTTAAAATGCGGCGACTATGTTAAAATTTTTTTACTCTACTGAAATATCACTATCGCAGTAGAAGTTCGATTGTCCGGACTTCCACCATCCAGACCCTTCATTATCCGAAACATGGCACAAAATTTTATGCATTTTATCGACTTGAGCTGAATCTTTGCTAACACGTTCGCTCGAGCTTATTCACGTTGGTCAAGCGTCAGTTTGCAGGTCCGAGCACGAAAATTTGGCATGCCGATGCGTTTTTGGCCTTCAAGATCGGTCTCGATTGGTACGAAAAACAAGAAAAAATGCTGTCCTATGCAGCTTCTTTTGCTCAATCGTCTGCACGATTTGGCCGCTAAAAAATATGCATATAATTGATACCGCAACCAAAGATTGAGCAGTACCTGTTAAAAAAAAGCCTTGAAGTAGTTGTTGAATATTTATATTAACCCTTCTGAATATATCGAATATATAATAGTTCCTGGCTTCGAATGGGACTATATTCACCATCTTAGCTGGAGTTTGAAGTATCCTCATACCATCAAATTTACCCTATTCACATGTCGGAATAGATACCTTTTGTGGAAAGCCTACCATGCTACTATTTTTTTCCAAAAGAAGCATATCTAAGGAGTATTATGTCCAATTTTTAGGTAAAAATGTTGAAAATTCATGGAACTATGATGATTTGAGCAAAAAAAGGTATTTTTTTGCGTTTTCACCTCTATGAATTTTTTTTAACATGTCGCCATGTTATTTCTTATGAATACATTTTTCGTACGTCATCTAGAAAGTTCAAAGCATCTTCCGTAATTTTTTGAACCACTTCGGACGGATAGTTTGGTCACAATACTTTTTTGAAAACTGACCGGGTAGAATCGATCCCAGTGTGACCACCGCGATTGAATTTGGATGTGTGACCACGAAGGGTTAAAAGTATATATACTATGTTGGACTTCAAACAAATATTAGAAATACACAAGCCTAACGTAACATTATTAATACCTGTCCTTTCTTATTTTTCTGTATGCAATATGTAAAATCGCTCCCTGCGACTACGCGTCTATTATCCGACCTTGGATAATCTGAACTAGACTCAGTCCGAATGGATTCAGACAATTAAGGTTGTATTGTATATTAACATTCAACGACTATGCTTAAGGGGAGAAAACCCTTTAGAATTTCCATAAAATGGATTTTTTTTTTACATATTTTGAAACTATAATATATTAAGATGCTTTTAAACGGAAAAATCGAAATATGAAATATTTACGGAGTTATAGTTCATAATGGAGAGCGCCAAGACCGCATACTGCGAACTCCGTTACTTGGTGAAGAGATGAAGCAGCATCTCTCACCACTTTACAAAGATTTGTCGAGGGAAGATTTACTCGTAAGATGCTTGGGTGGCCACACCCAAAACGCGAACGAGAGTTCCAACGCAACAGTTTGGCGATTAGCTCCGAAACACCTCCATTCTGGGCTCAAAATCGTTGAAATCGCAGCATATATTGCTGCTGGGGTATTTAATGAAGGCTGTTCCTCTATTCTAAGAATTAGGAATGCGTTGGACATATTTTTTGGGATGTACCGCCAGAGTTTTCGCCAAAAACTCCTACGAGGCACGGATAGAGAGGCAGAACCATATGAACCTTTCTTCGACAAAACCAGGTCGTGCAGTCCGAAAACAGCAGCAAATGGAAGAAAATCAGCTCTTCGAGGAAGTTGAAGGGTTAGTGTATGGGCCTGGAATCGCCGATTGATCGGTAAGTCACTAAATCTTATAGTTATATCGTATTGAAACTTTAAACGTGATTATCTTGAAACTACATTTTCAGAAACTGCTCACACTGTAGCTCAAAAAGTTATTAATCGATCTTGCTGAAATTTTCAGAAGTTTCTGTCTATGATATTAGCGGAAGGATAAACCTAAAGTTTGAAGGATATTGCGTAGATAAATAATTTTTTTTAGGTAAAAACTGTCGTAAAGCAGGTCGAAAATTTGAACTTTTGGTTAAAAAGCCTGCACAATTTTCAATTTTATACTTTTTATAATTTTATAATTTTCCCCTACATCTGTCAGTAATCAAAAAATATTTTTGTTTTGTGTTTCAGATGAACAGTGAAAATGTGAAAAATGGAGCATTTTTTGATAGCACAGGAAAGATGCCTGGGGGAAAAGGCTATAACGTCGCCATTTTCTTTTGTAAAAAAAAAATGTTTTTGAGCTCTTTAAACCTATAATAAAATCACATAAAAATTTTAAAATGATGCGATTATTTCATCACTCTCAAAGAAATTTACAAAAAATGGCTCATTTTCAGGCGTCTAAAGGGTTTTCTCCCCTTAAATTCCACGATTACACCACAATTCCCCAATTAAACAATTACCCTTGAACGACAATGCTAAAATTCCGCTGATATAAAAATTCGGGTACTACGCGAAAATTCCCCTACTATGCTGAAATGCCAGTATTACACTGGAATTCTATTATTACATTGAAATTCGCCTGCTATGCTAAAATTTCACTATTGGGCTAAGGTTCCTCTGTTATGTTGAAATTCGACTACTATGCAGTAATTCGATGGAGCAAAAAAATTGCCACGTACTAACAATACACGGCTTTGGCTGTCAACTTTACAAATCCTGGTTTGTTATTAACCTATATCAGATGTTGGTTGGTCGATAATTGTTTACAGTTTGTACAATCGTTTTACGTTCGCGCAACTTATTCGTTTGGAACGTACTTACCTGAATTAGCTCATCCAAGCTTTCTTGCAAAGTATTGCCCAATGTAGTATTTCTGTACAATTGATACGACATAACGACGGAAAAATTTTATGAATTGTAATAATCTTGAACGCTGCGAAAACAGGTTATACGCGCACCGGTGAAGTGACACAAGTTCCTGCGCAGAGATCTGAAGACCACGGTAGTGGCTTTACGCTTGCGCAAAATAATTTAGTTCTCCTTGGATCCACCGCCAGCGTGGCGGTAGGGGACTGTGGAGATTTCAATGGTAATGGCCTCTGCACACTGCGCGCGATGAGCGATCAGCGATGCGTTCGTGAAAATGTTTTTCCCCCCCATTCACACTGCAAGCGACGAACGACTCGGGCGACGAGCGATGTAAGGAAAACTGAATGTAAGGTTATTTGAAAAATAAATTTTACTAAAGTGTGCAAAGTACTGAAAAACTATTCGAATAAATCTAATGTGTGCTAATACATAGAAGAAAAAAGTATATAGCAGTGCTAAATTGTGGTCAGGTTTCCGCTTACTCCATAAATTACTGCGGGAAGGGACTTTGAGAATTAAAAAAATGATTGAAAACGTTGCAGCGGAACAATATTTATATTGTTCCGCTAGATATTGATTCCTTAAAATCAATTCCTTCCGCGAATTAAAAAGTTAACCTATTTCAGACGAAAAACTATCTCAAAAAACTCACAATTAACGACTGTGTTGGATAGACGATTATAAAATGGCTAAAAAATGTCGTCTGCTAGCGCGTTGTCGCTTGTCGCGAGCGACGAAAGTAGAAACTTGGTCAACTCCGTGAGCGACGTCGCGAGGAGGCTCGCGACCGATGGTACGTTTGGAAAAGCAGAGCGCTCATTGGATATCGCTCATCGCTCCTCGCGCGCAGTGTGCAGAGGCCATTAGTGTCGATCTCTGCATCATCGTGTTGTTGTCCAGGTTCCTGTCGGTAAGGTAGGAGAAGGATGTTAGCGTCTCGTCTCCAGTACAGTGACAAACGTTAGGATTTTAGCCGCGTCGCGGCGAGATATGGAACATTTTTTTGAACATCAAAATGTTCTTTTCATTCCTACGTTCTTCTGAAGATCGTGCCGGATTTTTAACCTAATATGTATTATTGCCCATGACAATTTACAGAAGCGTTATGCAATTGTTTACATTCGAAGGTTATGTTCGTCAACAACGTTACGCGACAGGGGCGACGCGTACTGGCAGAATATATTTTTTCATAAGTTGCATAATCGTACGTTCCACTGAGCGAAATTTAATCCTTTGCAGGACCTGTACGTATGCCGAAAGGACACTGTTCTCCGGTACAGGAACGCATGAAAAGTTTTCGGAATTTTTCTCGAAAACGGTTTGACCGAATGTGAAATTTTCGAAGACGCCGCGTGACTACTAAAGGAAGGACCTGTATCTCTGATCTTAGCGTTTTATTTACACGCCCATTAATTCGCCACGGGAAAACTGCTATTGAAGATTAGAAAATTATCTTTCGGTTGAGTTAATCACCAATCAGATACTCGACCTAGCTACGCCGGAAACACGAATTTTCAAGTTTGAATTATTGCACTTTGTGAAAGAGTCGTTGAGAAAAATTCCGAAAATTCGATTTCTCGAATATATTTCGATGACGCGGCTTTTTTTGGTACACGTTTAAATATCAAAAAGATCCCTTTTTAATTGTTCAATGTCAAGTTAACAATTTTTGAGTACAACTTATGTATCTTAGAATTTATACGTCGTTGCCAAAAGTTCGTCTATTCGCGCTTACATATACCGTTCTTCGATAGCATTCAATTTATATCCTCCTAAACCCATGCCCACCGTTCAAAACACGGCTTTGAACGCAACGGGACCGTAAGAATAATATCGAGCTACAGCCTACAATACCGAGTTCCCGAGGACTTTAATACAATCTATGCGAAACAGATGGTTACGAATACAGCGCATTTTTTTAAACTTTTATTATTAGCTTGTGATAACTTTCGATCGCAGTGTTGGCTCGATAGAAAATATAACAAAATAGTCTCTCATACTTTGTTTCATTGAGAATGGAATGTCCCAACGATAATAAAATAATGGTAGGCAGAATTGTTTTTTTTTTTTTTTTTTTTTCAAATATGAATCTAAAGACCGCGAAGAGACGAAGAAGTTGCGAACTTATCGTAAGACATCACGACCACTGCAAAGAAGCTATAACTCTCGCGACAGACGATCGACGGGTGAGTTAGACGAATAAACAATAGATTATGCTCTCATGGCAATGTGATGTTTAAATACTACACATTTTAAGGCGGTGTTGTGACACGATCATGCCGGTACAGTTCGCGAAAAGTTTTTAGTTTTTTTCTCGTTGAACGACTGGATCGAAATGACTCAAAATTTACAGTCGACGTTTCACTACCAACGGACCTATATATCTTCCGGATAAACTGTAATTAAAAAAAAGTTTTGAAAATGAACATCCGGTTGAGTTTATCGCGAATCGAAGAGATACTCGACCTGGTCATGGTAGAACACACACATTTTGAAACTCGAATCATTGCAAACTGTGAAAAAATTCTGAAAACTACGGCACAGGTGATCACTGATAATTGTGACTTGAAGGGCGTGTGCGTTGCTCACAAAGTATACATCATACGCTTACACGACGCGGCGTTAGTCCGAGAGAAAAAAAAAACACCAGGGTTTTAACATTTCACGACGTGTCTCATTTCGCCTCGAAACGCGTCAAAAAGATCGTGGTGCGGTAGATCATGAGAAATTAACGCTATCGAATGCGGGACATTTTTCACCGAATGTTGACAACGAGACACAACGATACGGCGATACGATCAATTGCGAAAGAGCAATAGCGCGTTAAAGCATCGCGCACACAGTCGACGTTTTTTTTCTACACAACGTACATAATCCGGTTGAAAAATGTTTTATTAACCGAACTGGTGAGGTTGCTCGCACGACCAGGCGTGCAACACGTAACACACAACGTCAATGATCAGGGTGCGCACTCAGGCTGTATATTACTCCAGGTCAATAATCATGAGTTCGGGGGAATCACTTGTGCTGCTTATGACGTCACCGTGGACACTCGGCTGCGTCTTTTTTGGTGAAGACTGGTTTGACTTCTTGGTAACATTGTTTTGCTTAGGATCGGAATCCTCGTCTTCGTCGTCCGTGTCCGATATCAAGTCGATTACAACCGCACGTTTCTTCTCCTCGGGCGCTGGTGATTCGTCCGGAATATTAGTCTCGTCTGAAAGCGAGAAAAATTAAAACGCGTGTCGCTTGGCGATACATAATCCAATCGAGTCTTATCTCAAAAAGCACAAAGCCAAATTGAAAAATTCATCGAAGGATAGGATACATCGACCAATGAATGAACGGGCACCAGTCAATGGACGAAAGCTGATTTGTATTGAAAATAAGTTGAGAATATCAATTTTTGATAAAAATTCGAATCACTATAATTTAGCAAATAATTAACGGTATCGTGAAAACCAATTTCTATGTTTAATGTCGCCACACGAAATTTTTAATAATATCTCGTACCATAAAAAATGTATATAAACCGATATCACTTCCAAATGAATAAACTATTTTACTAGATAGAGCATTCTTAAAGGTTTTGTGAGAACTAAACTATTTATCTATAGTGTCGTCATTCGTCCATTCTCTGGTCCGTTTACCCTATATGGGAGTTTTATATAAATGCTATCAAGATATTGTACTCGTAAAAATGCCCGTTACGAATCTTAAAACTCTCACCAAGATCGACTGTGTCAACGTCTATTTTTCGTTGTTTCTTCGTCTCCAATTTCGTTTCCGTTTTATCCTTTTCCTTCTCTTTCTTCAACACGAGATTCTCCCAGGAGCCATCTTGGAGCAATTGTATTTCATTTACGTCCGGCAAGAGTTTGTGCGAATTGAGAACTTCTTGAAAGTATCCGTCGATCACGAGGTGATCGTAGAGGGCGGGTTTGTCGCACACGGGACAGCTCCAGGTTGGCTTTCGTTCGTTCATTTGCAGAAACAACGACGCATCGAAGCACTGCAAGTGCGAACAAGTTGACGCCCGACAAGGAGTGCTCATTCGCATTTTTCCTAACGGACAAGCGAGTGAGACTCGCAACGAGGTCGTGGCGATTTCGCTGTCAGCGTCCTCGTTCAATTTTTCCTTAACTGAAGCAAAAAAAAGTATTGAGCTGTCATCCAATCGATTATTGTATCAGCAAACGCGTCTTAGTAATGTAAAAATTTTTGCTTTCTCACCGAGAAATGCATATGGATTTACTCACTTAATCCTCTCGTGTAGTCCGACTGTCTAGCTCCCCTGCCCTTCAACCGTCCCAGCAACTCCAAACTGGTCAGTTTTCTCACGAGGTACACAGCGATGGCGTATCTTCGGCCATAATCGGCCGACCATGTGACGTGTATGTTGTTGGCCACTGTCGGTGATAATTTAACGAGAGGGCTGATGTTCACCGGCCTTGGTGGCCTTTTCGGTTCAACCCCTGGCTTATTTGTGGGTATTGGGTTCTGATAAAGTTAAACGGAAAGAAACGCATAAACGCTTTGTCGAGCTGTTTAACTTTAGCTGGAAATGGCGGCGAATATGTTTTAGCGAGGCTTAGACTTGAATTTTCAAGGCATTTTTACTTACGGGCAACGGACACAATTTTCCGTTGACTTTTACAGCGACACTAGGAGGAAAGTAATCCTCTTGCTCGCACGAGGTTTCTTGCAAACAAAAGCGCATTTGTACCTGGAGATCAGACACGTAAACTTTTAGTCTTCCTTGTGCGTCGAAACTCAAGTCGTATCACAAAGTCACCTGTACAGTGTAGTCCATTTTACTCCCGGATCGACAATCTCGCGAACTGGCAATGTCGGTCGACTGTTGTGGCGTCAGATGAAACACGAAGGAGCTCTCCTGAAGCCTTATTGATCCGTGGGGCATTAGACTAGAGGGTTTCAACAACTCAGCGAGCAAGTCGAAAAAGGGCAATTTCTTCAATCGAACGTCAGGATGAACCGGATACTGAGCTGGCTGCTGGATCTGCATAGGCGGTGCCAATAGTTTGGAGGGATATGGGTACGGTGGGTACACGGCACTTCCGGCTCGCTGTGGGCGAAAAAAACAAACAATCCGAATGTTGTGGCCTTAAGGGATTACGTGGGTTTGAATATTTCAAAAAATTTACTTTTTAAATTTAATTATCTAGTAGTACAATATGTCTAGAATATTCTTCCAAAGTTTTAAGTCAATCGGAGTAAAAGTTTAGGAGAGAGAGCCTTTGGGAATTCCCCCCGTTGGGAAAGACCGGCCGGGAGCGACGCAGGTATACGCTTCTTTTTCAAACCACCATTTTTGAAGCCGTTGGACACGATTTCTCAAAAACTAATGCACCGATCTTATTGAAATTTTCCACACTTCGTCAAAATAGCATTGACTAGTGATTGAACGAAGGCTTTTTTTCGATTACAACCAATTTTACAAGGCTATACGTAGTGTAAATTGTACCAAAAATTGAACTATTTTGCATACAACTCTGCCAAAAATTCAAATTTCAATTTTCTAAAAAATCCTTCGTTCAATCACGAGCTATACTTATCTACTAACAGAAAAAATTTGGTTTTTTAATTTCAGATAAAGCTATCACGACTTATCCTGACCACCACGAGGACACTTTTTTTTAGGGGTCTCTGGAGACCGGGTCCCACCGGCTGAATTTCCCAAATTTTTGGATGAAATTTTTTTAAATATTGTTCAAATGTTGCTCTTTTACGTACTTAACATTTTGAATTAAATAAATTATATATTATATTTTTTTAAAATAGAGAAAATATGCTTTTTTTCGCCTTCGAAACCCACGTAGT
Organism: Ophion ventricosus; assembly: GCA_963932345.1. Lineage (NCBI taxonomy): Eukaryota > Metazoa > Arthropoda > Insecta > Hymenoptera > Ichneumonidae > Ophion > Ophion ventricosus. The sequence goes on from OZ010717.1 coordinate 24,292,320, forward strand.
CTTTTAATAAATATGAAAAGATTAGCTTTTTCGCCTACGGTTGTACAGACTATGGAGACTAGAGTACAGGAGGCCGTACTTTAAAAGGGTCTCAAAAATATGTAGGTGTCTTTTACCTGCGGTGCAACACTTGTGTACCCAGGTGGTTGATAGACTGGGTTTGATCGAGCAACCTGTGATTGCGGCAGGGATGCTTGATGGGCGGGCGGCAGGTCCTTTCCAGGCGAAACTGTTGATTGCCCGGACGGGGTTTGACGCATATTTCGCATAACTCTGACCCAGGATTGCGCATGACCCTGCCTGTAAATGATACCGTCAATGCACGTGATGCCGTGTTCGCGTCATGTGCGATATGAGAGCCATGTATGTTATTATATCCTTTTGTACACTAACGGGCACGTTTTTTTTTCTTTGTAAACTCTTCACGAAACTTAGTTTTTATACATCTGCTTATAAAAGAAAGATGCTAACCTTGAGTCTTCGGTTCGCTGATGCAGATTTTGATCCATTTGTGGCTCTCCTGTGCCGGCTCCTTGTCCGTACATTTGATGCGCTACCAATTGATCTGCTCTGTGAACATTACAATTCGTAGCTTCATTGTCTACTTAGAATGGCCATGAACATTATGTTGAAAAGTCATTTTGTCACAATTAGGCAGATAAATTAAGGTATTCCTTTTATGAAGCCGAACATTTAACAATTAAGTGATTTCCGTCTACAATTAGGTAAAAATGCAGTATACTGGTAAAATTTCAAGCCAAGTTACAGAGCTTTTACGTGGTTTACGCGGGTTTGAAAATTTCAAAGAATCCATTTTTTATTTATTTTATTATCTAATAGTACGATATGTCTAGAACAGTCTCCCAAAGTTTCAAGTCAATCGGAGTAAAAGCCTCGGAGAGAGCCTTTGGGAATTCCCCCCGTTGGGAGCGACGCAGGTATACGCATTTTTCTCCAAACACTATTTTTTAAGTCGGTGGACACGATTTCTCAAAAACGAATGCACCGATCTTATTGAAATTTTGCACACTTCTTCAAAATAGCATTGACTAGTGATTGAACGAAGGTTTTTTTTTCTTCGATTACAACTAATTTTACAAGGCTATATGTAGTGTGAATTGTACCAAAAATTGAACTATTTTGCATACAACTCTGCCAAAAATTCAAATTTAAATTTAAAAAAAAACCTTCGTTCAATCACGAGCTATACTTATCTAGTAACAGAAAAAATTTGGTTTTTTAATTTGAGAGAAAGCCATCATGAGTTATCCCGACCACCACGAGGACACTTTTTTTTAAGGGGTCTCCGGAAACCAGGTCCCACCGGCTGAATTTCCCAAAATTTTGGATGAATTTTTTTTTTTAATATTGTTGAAATGTTGCTCTTTTATGTTCTTAACATTTTGAATAAAATAATTTATATATTATATTTTTTAAAAAATAGAGAAAATATGCTTTTTTTGGCTTCGAAACCCACGTAACCCGTTAACAGAAGATTAAGACTTTCCAAATCGTCTAATTTATGCAGCACTTTATGGAGATGCCAGCCACATTTCTACTTGATAATTTATGTACTAAATAAATGTGGATATCTGATATAAACTGTTCTGAGCATGTGAATATTCTGAAAATGAATGTTTAAAAAAAATATGAATGATAAAACTTAGAAAAATGGAACTAGCAGAAGAATTTTCGTCACTACGACTTTTCAGAGAACATGTGAAAATGTCTAAATCTACAAAATTTATGCGAAATTTTTCACTTCAAGTTCATCGTTCGGTACAATCATTGCGTGCAACTTTATTTTAATTATATCCTGCCACATCGCCGGTTCGAATTGATCTCAATTTAGCATTCGAGCAGTTGAAATACCTACTGTATAGTTTTATAAAGTTCGCGTATCTTCAATTGAACTGGATGAGAACGGAGACGTAACAGCTCGAGTGCGCGAGTTTGAAGTTCGTTTTTTCTACCAGACTTGTTTCTGCCGGCAAATCCTAGAAGCATCTGAAGCTCGGACACTCGAAAACTCAAGACCATATTCTGAAAAAGAAACGATTGACAATCACATGTTAAAATACAAGATTCGGCTAGTTACCGACTTATTGTTTCCCTAATATCAACAGTCATGGTTAATGTTGAATAAAAATCAGTTGTAAATAAGGTAATAAGTGGATCAAGCCTCAAATTTCCAGTTGAAAGTGTTTTTTTTTACAGGTTTCTTGTGAATTTGTTACTATTCAACTTCAATATGGCAAAGCAGTTTGCAGTTTTTAAGCAGCTTCATCGTTCATAGCATGGTTTGGGTTTGTTTGGGAGAGCCGAACGAGAAGATGCAGTACATTATTGAGTCAAACGTCAGTACGCTACAATGATGTAGCACATGATTGTGCAATTTTCCAAAACAGATTAGTCCGTAGATAAATGAGCTACACGTAAAGTCTATAACATTCGCTACCATTCTTTCTATCCCCTTTTTCTTATCATGCCCCGACAGTGAAACAACCTCCCACAGTTACGCACACAAAACTACAGCAAATGAAAAGTGTCATAATTTATGAAAGGATTACCGAACCGATTCCAATATTTGTAAACAGGCTTAGAGCAAACGTACCTGCATTTAAGATTATTATTGTTTTTATACGAGCGTATTAATAACGAGTTTTAAATGTTATATCAATGCGTATTTTTTTATTACAGTAATATCCGGACTCATGGTACTTCGGCTTACGTTACCTCGCTTTACACGGTCAGTTTTTTTTTTTTTTTTGTAAACAGTGTCGCCTGCTAAACTGGTGTTTTTTTGTTAGTCCTTGGTCCCAATTAAATAAAATTTCTATGTTTTGATATGCAAAGTTGTCCGTGTTAAGCTGTATGACTTAAACGATTTTCGTCGGTCCCATCTATCACATAACTTCAGGGGATAACTGTGCTTTATATGTTTGTAAATTTGATAAACTTGGATGTCAGTGCATTACTTGTATTGCGGATTTGTTATTTCACAGCTGGCGACACTTATTGTGTTACGACGAGCATCAAGAAACGCAGCAACTCCCAAAGTCCATTGAAAAAAAAAACATCTACATTTCTTTATTAAACCGAATCAATACCGAACGATAAATGTCAAGTGTCAAAAATAAAATATATCGTTTCTCTTTGAAAATGAATGTTATTGAATGTATAACTGTATCATGGCCATTAGTGGTATTCAAACACGCACGCCATTTAACATTCATGCGGCATTGCCACATTTTGCCTCTACGTTTCGTCAGTGGAGAAAAGACTGAACGTTTTTATTTACATATAGTGAATGACTAATAAACGATGTAGATGGATCTTTAATCATTTGGGTGACATAATTCTCATAATGTATTAAGCCGTTTGACAGTTTTTCATAACATGCTTAGCATTTCTTCATACTATTTCTTCTGTAAAACTGCCGATAAGCGATGAACGTAGGCATCTCTCTATGTTAAAAAGTGTTTTGTCAATGGTAAATTTTATGGAAACGGTATAGACGAACGATTTTGAATTTGGAGGGGGCATTCGGTACAAGGTGTGTAAATTAAGTAGAGACTGATTGTTTTTAATTTTATTATTCAAATAGAATTACAATTCAATATTGTCTCCCTCAAAATAACTTCCTTGGGAAGCCACACAGCGCTGAAGACGGTTCTTCCAATTCTCATAGCAGTGCTGTAACTCGGATACCGGAATCGCCTTCAGCTGGTCGGTTACAGCCATTTGAATGTTTTCGAGTGTACCGCAATGACGTCTCTTGAGGTGATTTTTCAGGCTCGGGAAGAAAAAGTCACAAGGACTCATGTCAGACGAATAAGGAGGCTGAGGAGCCACAGCAATGTTTTTACTGGTCAAAAACTCGCTTATTGAAATTGCTGTGTGACGAAGTGCATTGTCGTGATGCAACAACCCGCTATTCTCAATGTTTGGTTTCACACGAACTACCCTTTTCCAAAGTTTTCAAGGCCCTCTCGGTAAAATTGTTCATTGACAGTTCGGCCTTGAGACACAAACAAGAACTTCATCGGTTCTTAAAGATCAAGGCCTTCCACTGAACGGTTCATCTTCAATCGACTCTCTTCCTTCCGATGCCTTAAACCACCGAAAAATGTAGGCCCTTGACAAAACACTGTCACCTTAAGCCTGCTGAAGTTTTGCAATAGTTTCCGATGCACCGTGCCCAAGTCTGAAGCAAAACTCAATAGCACAGCGTTGCTCGAAATTGATGTCATTCATTTTTAGGACGCACTAAAAAAAACTGTTTCATGAAGAAAAATCGCTACAGACAACCAAACGACTCTAGCGAGTTCGAACTCGCACGGAAGGCGTATCACATGTTCACCTGCACATGCTTCAACCGCTACAAAGCCCAGGTGTCTAATTTCTCTGAAATAGTGCCACCATTCGGACTTTCCGCTCAGCCTATTCGTAATTTGGCAAAAAGTGGTTGAATATTTCGCTTTGAATAGAAAAGGATTTTGCTGCGCTCGCGTGTTTCTTACCATCTAATGACGTTACGACCAAACCCATTGGCATTGCTCTTTGGAGCATTTCCCACGTTATCATCATGAAGGTTATGTACCGCGTGACATGCACGTGCGCAGGAGATAGCCAAAATTTTCCGACGCATTTTTCTCAAAGGCGCTTGATATTTGATGCAAGGAAAGAGCATTAAGTTCCGTAGAATAAACCAGGGAAAGGCCTAACGCTCCGTTTTAACTCGAAATCTCAATAATCTACGAAAACAACGAGTCCGAAAATTCGTGAGGTTATGTTCGTCTTGCGCACCGAGGAAATTCAAAGCGCTGCCAACAATCAACACCGTTTGCAAGTGAATCTTGTAAACATTGCATCGAAGACTCGAGAATGTGTACATTCGCCGATATTAACGTGATGCGAAACACATGTTTCGTCTCTTACACTACGCCATTAGCGGCGCTATCGTTTCTCTCTCTCTCTCTCTCTCGCACCTTCATCTGTTTCACATCACATCAACGGAGCACGCGTTCGTAAAAATGGAGCAAATCGTGACAGATTCCTCCTTAAGAAATTCTATTCCTTTTTTTTTTATTGACATACATATGTGTACATATTACTCCATATCGGTGGGTCAAAAGTGCCACGCGGTCGTCGTGACGCCCTGCCCAAATTCTTTGGTTAGCATTGCAACGAATTGGCACGCAAGTTACAATTCGCGCGTACCTGCAGGCGCAGTGTCGTCCGTATAATGTTTTTTTTTTCTCGCTCGTCGCACACACGTAAAGAAACGAGAGGAGAAACGGAGACCGTTCGTGAATGCAAAGGCGGAAAGTGTTTCTCGTATGTACGCGGACGCGTAAAGCCCCGAAAGCGGCACGACAAGCCTAAGCGGCCATTTAAAAAGACTCGAGAGTACGTTTGACACTGTCAATCGTAAATACAAAGAAAAAAAAAGTTGCACAGTTACGAGGCGCACTTGTCCCTGGCCTCGCTGCCGCAACGAAATCACTATCGAATCTCTCGCACTTTATTGAAACGAAAAAAAAAAAAAATCACCAACTCACCTCTAACTCATCTGTCTCCGCCATGTTCTTCGACGGTTTTTTTTGAGAAGCCGTTTTGTTTGTTATTTATGAAACTGTCGGTGGAACTGTCCTTGCTTCGAGTTCCCCGCTTCAACGGAAATGTAATATCGATATTCATGGATTACACATATAAGGCGGTAAGGACTCGATGATATTGAATCGCCCGTACTAACAACGAGACTACCCCGATAACCGCGAAAGCAAACGCCTAACACCGAGCACCAAACAACACTGCAGAAACATGGGATTATGGGATGAGGCAACAGTGTTGCCAGATTGCCCTTGGACAATTGCGGTTTTCCCTCGAAACTCCTCGAAATATTGCTCCACCAAATGGACCCCTAACAGGGTAGAAAATTGCGATACTTCCGAACCGGAAGCTTCTCTATTTTGCCTCGAGGGTCGCAGAAATCGCACTTGATTCGGATTGAAGTGAAGTGAGTCGTACGGAACATAGAAAAAGCTTGGTGAAGCTAGCTCCACGACTTACGAATTTCTAATGTTTTTTTCTTTCTAATCGCTTGTAAGTCGTTTGTAGGTGATTGTTAGAACAATTCGAACGTTTCTTAGTTCGGCCTTTCGTTAAAAAAAAAAAAAACGAAAAAAATGACCGTTGTATTAGTGCCACCATTTTTATCTATATCGCCATTGACATTCTTTGGGGGGTCATTCAATCCGGAATCGTTTGTAGGTGACGAATATCCAAATTGCAACGTTTGTCAGATCATCGTTTCTGATTTAAAAAAAAAAGGTAATATGACCACGCATTGTCATATTACCCGATGAAATTAGCGTCGAAAAATTCATTACTACGCTATTGGAATCTGTCCAATGGATGGATATGACATCTGGCGGTGAAAAATCAAACTATACTTAGGGCACGAAGCCTTCAATGGAAATTATACGTAGCCCGTTATTGTTACCACGCCGTAATTAATGAAAGGCGCCCTTTCTGCTGTAATTGTCCATGCGATTGGCGCTTCTTATTTAACGACAACGTAAAACGCCGCTACCGAGTTACTGAATCGCGCTACCAGCACTGGTATTGGAAACGTCGCTAACAGGGGCGGGGGGCGTGACACTCGTGTATTTCCGTTAACAATCGATGTCTCGTTATTGACATATGAAGGACAGAAATATGTAGGAGTGCTTCTCTCTCTGTCGCACGATATTTGTGGTGAGGATGAGGTGGTAGAGGAGAATGAGGAGAAATCACGCACCGGTGACTCGTGAACGGCGAAGGAAATTGAATGCGCATTTCACAGGCGCAAGGCTGTTCCACTTCCACGGCTCTGTTGTCTCCCAACAGGACGCCAACTGAAAAGAGAGAAGAGCACTCCCGACATATTTCTGGCTTTTATATGTTAGCTTTAGTGCCTCTTATGGGAACGCTCAGTCTATCTTATACGTCTGTGGTATTTTTTAGATCACTCGAATACGCGACTTGCATACCCGGACTATGCAAGTCACGGATTCGAGTGATCGAAAAATACGAATGTTACAATAAAAAAATAAACATGATTCGACTAAATTTAATAATATAACCAAGAAATTAATATTTTATTTCAATGTATGCAATTCGTAACGTACATTTCTAACATTTTTTTTCATATATTTAATACATCTTCCAAATTTTAAATCGTTCGTTCACGCTGTTTCTATAATGTAAAATCTGCAATTAAAAAATATTTCGAGGTACTTTTTTTAATTAAAAAAAATTGAACCGTAAAATATATGATTTGTCTGAGCGCCTTCGACAAGTTCTGAGCGCGGTCGAAGTCACGACTTGTATGCCCGGTTATGCAAGTCGCGGATTCGAGCGGTCGAACACTCAGAACTTTTTTAACACTCGGAACTTTTTACTTCATCTAATATAATCGATTGCCGAATCAAGGAGTTTGGTCCGATCAAGTATTACCTAGTAAATTCGTGACCGACAAACGATTTTCCATTGACCAAGAGCCTGCCCAATCTATTTTTGTGAGAAATGAAAAAGGCTCAACTTTCAGGTCTTGCCTCGCTCTGATGAGGGCCATTTTCAATTCAGCATTCCAATCGAGTTCCCGACCCTCATGGCGATGCAAAGTATTCGCCTAAATACTCCGTAATATTATATACCAGGATAATTTGGAAATTTCGCGATTTAATTACGTGAAAATCCATTGAAAGTGGTAGGCTTCAAGTACAATTTAACTTTTTTAATCATTTAAAATTGAAAAAGAAAGATAACAGTAAAGTTATTTCATAACGATAAATATTTTTAATCTTCATGATATAAAACAAAACTGTGGAATTTTGAAACTGGCACATATGTTTCTGATTATTTTATATGGCTTTCAAAAAGAACTGGCAGTTTGGTATTTTTTGCATGAAGCTACTTCTATCAGGAGGCCAAAAATAAAAGACAGACGTGCTCCTGGAACTACCAAGTTTGATATAAACTAATTAATATATAAATAGCAAGGGCGCAACGTGCAAATTTCTTACCTTCATTATATATATATTATTTAAAAAATAATATTTGACGATGATCAGCAAATGAAACATTTGATTATGGGGTAACGATGCATCATTGCAATATTGCACTTTTCGCAATTCTCTCACGTTAATAACATTACTCGCCTCGTGATTTTTAGAGCGCCAATTTTACGGTTCAATAAAAACAGTTCAACACGAAGAAGTGATGAATCACCAATTTTTTTTTCGTTGCAATATATCATCGACGTGGCTTCTCATTGTTTCTTTCACCATGCGGAACTTTGCACTCACGAATCCTTGTCTCACTTAAATGTTGTGCGACGATTAACGCCACGCGACGAACAAAATAAAAAGAGGTGGAGAAACTGCAGTAAAGCATTTGAAAAACACGACAACGTGTAATCTTTGAAAAGATTGGCTTACACTTTATTGTCAATAGTCATCAGTATTGTTTTTTTTTTCTTCTTCTTTAATGTATTATCGAATAATACACTCAGATTACATTGTACATACAATATTTTACATAATCACTGATGTTATACTCATCAACAAACCAGACACAGTGGGTGACGGCGAGTAACAATAATTCATCCGTTTTTTTTTATATTATTTCTTCGAATCTAAATATGCGATGCTTATGTTCTTGTTCGTTTGCTTTAATACATTCCAGAATAGACCTGCCATTTAGATAATCGATAATGACGAAACTTGTGGCTATCCATTTTCTCGGTAGCTGTAAGTAATCTAAGCACGCTTATTTCGCTGCAAAACATATTGGTAAGTTTAAATTATGAGCACGAAGAACGTCTCTTGAGAAAACAGAAGATGTCTCCTTATTTTTTTTTTTTTTTGCACGAAGAAAAACTCGCGGGACCATTGAAATTTCGATCGGAGATTTAATGACAAGTCATTCGAAGCTTATTCAATATAACATTCATATATTTGGGCGATTTATTTCACCGTGTCTTTGTTTTCACACCTATTTCTTGTCGATATCACCGTAGATGTGAGAAAAAAGATCTTCAACATTTGATTATTGCACTATCAAATTGATATCTTTGACGATATGATAACCACACGATGAGGAAACTGTTGAACCTGAATATCATTGGAGCCGGGTGAATATCGCTTCATTATTTATTTATTTCTTCATTCGTCGTAATAATATCATCAAATTTCTTTCAATTTATTTCGCAAAATTATTGTCCTTACAATGTATTACTTTCATTATTTTCCATTACTTTCATTGTTATTGTCAATACAATAATAATATCATAATTCGTAATAATAATAATAATTGATACACTTTTGCAATAAACGTTACTCTGAATATATAGGGATCTTCCAGTTGTACACTTTTGCTCGAAAATGTACAAGTTATGACACCTATGGAGGTATATAATATATTTTTTATCTTTATGTATTTGCGTTTTATGCTTGATGTTTTTTGTTTGTTACATACGAAGCAAAGATATATACATCTACGAGCATTCGCATATACTATATACAATGCATCGCGGACAATATTTTCCCTTCTCATATAGACATCAAAGAAAAGTGTATACATCGATTTTTTTAGACGTCAAAATTTCGGATTTCAACGAAAAATTCGTATTTTAACAGGCTAAACATTAATATTGCAACAATTTCGGCAAAAAAAAAAATAAATAAAAGTGTGACGCTCGGAATTTAAACGCCGAATGTTCCCCCATATTGCAATGAATTCTGATATTTTTCCACCCAAATTGTCGTTCGTTATTGCCAATACGTTTTGTTAATTCAATGCAATTATCGATTTAACGTATATATGTAAAGTGAGCGATTTTTCGACGTCATTCTTTTCCTTTTTCGAATACTTAACACATTCACAGATTTGAAATAGCAATTTCGTAAATGTGGGAAAAATAAAAATTCTCGTAACACACTGCGTAACGTTAACACTTAATTGCTAAAACCTTTTACCTTACAACCTTCTTCTTGAGTTGATCAACCTTTTTCACAATATCTTTAATCGTGTCAATCAAGCTTTATTTCGCATAATTTTACACACGAGGTGTATAAATTAAATAATAATACTGGTAACGTAGCATTCGATCTGGCACAGTTTTTGAACTCGCTAGAGTCATTTGGTTGTTCGTAACGATTTTTTTTTTTTTTTCGTGAAACAGTCTTTTCTAGTGCGTTCTAAAAATGAGTGACATCAATTTCGCGGAACGGAGGGCTATCAGGTTTTGCTTCAGACTTGGGCACAGTGCAACGGAAACTTTTGCAAAACTTCAGCAGGCCTACGGAGACAGTGGTTTGTCAAGGGGCCAGGTTTTTCGGTGGTTTAAGACATTTTCAGAAGAAAGTGAGTCGATTGAAGATGAACCACGGAGCGGAAGGCTTTCATCTTCAAGAATCGATGAAAATGTCGACAGAACACACAAGACGATCTGAACGATGATCTGAACGCACAAGATCCCGGATTCTGTCGACATTTTCATCGGTTCTTGAAGATGAAGGCCTTCCGCTGCGCGATTTATCTTCAAACGACTCTCTTCCTTCTGAAAATGCCTTGAATCACCGAAAAACCTGGCCCCTTGACACAAAACACTGTCTCCGTTGGCCTGCTGAAGTTTTGCAAAAGCTTCCGTTGCACTGTGCCCAAGTCTGAAGTAAAACCTAATAGCGCAACGTTGCTCGAAATTGATGTCACTCATTTTTAGAACGCACTAGAGCACAAACTATTTCACGAAAAAAATTGCTACGCACAACCAAATGACTCTAGCGAGTTCAAACTCGTACCGAAGGTGTATCACGTGTTCACCTGTCGCCCCTCGAAGTCTCGCGTCCCAAGGGTTGCCAGATCGAACGCTACATTGGCAGTTTTATTGTTTACTTTACACACCTCGTATGAATTGTCTACTATTGAAAATCGCGCTGAAATAAATTATGTTCGTATTCTTCATTCTACCAGGATAGTGCAATTGAATTGCGTATATGAATGTTTGGAATTCGGTGGTCGAAATAAAATCGAATGTTCGTTCATTATGGTCGCAAAACACACGTCGTGGAAATACTACTTATTAATTGAGATCTTCATGCGTCTATTTTTTTTTTTTTTTTGGCGATGAAATCTAATATATTTATATATTAGATTTTTAATATATTGACAAGTTTTAAGGACATTTATTTACAATTTGAATGAAAATCATGAATTCTTCGATAAAAGCTATATGTGCTTCGCGATCGTACTCCTTTCAAATTATCATTAATTCGAAAAGCTCTTACCGATAAAGCAATTTTTTCTTTATATATTGAGTCCATATATATATTAGCATCCATTGCCACAAAATGAACCAGAAGTCAAATGGGAAATTAATATTCTTAGCATAAAAGACATTTCTCCCGATCGAGACTAAAGAATTCTCACTGAAAACAAAAAAACGTGCTCATACTTTTATTAAAAAGTAACGAAAATGGTCATTCACATTAATCTTCAAGAGCGCACAACTAGCAAGCGGAAAACACATCATCCTTGCTCGAGCACGATCAACACAAGATTATTTATTCATTGTCGTAAAATTATCTATGGATATATATATATATCTATATAAATATATCCGTATTATTGTTCGAACAGCATTAGAACTTAATCTAAGTCGTGCATTTTTTTTTTTCATTATCCTTCCATCGTTAATGAGAATGGTCGATGCTATCTCGTGTTCTTTTTATCTCTTCCCCGCTTCTTTCATTTTATCTTTTTTTTTGTTCACTTGTAACCTTTAATAACCTTAGGCCAGACACTACTCCAACACACAGTTGATGAATATACATTCCCTAGCGCAATATTATTTCTGCGTGGATAAAGTGAAGTCGTCCGTGATAAACCCACAAAATGAATTTTTATAAATTATATTCAAGTCGTCTTTCTCCATTTTTTTTTGCTACGAGCCGTGATAAAAACAAAACCGTTCCAATTGCTAATTTATAGGTTTTTATCTTTAAATCAAACAAATTTAATGATTAGTGAGAAGGAATTCGTTTGATGAGCCGAAAATAAAAAATAAGCAGAAGAAATCCGTCATCTGAATTTAGCTCCATACAACACTAAATATACATTCATATAGAGTCTGAGTTTCCCTTCATTTTATATTAGTATTTATATATATATATATATATATCAGCCGAACAAATAACGAGGGGAATAAATTGCACGTGTAGATAACATCGAACGAACCTAGTTCAACTACAAATCTCTCATAAAAACAATATCAATCTTTCCCGAGTTTATAGATAGACCCATATTATTATTTTTTAATTATATACGATCTATAAACAATTTGTACATAACGAGTTCATCTCCAGAATTATCGAGAGCAACGAGTTTTGCGGAAGGCTGAAAATATGTGAATAATTTTTTCATCGTTTCGTTTCATAAAAATGTTAAGAGTTATAATAATATAATAATTTAACGCTCATTATGTAAAAGTGATTATCTAGAAATACCACCAATTGCTCAACGCAAATAAAAATCGGGATGCGAAATGGAAGTAATATTATTATTTATAATAATAATGATAATATTGCAATATTCAAATATTTGGATAAAATAATCAATTCTTATCAGTTCGTTCATAAACAACTCTACCCAATTTCGATAATTATTTAGCCAAAGTTAACTTATAAAATAAAAACAATTACACAGTACATTTAAAAAAAGTTTTATCGTTCGATGATCAAATGCATCACATTATCAATTTTTCCAGCCTGCTCTGCATTCGTTTCCAACACTCAAATTGAAAGCCACCAGTTTTTGTTGTTTTTTTTTTTCATTCGAGAAAAAAAACACACTCAATTGAACGACACGAGGTGAAGGCAAAAATAATCGTGCCAAAAGAAATAAAGTCCGAAAAATGTTATATATATATCGATTTTAAATTTTCATGAAAGCCTCGAAATGCTTTGGTTATTTTACGTATTTCTCGTTATACGAAATTTATACGGTAATGTCACTACATTCGAGCAACAAATTCATCTAATTCTCTAATCACACTATCGCCTTTCTTTAGCACCGGCTATCATATATCATACACGTACAACGCGATAGATCGTTATGGGCCGACAATGAACTTATTAAATCTGTTAATACCTGTCAATATCTGTGTATATATTTATATATCCATATATGTATATAAAAATGTGTGTATGGTCATATGTATATATACACACACATGTCCATATACATATACATACATTCTAATATACAATGTCTACCTATAATAGTTTCAACGTTTCTTTAGTATACGAATACCTAGACTCCGTTATTTCGTATATTAATATATTACTCGTCTTCGTTAATGCCTCGACATTCGATTCGAAGAAGGTCTCGTCTCAATTGACTAATTTTATTAAGTTCGAGCAGATGAAAATATATTGATCGCAATGTGTTGACTGAGAACGCGGTCTCCTTCAACCTAATTTTTCTCCCACGTAGTATCTTAATAAAAAACCTCGACGAGCATACGCGAAAAATTGAAAAAAAAAAAAGAAATCAATCCGTTTAATTCATTGATCGCAAGTTAGGGCGATTTATTTATTTTGTTGGTGCTTGTGTATGAACACGGCTATTCATCCGACTTGTTTTATTCTAGAATATGTTATCGCGCCTAATTTCCTAAACAATTTCATATGCAAATGTAGAGCTCGGACAAAAGTATGTTACTCATATAGCTAAACAACGTGGCTTCGCACAATCTTGGCTATTTATCTATCCGTTTACGGTCCGAATAACAATGACGCACTGCCAAAAAGAAAAAAATTAATTTAAATAGGATCTATTTAAATCAAATAGGTTTTTTCCTTGTCTCGTGGTCTACTACGGCCCTATTTGTTTGATATATTTTTTATTTGTTCAAGCTATTGTTTTCAAATATTGAATATATTCGAATTAAATAAATAAAGATTAGATCCAAATTGAATAAATAAAGATAAACCAGGATATATCGCATGAATACCAGAAAGGAATATAGGTTCATGACGTAAAAGTGCGGTATTTGGAAAAAAAGAAAGCTATCGTCGTGAAAGACTAAGCATTTTCCTCAACTGCAGAATGTTACAACAGTTTTCTAATGAAAACAAAGCCATGAGATTTTTGAGAGACTGAATCGTGTACTATTTTTCCGTCTGTCTCTTTTATCTTATACTACAAGATAAAACCAAATCACAGATTTATTAGGAATAAATAAAATATATCGTTATTAGATGACATTAAATAGATCTTCATTTGAATAAATAAATATGTTTTTAATAATGGAATGCAATAGGAAAAATTTGATTTCCCGAAAAATCTAGTTAATTGAAATTAAAAAAAAATCAAATAGATGCATCTAGTTAATATCAAAAGAATTTGTTTGTCAGTACAGTTCCTACACGTTTGAGTTTATTCGAAAACTTATGACGACCAGCGTTCAGTATTCGTTTGGGTGTCCTCACTTTGTGTAAGGTTTTGCAACGTGAGCAATAATGAAGCTACAATTCATTAGTAATTTGCCAATTATCATGGGGTTCTTCCAGCAGAAAGCAGCTCCGAATGTATGGAAATACACGTACGCGAAAATGCATATTAAATTATAAAATAAAAAGAATATATTTAAAAATCAATCATTTGAGTGAACGTCAATTTCTAAAGCTATTCCAGTCCGAACCCTACTTTATGTTACACACAGACACCCGTGTATATGAAATTGCCGAGAAACAAGCCTTGTTGTTTATTTATTAACATTCATACTGTAAGATGACGATGACGGATGTACGCTAAATGATTTAATTATTACGAAAAACTTTCATACCTGAGTATATGTACTCAAATGTGCGAATAAAATAGTTTTTTTTTTAATGGGTAGGCTGAAATAAACGCACTTTTCCATCAACGTTTTGTTAAAAGTGTTGATCATTCCCAGAAATCGGCCGCACTTACACATGAAATTATTTTCTTAATACTTTCGTGGGTCGTATGTACTCGTCATACGGTATACTTTCATACGTTTAAATTAGCTGTCATTGTGATTTTTTATGCTGCCGAAAATCGACCTGCGACTCGGACGTACTTTTGCATAAACAATATGCCTCCTTTTTTCTCGTGTATCTTTAATGTTTTTTTTTTATCGCAGCGAAATTATTCCTGCCAAATTTGTCATTCAGGTTTCTTGGTTATTCGATTACGAATTCATTGATTATTGCTAAATTCGCGGCCGTCACTTGCCTGTAAATAATCTGAAACTTTAAACCAATTGTTTCGTAATCTCCTATCTCTTCGGATCGTTTTTTTTTTTTATTTATTCAACACTCGAATTTCAGTGAAATTTATTGTCATTTCTCTCAAAATTGTTACGAAATATTTTCCATATTGTTAAGGGCAGGTTACCGTTCATGATGACGAAAAATTCGATTTTCTTAAACATAATTTGCATCCTTAAAGTGTTTTTCCTGTTTAGAAAGGATATTTTCATATCTAAAGTATTTTAGAATTTACAACCTAAATGTTAAACTTGAAATGCGTTTTCTGGAAACGGGGCCATCAGGAAGCGATTTTTTTTTGTCAAAAATTGATATATAAATATTTTTTCATCCGTTGTAGCAAAAAAAAACCTTGCGAAAAAATTGGTATTTTTTTTTCAAACGACTGCCATTTAATTATCCAGGGATTTTTCAGAAAAGAAAACGATAAGGTCCCCTAAATGTAGTCTAGTTTAATAATTTTTAACCCGTTTTTGTTTTAGATGAACTGGCAAAGCTGTGGAGCGCAGACCAAAACACTTTTTTTGTTTATAAATAGAATAAATAAAATTGGTATTTACTCTCCATTGATAGAAGAATAAAATACGTTGAAATCCATTTCCAAAAGTATTCATTTTATATAAAAAAAAAAATTCCCGAATTTCATGCATTTTCCATAACTCTCGCCGGTAACCTTCCCTTAAATCAGGCTATCACGGAAAAAAAACTGATTTGCTAAAGTTTTGTGCGAATCTAACAACAAGTGCATTACCATCAAATCGGTTTGATGGCTGAGTAATTTGTAAAATTGCCATTTGGCATTATTATCTCTCTCTCCCTCTTCGTACTCGTTATTGTCCCTTGGAACGTTTATTTGGCTCAAAAAGCCATGTGCAATTTGTATAACATGTGCGATGTATTGTCTCATTTTCTTCTTCTTCTTCTTACACGATATAAACAATCCCCGAGCATTGGAGAGTCTCAGAAGAGTATTGTCGATAAGTAAATTGAAAAAAAAAATGTTTAATGAATTTTAACGACGTACTGGCTGTTTCCACTTGCCACAAAACTTGAATAGGCTATTTCTTTTAATGCCCCTTCTTCACGATTCAAATTGTCGTGCCAGTCCTCGTGGATTTATACAAAATAGGCCACACTTTCTTGCTTTGTTTTCGATAAATTATCCAAAAGTAGCTGTCGTTATTATCATTATCTTTTTTTTTTTAATATTGCGATAAATATATACTTTCTTTCGTTCATTACGTCTAATACTTTCAGTTAGTCGATCACTCACAGCAATAACGCCTGCACTCTTAGGTATTATTCCCCTATGAAAATGCGATCGTCTTTGATTTTGTGGTCTCTATGACCGTGTATAAAAAAATCCCTCCGATCCGATATATCTTGGGAAAAAAATGTTCTCCACATTTATGAAATAATTATTCGGTTATCACGGAGTCACAGGGTGATGTGCTCGATTAGTGTATCATGTGATTACCACTGTTAAGGAGGTCGGAGCGGTCCAGTTGAGTCAAATTACAGTTTACGAGTTCTTTTTTCAATAAACCTAAAAAAAAAATGTATACGACGTGTACATTTATTTTGTAGATGCTAAGTTTTCATAAAATATATAATTAAAGCGCAAAATTATGCATTTTAATACTTTTATTATGTGAAAAAGGAAAAACTGTTGGGTTACTACCAACTCGAAAAAGTATAACATTATTGATGAGTATTATTAAAAAGTTGTAGTGTTTTTTTAGATTAAAAAAATTAAGAAGATTGAAAATATTGAAAAGATTAAGAGGATTTAAAATATTCGTAATCTTTTATCAAACCTTGATGGTTCAACATTGAAAATATATGGATTTCGATAAGCACAAGATGGGAGATTTTTTTTTTCTAAATGCTTACAAAGTTTTAGTTTACGTTAATTCGTTGTTAGAAATGGTTTATCTCGGTGCTAAATAGCCAAAAAAAAATTACGTCACCCTTAGCGTGAACGTCTTGCCCATCAAACCGCACGTAAAACTACATACATTAAACTATTTTTGATCTCTCGTGTTTTGTGGTGAAAAAAATTCAAAAAATTCGTAAAGACTCAGTATAGTCTGGATAATAATATACATAAATATTTTTTCAATCTTGGATTATGTGTAACGCTCCAACCTCCTTAAACATAAATTATACAATATGCAGAGGACTATCGGACCACTCCACAAAGAGATTCTGAAAAAGTGAAATTGTTGGGACAGTACTGTTGCAACCTTGATCATTGATCATTTAAAAAAATGAACAAGTCCATAGACTGTTCTAATTTTACAATATTAGCAAAGTATTTTTTGGAATTATTTTTTTTAAATCATAAAACGAAGGCAAATAATCCCACAAAAAGAAGCCCACATTTTACGAAATGAAAACAATGATATTTCAACGTTTCTAATCAAACAGTTTTTAAATAAGTTATTGCAACGGTACTATCTCAATGATAAGAAAGCTCGTCGAGTCAATATCACACCAACAACAACAAAAAATGTCGTTTGCGATAACCACCGTGGGTTTCGACGATTCTCAATGTGCCAAGCAGATCACCGTGAGACCCCGTTCCCACTTTTCATTGACCTCAAGTTCTCATTTCCCTTCGGATAATTATGATGAAAACGTTCGTCAACGATATGCGATTGAAGAAGATATAAATAAATGAAATAGTTCGATAGCTGACCTTGGGCGAAGTGACCTTTCGATAATCTGACCTGAAGAATCGTGTCTCTTCATTTCCAATGTTGATGCTCGACCGCGGTATTACCGGTATTCCATCCATAAGGTGGCTGAGAGGACGGGACATTTGGTCTCTCGTTTGTGCCCATTGCATTTGGATCAGTTGCAGTATAGACATCGTGCTCGTAGTCGTCCCTGGCTGGGGGTTGGACCGTTGACGTGCTCAAGTCCATTGCGAATGGATTCGTCGAGTGAAAGGGATTGCTCGCGTTCGTTTCGGTCGAGCCATAATTTATAACCGTATTCTGATCAATTCTGTCCTGTTGTGTATAAGTATTACTCGGACGAGGTGGTGGTGTGTCGTTCCACGTTGCATTCGCGTCCAACGACGGTTGTTTCTGATGGACATGCAAAAAGAGCGGTTTCAAAAAAGTCTGCGGTTTCGAAGCCGCTTAAAGCAGGGCCCTTTTGATTCATTGGTAAATTATAGTGGCGAAAGAAACGACAGTATTCCAATGTCTGAAGAAATGCTTTAGGAGCTATTTTGGTGAGGATGATTCTCTGCAATATTTCCTCAAACAGATATTTAGTAGCCAAGGAAAAACTCACTATGAATTCCGACTGCATGACTTGAGGTGGCGGTGGTACCGGAGGCTTAGTCTGTCCAAGGTCATCAAGTGGATTCCAGCTCGTCTGTTCCTCCAGTGATGGATCGGCCCATGGCTGAAGCTCACCCGAACAGAAAATTGCGTAAAATGTCACCCCGAAGAAGTGAACGCAAGCTGCTATGATGAAGACATTCCTCCAACTTTCTGCATCCTAATAAATCAGCGAAGATTCACATTTTTAGATATCGCAGTATGGTTGGTTTCGGGGATACAGAATACGGTAAAGTATAGATACGATGCTGCCTGGTATGCAATTATTCTTTCCCGTGCGTAAAATTGGCAGAGTAAACCTAATACAATTCGGGGTCTTCAATGGATTATTTGTGGATTCCATAGTAGGTTTTTTCGTAAAATAGCCGGACCGGGCCCCTATTAGGGAATGATAGGGTAGGTAGGTTGAGTAAAACTATGGTCTAAGTACGGAAACCAAGTAAAGGCCTTTAAGGGATGTAGTTGTAGATTCCCTAGTAGCGATTTCCCCAATACTACTAGACATTGCTATTATAGGGGCAAATCAGTATAAATTGCTTGACTAAAGAATTTGTGGCATAATAATTATCGAGATCGATTAAATACAATAATTAAACTATGCGTTTAGTAGGTGAGCTGTGATGCCTTGAACCAACACGCATGCGGTGCGTTCATTGGAACAACGTGGCATCAAACGTGTCAAAATTTGCGACAGAATTTTAAGACTCAAATGTATTGAAATAACACATTTCTTTTTCACAGTGCACACACACGCACGTGCGCATATGGCTGCAATAATTTTGATGCGGCACCGTTAAGGGAATTTGAAAGGCCCTGATTATTTTGCCTTCAATGGCCCTCGGTAGCAAAGTGTGATCGGCCACTGACGGCCCATGGAAGGCTTTCAGACTAGGGCCTCAATAAAGTTAGGGAAAATTAAGATGGGCCCGATTAGAGCCAGAACTCAATTTCCGCACGGGTTAGGAGTCTATGAACGCGCAGTCTCAGTTGCACGTGGAATCAGAATTGTCGTCCATAAAAGTTCGAAAGATGTAAAGCTTAGATACTGGAGAAATGAAAAACATCGACCACATGATGCGCAAGTACGGGGGCAGCACAAATGTTTAGATGCCTAATGCCTAGAGCTGGTTAACATTAGCAAGCAAAGTCTTAGGTTTCGAAGTATTAAAGGAAAAAGCAACGAATGCACCGTTTCTGTCTATAATGTTGATTAGGCCCGATCAATGATGCGTTCGAAAATTGTCCGGGGGAGTTTTCGAACCTTTGCATCGGCTTAGGGTAGTAGTCTCGCCAAGGCGTTTTTATATAGATTTTTTTAATTAATAGATTAATAGATTTTTGTATTCGAGATATTGGCAATCAAAGATTGCACGGTGTTCTTATGGGGAGCAGTGGAGAATTTCACATCTCACGCAATAACTTCGAAACATTTCTACAGATTTTTTTTTAATTCTCAATTACAGAGGAACATATGACGAAGTGGGTAAAAAAAAATCATGAATTTTGACCGTCTAGTTTCAGAGATACAGCGATTTAAATAAAGCAATGTCTAGCTAGCGTCGCGCCAAATATCACGATAAAAAATTCGCTGGGCTTGCGACGTTGCCACGATCTCCGCGCATATCCGCATACGCAGAGTATCTACGTATTAGTAGCCGGAATGGACAGTCTGATACAAAAGTGAAGGTTAGTTGATGGAGGGAACGTTGTTATTTTTGTAACTCTAAACATTGTATTATGCGTTTTCATCATTTATAAGTTTTTACATCCCGTTAAGATGTACAACCTACATTATAACGATATTTCGAAATATTTCGAAGCTTTCATCGATTGAGCGAAGAATAAACTTTTCAACGTGACTGTGGCGAGACTACTACCTCAAACTCACCTTGTTTTTCGTTATGTTGTCGACAAAAATCGGCACGAGAAGACCGGCGATCGTTCCAATTCCATTGGACATTCCCATGAGAATACTGGCGTATCTCGGGGCGATGTCAAGATGATTGACATTGAAGCCGGAAATAGCGAAACCACTGCACGCCACACCGACGGTAAGTGCCATGGTCGCGGCTGTTCCATTCTTGTAAGTCGTCGCGTGAGCAACGACGAGAAAGAAGAGCGCTTCCATGCCAAAACCACCGCAATTGAAGAGTTTGCGTACGTTGGTAGTTGACATTATGCCTCTTTTTCGCAAATGATCGGCGAGCATACCACCGCACGGGACGATTATCGTCATCAGCAAATGAGGAAGCGATCCAACGATACCTGTCTGAAAGAAAGAAAGGAAAAAAAAAAACAGAGATCATCGCTAGCAATCGAGTACAATGAATGAAAAACGTGTATTCCGATGGATCTTGGGAGTTAGCGATCGCTTACTTCGACGAGGGGCATTTTGAAAACATCCTGCATAAATTCCGACTGAAATAACACGAGGAGATAAAAATTCCATGATCTGCAAAAGTTCGCGACTATTATGGCATGAACGGGCATGGAGGTGAAGAATTTGCTCCACGGTGTCGTCGAAAAAGTTGGTTGGGCCAGTTGAATCTGTCCCTGGGCCTGGCCCAGCGAATCCTCGATATACCGAAGCTCACGTGCCGAGATACATGGATGCTTCGCAGGCTTTTCGAAGGCTAACCATAGCCAGAAACAGTACCATATCAAACCGCAGACTCCTAAAATCACACGAAAGATAAGAACGTAAGACATTTTTTTACACTGCCAAAAAAAAAAAAATACCTAATTTAAATAGGATCTATTTAAATCCAATAAGTTTTTTTTCCTTGTCTCACGGCCTAATACGACCCTATTTGTTGCAAATATATATTTTTTATTTGTTCAACCTATTCTTTTTAAATATTAAATATATTCGAATTAAATAAATAAAGATTAGATTCAAATTGAATAAATAAAGATAAAACACGATATATCGATAAAGTGCGGTGAAAAAAAGGTCAATTATTTTTCTTTTTTTTTTTTAACACTAACAAGGCTGTTATTTGGAAAAAAAAGAAAGGTATCATCGTGCCTTTTATTAACAGGCGCGACTATTTGTGTATAGAAAGACTATTTTCTCAACTGCAGAATGTTACAACCGTTTTCTAATGAAAATAAAGCCGTGAGATTTTTGAGAAACTGTATCGTGTACCATTTTTCCGTCTGTCGCTTTTGTCTTATAATACCAGATGAACCCAAAGCACAGATTTATTAGGAATAAATAAAATATTTAGTTATTAGACGATATTAAACAGATCTTGATTTGAATAAATAAAAATATTTAAAATAAATAATTTAAAAAATAGGATGCAATAGGAATAAACTGATTTCACGAAAAATCTAGTTAATTCAAAAAAATCAAATAGACGCATTTAGTTAATATGGAAAAGAATTTTTCTGCACGGAGAGAATTAAAAAGTAATTTTTGTCGTGAATTTCACGGTAAAAATTACCGTGATATATTTCAATGTGGTGACAAGTGAGAAAAGCATAATAATTCGTATGCGACAAGTTTTTTTTAACTCACGTTACAGAAAATTTCAAATACGTAGCTAAAATTTTACTATACAAGAAGGGTAGCGCGCACGATCATTTTTACCGAGAGCACAATACATTTTCCTATAACACTCATTAAATTTTATAATAAATCTTAAAATAACTGTTATAAAGACGATACTTTTTTATAGACATTTTTAAAAGGCATAAAATAATAAAATGCACAGTAAAATTTCGCTGATATTATATATTTTTTAAATTTAAGTTTTGCGTATTTTGTTACACATCAAAATTCACTAGAAAATCTGGTAAAATTTTCTATCTGAAGAAGAAATTTTATTTTATTTTCGTGAAAATCTGTGTTTTACTCAGTAATAATAAGCGAAGTTTCAGGGTTGTCATCTGGTTACCGTTACTGCACGGTAATTTTTAGCATTTAATTCTCTCCGTGTGTCAGTGTAGAAGTCACGACCAATGCCAACAATGATATGTCAACGAACGTTGGAACATTGATTGAAAAGTTATAGTTCGTCGAGATATTCATGTGAATTACCATAGAAATAGAAGGAAGCCGGCCAACCAAACCAATGGCTGAGAAGCGCGGAAAGCGGCATTCCAATTACCATTGCGGCGTAAGAACCGCAAAAAGCGATCGTAGCCAGTCTCGATCTCTCCAATGGAGGCGCCCAGTATTTCCATATGCCGTGACAAGCTGGATACGTTATTCCCTGTCGACGAATAATGAAAAGTCCGCAAATATGACAATGGTTAGCAACAAATGTACAACTATTTTCAATGATTAACAGAACCCAAACAAACCTCCGATAGTCCCTTCAATATTTGAACGCATATATCAACTACTGGATTGATCTCCAGTGCGCCTGGTACTAGTAGATTCAAAAACGCGGATATCGCGATCGCAATGCCGAATATTCTGTTTGCCGGATAGAACGAGGCCAAAAATCCTCCTGGCACTTGAGTGATTAGGTAACCCCAAAAAAACGAGGAATCGAGGGCACTCTGGACCGCAATGGTATAATTGTACTTCAACGCACCCGTTTGATCCGTTTCGTTTTTCATAATACCCTTCGCCATTCCCATGTTGCAACGCATACCGAAAGAAATAATAAATCCTGCACGAATGCGAAATGCGGTAGCGAGAAAAAAAAGAACAACACTTTTAGTCATGTTTTATCTTTTACTTTCTCTATCTTTAATTGTTGAATAAACTTATGGATTATCTCACCTACGCAGGCGAGCAACGCTATCGTATACCTCTTGGACAAACAAGGACACTCTGGCATACAGTAAGTGTCGATGTGACGCAAAGGTGGTCTTTCCGGTTCCGGTAACGAGTCGAACGAGCCACCAGGGTATCCCTTCTCGTCCTCGAATCCCATATTTTCATTACTTCCCTCGTTAGGAGGCATCTCGAATTCTTCGTAACCGGCATTGCTTCGTCTTGTTGTTAGCCTGCCGTGTCGTTGTATGGATAATTCATTTTATTCAGACACTAGACCATTAGACCACTCCCATATTGGCCCTTGTTATCCTTCATTTGTTTTTGATTAAGATATTCCTTTCACGAACCCGTATATTTAATAATTCACTGATTTTCGTCTACAATTCAGTAAAAGCACATTCCAGTATACTGGTAAAATTTAAATTTCTGACCAAGTTAGAAAACTTTTAACAAAAAATGACGACTTTAAGAATCGTCTAATTTATGCAATACACTATTGAGAAGATACGCTGGTCATATTTCTTTTTGAAAATTGATATACTATTCCGAACTATACCGAATGTTTAAAAAAAATCTTAATGTCTAGCTTTCTTCGGCAGCTTTGCCCACGTGGAATTTGGCCCATAGAAACTTCATTACTAGTTTCGCCCCTTATTAGGGGTTGTTTTAAAAAATCCTAACTCATGCCTTTTATCATTTGTTTTAAGGAATATTTATACAGAGTTTCAAGTTGATACACACAACGAATACATTTTTTCATACAAACTTTTACATCCCATTTGATCCTTTTAGGGGTTGATTCTCGAAAAATCCTTTCTTAGTGCTCCTCTACGACCTTTAAGGAATATATCTTTCGAATTTCATTGAGATAAAAGCTGGGAATTCGATTTTCCTATACAAACTTCAACACCCCGTTGCATCCCTAATTAGGGGTTGTTTTGAAAAATCCTAAAATATGCATTTTTTTTTTAAGAATATTTTTACTAAGTCTCAAGTTGATACAGGCAAGGAATACAATTTGCTATACACACTTTGACACCCCAGTTCAGCCCCTTGAGAGTCATATTTCGAAAAATCCTTCCTTTGTGCCCCTCCACATCTTCTAAGGCAGCGGTCGACAACTGGACCGCCATAAAATCTTTTTAAACATTAATTAACTCATTCTGTGTGCGATTTTAAAGGCGTCAAGTTAAATTTAAACCGAGCTAAAGTTTAAAAAATAACAGTTCGGAAAAAATAATCGACTTGCAAGAAGATATTTCCTTGCAAATTTACAGATATTTCCTTGCAAATTTACAATACCCACTGAAGAATTTCGGGGTAAACATGTTTCAGAAAAGTATGCAAACAGGAAAAAAATGGCTCTTAACCTGGCAACTATGTTTGGCTCGACATATATATGTGAAGCATCTTTCTGAAAATAGAATTTTTCGAAAAATAAATATCGTTCACGGATAACGGACGCCCATCTTGAAGACACTCTTCGCATATGTTGTTTCTCGCGAGAACCAAACTATAAAAAAACTGGCCCGAGGTCGGGGGTGTAATTTCTCACATTAAGAGCCTATGTAAACCTAACTCTTTTTAAGAGAAAAATCAAAATAAAAGAAAAAATGTTTTTATAAGCCACATTCTTTTTGAGAAACAATAATATAACTTGCTTGCTGTAATTGATATTTGCAGTTTTTTTTTCCTCTGGACCTCAATAAAAAAATTCAAAAGTATTCGGACCTCACTATAAAATAATTGCCGACCTCTGTTCTAAGGAACATATGTTTCAAGTTGATACACGCCCGGAATACAATTTTCCATACAAAGTTTTACAGCCCATTTCACTCCCTTAAGAGTTGATTTTCGAAAAATTCTTTTTTAGTGCTCCTCTACGCCCTTTAAGAAATATATCTTTCGAATTTCATTGAGATAAAAGCTGGGAATTCGATTTTTCGATACAATCTTCAACAGTCCGTTGCACCCCTAATTAGGGATTGTTTTGAAAAATCCGTAAATATGCATTTTATTATTTGTTTTGAAGAATATTTATACTAAGTCTCAAGTTGATACACGCCAAGAATACAATTTTTCATACAAACTTTTACACCCCATTTCACCCCCTCAAGAGTTGATTTTCGAAAAATCCTTTCTTAGTGCACCTCTACACTTTCTAGGGAACATATCTTCCAAATGTCATTTTTTCTATCTTCAGCAATTTAGTCCGTGCGTTGTCTATATGTCAGTCAGTCAGTCAGTCACGGGCCTCTTTTACATCTATATATAAAACTTAAAAAGCGCCACTTTAATCAACTGATGATTCAAAAGAGCCCTGCCTTATGCGCTCACAAAATACGGCCCTCCGCGAAAGGAATACCTCAATTTTCATTTCTTCCTTTTACGTCGCTTACCCCGAAAATTTTTGTGAGGCTTTCGACTTGATGGATTCAAAGGCCCCGAGACCCGCAGCCGCGAATCCGGACATTTTTTTTTCAATTATTGGGCGGATGTTTTTCTATCGCTACGATGGTACTTTTATGCGGCCCCTGAAAATTAATTGAAGACAAAACAATAGATTCATTAACGAATTGACTTTTATTTGAGTTCTGCAAATTCGTGCAAATACTATTCAACATTTGTGATTACGTGAAACCACAATTCACGTTAATGGTTATTCGCGACTCTGTGGATGTCTTCTTTCAATTTACGTTCGATTGCGGAGATTCTCAGCCTCCCTAGAATATAAGAGGTAACTCACTCGCATACACGTACAAGACACGTAGAACGAATTCAACGCACTACAGAGACGTTTTTGTGTGTACGTAAAACGAGGGGTTGACGTGGAGCAGTGTTTATTTGGAGTGGTAGACCCATCCACCCCTAATCCACGTACTCCCCCGAGATCGTTCACGAGGGAGCGAAAAGCGGAGCGAAGATTCATGAAACACGATACATCATGATCGAGGAGCACGGAGTAAAAAATTAAAGTCGATCCCAATGATTGTCTTCAATTGATATTTCCGAAGTAGTCGATTTATTTTTCACAACCATTGAAAAATGTAACAAATCAACGGAAATAACTACGTTCGTAGTAACGTTCTAGTTAATTTTTTTTTTTTTAAGTTTAACTTGGCCATTATAATTCTTTTGATTTTACAAAAAAAAAACAATGGGTTAGTCTGTTTGCTGGTAATGGTAATTTACTCGGAAAATTTCATTTCTTTCGCAACGTATAGTCGTTCCTTCTTCGTATTTAGGTCCATTTAAATGTATCAAAGAATAGAATAGAAGAAAAAAGTTTTCTTATCACATTCTGTCGACTTCATATCGTGCATGAAAAGGTAGTATTTCTGTTAAATCGTTGGCTAATGAAAACTAGTGATAATGCGGTTAGGACTAATTAACTTCAAGCATAACATTTTTTTAATCGTCTGCCACGGTTATTCCTCTTTTAAGGGATTACACCAGTTTGGCGCTCGGAAAAAAAGGTATAACATTTTTTAACATTATCGACGCGTCTACTAAGTATATAAAATAATTTTTATTTCTCATAAATACATTATAATTTTATGAACAAATTAAAAAAACGAATGAAAAAAATCAAAATTGTCTAGTTGAACCCTTTTTTTCAAATTGGTGGACAAAATATCTCGAGATCTACTCAACCGATTTCGATGAAATTTATATCACATATTCTTTATAGAATTGTCTAGGATGTAGCAGAGGTTTTTTTTTAATTGGATGCCGCGCTAATTTTTTATTCATTTTTAAAACTCAACATTTTGGTAAAAATCAGTTTTTTGTTTTCAAAATGTAATTTCCACCAAAAATTAAAAAAAATCCTATGCTATTCTTTAGCTATTACCTTTTTACAAGAATTTTTTTTTCAGTTTTCAGACGACCCGTGACAGAAAAAAAATCGACCATCGGCAAGGATTTTCAAAAGAGGGTCCAAGACGATTTATAGCTTCGGCGATTTTTACATTTTCATTGTTCGTTGTTTTTTAATTTGTTCATAAAACTATAATGTATTTGTGAAAAATAAAAATGATTTTATATATTTAATAATCGCGTCAAGAAAAAAAAATATTTTTATACCTATTTTTCCGGACGTCTTAATAATTAGAAAATTCATCTTTCGACATTAGACTTTTCGTCTCAATTCTATCCTGATTTCCAATGTAACCAAAGTTCTTTTGTTTCCCATTTTCGTGGATCAATATAAACATCGCGAAATTTCTCATGTGTTTTTTTTTAACAAAAGGCGAAATGGTTTCAGATAAGAATGTTTTAGCCAAGTCTGAAAGCGATTCGTATCGTGACACGTGACACAATGGTCCTCGGATATTAAAATGGCACGTGACCGACAATAGGCGCAAAGTGCGCGTCACGTGGTTCGAGGGTGAACCCAGATACGTGTAAAAGGGAAAGAGGGTGGTAAAAGAGAAGGGCGGAGGAAGTTGTCCACGTAATGGGAACTTCATAGCGATCACTCAGACCGTTAAGGATCTTGATGATGCGCTTTTGGCTTTTTTTTTTCATTGTCTCCCCCGTTTATGCACGCTGCTCGGTAGTTAATGTCCAACTCATAGAGCGACCAACGACGAGTTTTGCGCAGATAAATCGTTACTCTCATTTTATAAATTGCATCGACTGTCATCGATGAACAACAATAATGAGAAATAGATCGTTTTAAAAATCCAAAATACACTGTTTGATCGCTGTAATAATTTGCCTTTGTTGATTGCATCCAAAAAATTTCTTGTTCGACTTAAAATCGTCTAAATATTTCCGCCATTATCGAGAATGAAAAGTACGCGATCTCTGCATAATAATTTCTATTTAACAATAATAGTAATAGATTGGCCTCAAGTTTTGGAATTTCCCGAGTTTATTTTTTATTCAGGTGAATGAGCCAATCTTCACGCAAAATATCTCGTGCATTATCTGTTTTTTTTTTTCTTCAACGATTGTTCAGCTTTACGCATGACCGGAACGAATGAACCCGTTACATCCGTGGAATATTGACGATTTCTATTGGGATTTTTCCAACAACAGGAAGAAAAAGTGGGACAATCTTTAGATTCTACGATGGAAATTTTTTTTTTTTCGATCCCTCTTCCTAGGGTCAATCAATTGGCGCTTTTTTTTCCCTGGAATAAACTTTAACTTTCGGATAGAAAAATATTCGAATCAATAGGTCGGTATTTTTCACTGTCGTGAACACTTTATTAGTTCGTGACTAAAGATCCACATCATTTTATCCTCTTCGATGTTTTATATTTAAAGAAAAAAAAAAAAGCACTTTTCACGGAATATGGTTTTCCACAGAATACACGAAATATATCCACTAATACGATAAAGCATTTTTGATAATTCTGACGTTTTATAAATAAAGAAGTGATTATCGAAAGTTCTTTCAAGTGGTAAAAAAAAAAAAATATCCATGCACACCCCCGACATTTTAGATTCACGATCGCATATTCACTTTTGACGAAACACATTTTTTTCCACAATTCAAACTCCGATATTATCCTATTTTCTTTCACAAAAATGGTCGAACGTAGAAAAACAAAAGGAAAAATCAGAACATTCACCGAATGCTACAGTGATATCGAAGTTGCACAATTCGCGAGTTAGCACGGAGCTTCATCGATTTTTCGTTATACGTTCATACACCAAAGTTCCCATTTTTGTATTTCAGAGAAACGAAAAAAAAAAAAGAAAAACGATAGTTAAGTAGATATGAAGCACAATTTTGTCACTAATTTCATGGACCACCGAAAGAAGGTGAACGAAAAATTTGTTGGAAATTAGTGATTGGTAAAAAATCTCGTAAATAAATGAGAC
This sequence comes from Ophion ventricosus, assembly GCA_963932345.1. NCBI lineage: Eukaryota > Metazoa > Arthropoda > Insecta > Hymenoptera > Ichneumonidae > Ophion > Ophion ventricosus. Next base: position 24,321,593 of record OZ010717.1, read on the forward strand.
ACTCACCAATAATTAAGTCCAGATAAGGATACGTGCGGTGTGGGTTCGAAAGCGCGGGGTACGCGACGAAGAACGTCGTCGACGTCGGTCGTATACGTCGGCTAGCTTTCGTAAAGTTGGACATGGAATTTCGGCGCCAGCGCGTCTCGTATCGCAATTTCCATTGGTCGGTGTCTCACGACGCATCGATATCACTAACCAATGAAATTTTGTCTAACCCCTTACCAGATCGACCCTAGGCGGAGCTTTTCCTGGTAGGACCATTGATAATAACAATAATAAACGAGAAATAAATCGACTAACGGCATTTTGACATCGATAATGACAGCGGTAATAAATTTGAAAAAAATGAGGCTTCTTATAATCCTTGTGAGGTCAAATTTCGTTTCGACAATAAATACTTATCTTTCGTACCGTTTTATTTGCGACCTGGAAAATAATAATTCTTTTATTCAACGCCCCGCCCCCGCCAAATAAATTGTCGATGTTGCTACGATGAATCACAAGAGGATTTTTAACTCCAGTCAACCAAAATCAGATATCGTCTGAAATTTTAGCTGTACCAAAATGTAAACACTGAAAAAAAAAGGATGAAACGTTAACATGTTAATAGTTCGCTGTGAAGAAAGGAGAAAGCTGTTTTTTTTTTTGGCTGTTCAACATGCGATAGAATAATATGAATTTTTATTTTACCTATTACTTTGTGCTATTTACTTGTAAAAAAAAATAAGCCTAATTACAATGCAAACAATGGTGAGATATAACATCTCGAAGGTAATCTGAAGTGAAACAATAATTAAGAAATTCCGAAACCGAGCGAACGTGATTTACAACGTATGAATTAAGCATCAATAATATTGAAGAGTCGTGTAATTTGTGTTTTTACACAATCATGAAAAATAGACTTTTTCGACTTCTTCAACTTTTATATTACTCAATCCTCCGCGGTCACCCGGGGTCAAAGTGACCCCAAGCGCAACTGTAAGCCAAAATTACTATAAGTTGTTGGTGACCACTTTTTTATAATTGATCGTTCATTTTTCATGATTATCGTTCTTTATTTCACTTCGAAATGGCTCTTTAGAAATAAGAATAAATACCTTTTTCGAAACGCCCACTATGGACCTATTTTTTCCCTCAAACTATCATATCTCAAGAGTATCGCCCTAAATTTTTGTGAAAAAAAATTGAAAATTGCAAGAGTTATGATTTTTTTTTAGTAAAAAGGGCTTTTTTACGCATTGACCGTTTGCTGATTTTTTTCCGCCATTTTAAAATCCGATAAAAATATAATACCGAGAATGCCACATTCTAGAACATTCAAACTAATATCCTGAATTTTTATGAGTCATTCGGAACGATAAGATTAACGCGGCAATCGTTTAAACATGCCTGGGGTCATTGCGACCCCCTGTGACCAGCGTGTTATAGCACGTGTGACTGCGAAGGGGTAAAATTGAAAAACAATACGGTGTTAATTTTTTTACTCTATACTTACAAATGTCATACTTCATCGAGCAATAATGAAGAATTTTTTGAACAATTAAATATTTGATAACGGAACGAAGCTTGAATTGCAAAATTGCGACTATCTCGTTTTCGGTTGATGATAAACGTCTCTTTAAGCCCCGATCCATTAAAGAGGAGTCTTCTGCTCGAGTGTGGGTATGAGCGTGGCTTGCCAGATATGTTGTTCGGGACGTTTAGGGATGGCTCTCTAGCGAGGTATTTAATCGCTCGGTAACTTTTGATGCTACAGAAAAAGCGCACCACGTAGGGACGTTAGCCTCCCTTACGGAAACGATTATTTTCCATCAAAAGCATCCTTATGTATCATGAATTATCTAACATAAAATTAGATTCTGACATTGGGCTTCTAATATCCATGAACGTTAAATACTTTTATAACATTAAAATAAATCCGCAATTTAGTTATTTTAGGTTAATATCGATATGATCTCTATTAACATCCTCTTGCCTGCAAGAATGAACAATTTACCGAATTAAGAAATTATCTTGATAAAAAAAATATTGATTATGACCATTTCTAATAATGGCCATGGCATCTTGACACCCAAAGAACAAGTTGTTAAACTCATCATCATTATTACTCGAAGTGTACAATAATGCAATGTGGGTAATATATATTTAGAATATTCTTATATCAAGTGGCTCCCGAAATCGAAAAGCTGCCCATCAAATTTATCAGAAGGGGGGAAAAAAGAGATCACGGTTCGAGGCCGTCACTAGACGTTAGGAGCTAACACGCATTGTTGCAAACAGAGAATAAGCCGGGTAGGCAACCCTCCGCGGTTGCCAGGAAATATCGATCCTGGCAAACCGGGGACGAGATGCTGTGCTCTCCTACTGGTGCTCTCCGTTTTATGCTCTCGATGCTCTCGTCTGTTTTAATGCTTTTTCTAGCAAAACTGTCTCTTTTTAGAAACGGATCATATTTTGCCAGGTGTTCAGTTCCATCTGCTCAACGTGCATTTGCCGTAGCATACTCCTATTTAGATGGCGCATGCCACTCTTGATTGAGGATCAATGTAATCTCAATTTTTCAAACGGAAGATCTTTATACTGATGTCATTTTTTTAAGACCTTTTCGGAAGTTTCAGAGGAATGCGGGACAATCTTTATTTGGAAAATTATTTCCCGCGGTATGATTGACACAATTGATTTACTGCGCTTTGAACACGTATCAATCTATCCATATAAATTAGTTTCGTAACTAACTGACTGACGTACATATAGATAACTCTCAGCCTAAACCGCTGAAGGTAGATACATGAAATTCTGAAGATACGTTCCTTAGAAGGTGTAGAGGTGCACTAAGAAAGGATTTTTCAAAAATCAACTCCTAAGGAAGTGAAATGGGCTATAAAAATATGGAAAATTGTATTCTTTGATTGTATCAACTTGAAACTTGGTATAAAGACTATTCAAAACAAATAGTAAACATATTTTAGGATTTAAAAGAACAACTCCTAATTAGGGGTCCAACGGGGTGTTGAAGTGCTCTCAACCCAAACACCTAATAGTTTGAAGCTGAATTCCACGCGGGCTAAGCTGCGGGCGGAAGCTGGTAGTAAATATTTAAAAAAAATTAATTAAATTCCAAGACATATGATTACTCACATCACTTTGAACGCGAGATCGATTTTTTTTATTTATCAATACACTACAATGATTACACAGTATTAGCTTAACGAAATTGTGTATACTACGATGTTGAAGTTTGCATTGTTGGACTGCAACGAAAAACCTTCTTTATTTGTGCATTCCTTTATTTGTATCACTATCCAAACTATTCTTCTGCAGTTTTAGGTTGTGGATCCCTAATAAGAATCTTCAAAAACATTTCAATGATCTTTCTATCCTAAATTTACAAAAAAAACGGGCGATACGACGAAAACAAAAAAATTCGTTGAATTTCAACGATGCCAACTTCAATAACGTTGTATACTCTTTTCTGATCTTGATGAAAAATCGTATTCTCTTCAGCCTCAGACTGCATAGAAAAACGCTCGTTGTGCCGGAACAAATTTGCGATGTTAAAGCGTCATCAAATTATTGAGAAATCATTATTTCGTACAATTTACAGAATTTGGCATGACCGGACAAATATTCGGGGTGTAAATGCAAATGTTATTGTGTGTCCTGAGATATTGGGTGATCTTATACATTTTGTGGGCTTTTGTATCACTATAGCAATTTTTATCGCTTCGTCGCAGATATTCACACGCATATATATATATATAAACGTATTTGTATCGCAATTGAGTCCACAGCATGACACAGATTTTCACGATACTAAGTTGTATCGTCGGTGATTGCACGGACCGAAGGGTGCCCACATAATGGGCGCTATGCGGGAGTAACAAAAAGCTGACCGAGTCGATTCAGCGTTGTATTGCGTCAGCCCCTTAGCTATCATCGCTATATATATATATATATATTGATATACCCATCGCACCTTTATATAGAACACTCTAATTACAAAAACAAAAACTTCTTTCCAAATTTCGTGATGTTTATATATTTTTAACGATCAAATATTATAAGCGCATTTTAATAAAAATTCGAGACCTAATAGAAATATGATGCTACGAAAAAACCGGGTCATCAAGATTCCAAAAAGTATCACAGATTTCCACAGATAAGGGACGTCCTGCCGGCTTCATCAACAGCGTTGATTCGAAGTCTCTTCAGTAGCGAATATTTCACATTTTTACACAAATTCACGTATTCTGATAATTTAGATCTCAGATCGTAATCCAAATAGCTGAAACCCTTGTGAGGAGCGCTTATCGAATACGTATCGAAAGAAGTATTTTTCGTCCTGTTTGTGCCACGGGACACATTATCACCGTTCGGGGCGTACACTGTTTGTTTCGAACGTGAATCGTGATGTTTTTTCCGGAGTACTTTTTTATTTTTACGCAATGACTTTCGACTCTTGCGTGTTTCAAAGGTATAAATCGTTTTCGCGCTTTGACAATTTGTCTCGTTCCAGCTACTACGAGACTCCGTTAATTCATCGTTCGACGACTCGACAATTCCGTAAAGATAAATGTGTCTCGATGTCGAATCGAGAGGCGAATCGAACTTTCTCGAACAAGCGATAAATTCTTGTCGATAGTTTTTTCGCGAACACACACTGTCGCAATCGTCGCTGGTCACGAGACGCAGTTCATTTTCGAAAGTTTCATGATAATTCCGACGCACACGGTGGTCTTCGTGCTTTCGATCCTGAATACCGCAAGTAGATCGATTTTTTTTCTTAAAGACTGAAGTTTGTGATCTTTGCTTTGACGGCGACCAAGTCTCTTCGAAAGCGCGGATTTTCTTGTCAGAAATAAAATCACTCCCACCAGCGAGTCTCGGACCAGCTTTCGTCGAGTCAACCTCACTCGATTCATTCGCAGTTTTCATATTGCGCCGAGAATCAATCGACGTTATATCATTTCTCGAACGATCCGAAATTCGAGATATCGTTTCGAAATTCGACGAAGAGAACTTCGATTTTTTCGCCGAGGAATACAAAAGATGACAAATCTTTTCACTGTCGCGAATTCCAGTACGATTATCCGACTCGAATGATCGCGAGGCTGAATCCGAAGCACTGTGAGATTCCCAAATAGTACGACAGCAATTTCTCGAGAACGACGGACGTTCGGTTTTCCCGTTGGGAACGCTAACGCGATATTTCTTGTTGGTCAATATAGTTTTTGGTGTATTGGTCGATTTGTCGCGGTCCAAAAGAATTCTACGTAGTTTCGTTTTTATCAAATGTCGCATTCTATCGATGGAATTTGAGGAGAAAGCGTGACAAAGATTACCACTGATGAATGAACTTGTAATCCTTTCGGACTTTCGTGATGACCTAATCGAAGCTTCTTTTTCATGAAATAACATTTCACGACGATTATTTTCTTCGCAACATCCATTGTTCCTGATTGGTCTACGAAATTCCCTCGTCTCGTAATCTTGAAGGCTTCCCCTCGCTTGACTCATTGATCTCCGGTCGAATTTCCCGTTGGCATCTAAGCTGGACTTTATTGGGTTCTCATGCACGATCGAATTTTTCATGCTCGAAACAAGCCGACCCGAGGTGGAAAGCGAATCCCTGGATTCCAATGGTCTCGGTGGTGAATGCCCCCTATTATTTCTACCACCGAGACATTCATCTTTGGTATTTTCCCTCGGGGGTTGATTTACGCGCATTTCTCTATTGTCACGATCGAACCTATGACACCGGGATTCTCGTAACAATGACATAGCTCGGGATTCTCTGAGGCAAACATTTTTCATCTTTTTTGAGTCATCGTGCAACGTTGGAATATTCTTTGGATCGTTTTGTACGATTGTTCCCACTGAAGATTCGGACGCCTGGCAAAGCTCTATGAATATATTTATTCTTTGACCGTTTGACCTTGAAAGCCTGGTTGATAGGATCGGAGGACTTTTGTAAGACGACTTATCCATGGATCCATTAGTTTCTAAATATTGCACACTCGACTGGTCGGGAAAATAAGGTTTCGTGATATTCTTTTCTCTTTCGTTCATTGACCTTGATAAGATCTTCGTTGGAACAGATTTCAATGGGACGAAAGACTGGCCTGAGTCACCTTGAAATCCTTTTCCAGATCCTTTTCTATCTGGGCGATTCTTAAAGTGGGGCTTTACTTTGGAATTCAAAGAAATTCGCTCCTCTATCGTATTTGTCAGCATTTGGCGCAAATCATCCCGAATGTAAGACTCCTTGATAGAATGATTCAATGCTCCTGATGGATCTTCATCGTGACAAGAATCGCAGGAACATTGGGAATCACAATCGAGAATTTTGTCGCCTGGATCCTTTTCATTCTCGCAAATATAATTGGATGGACATTCGCAAGTGACGTCACCACACGGAATCCCTTGGTCATAATCGTCTGGTATGTTCACGTGGGCTTCGGAGATGCTTGAATCAGAATGATCTTTTATGACTTCACGATCGTTTTCGGGGCTACATTTTAACATCAATTCCAAGGACCTTCCGTTTTTGTGGTCTTTAGCATTTTTATCATTCAGCGTTACGAACAAATCATTCGAATCCTGATCTTTAGACGGTGAGCTATCTTTAACTCCCTTATGAAGCTGTTCCGCATCATTGAAGTGATCGAAAGCTGGCTCGACTTCTTGATTGGAATCGTGATTCAACTTTTCAAAAGGAAGGCTGCAAAGACATTCAGGAGTTTCAAATGTACGGCCCACCAACGGGATTGCAGATTCTTCGGAAACGTTTACGAATCGATGATCAACAGACTCATCACAGAGACATTCCAGATGTTCAAGATCATTGTTTGTTGAGTAAAGGAATGACTCCTTTCGCATCAAACCTTCAACGTTGCCGAGCTCCGTTTTGGTTTTAAGATTTGACGTTTCAGGTTTGTTTTCAAGTACATTATTAAAATTATGATCCTCCAGTGTATGATGATTCGAAGGCATCAGAGATTCCACTTGGGAAATGACTTGGTGTTCATCAGTTTGGGATTCCGTTAGGTGAGTAGATTTCACGTTGTTTCCATCGTCAATCTGATCAGGTAAATGATCCGAAACATCGCAAAGACATATCCGGTTGTCATGACTATTTTCATCGAAGTCAGTCAACGAGTGTGTCTTGGATGTAAATTCCTTCGAACAGTCCAAGTTTCTAGATTTTTCATGCTCCGCAGAATAACTCGGATCAGAGTCCATCTTCGTTTGAGTTCTTGAAATCCTTTGTAGATTGTTATCGTTCAAATCACGTAGGGCAGTTTCGTAAATCGTTGATCCGGGATCCCTAGAAATCTCGTTCTCTGTGATTTGTGGCAAACGACTAATGGGAAATTCTCGAGACCTGTCGTCAATTTTACTCATGACGACGCGATCAGTTAACAAACAAACTTTATAACCGTTACACTCTCGTTGTGTCATCTTGAAGTTCAAATGATTAGGAAATATTTCACAATGCAGTCTACATCTTCTGACCCCGTTGCTATGAATCTTTCCCAATATTTCGTTGATACGACGACAAACATTGTTGATGCTAGCGTGAAACTTCTTTTTTCTGGATATCGAAAATAATCCTCGTAACGTTGATTCAGCTTTGTTAAACTTAGATATTAAATCGTCGGGTCGACAGGGCAATTGCAATTTTGATAATTGCATAAATTTTGAATGGTCACTCGTCGAATTTGTGGAGCATGCTTCGGAAAGTTTGAATTTCAAAACTTTTCCTTCCCAGTCACTCGGGCGAAAATTTTTCAATCTGTAAGTCGGACAATTGGACGACCTGCATATGAAGGTGTAAGAAGTCGTTGTTTTTCTTTTTTCATCGGTCGATTCATCGGGAACACTTGAATCTCCGTTGAGCCAACTTTCATCGCAATCTTCTGAGAAAACATTATTTTTCGAAATATTCGCCGAGGATCTTTTGGGCACTCTGATATTTCGACAATCGCGAAGTTCCGAACCAATTTCAACATCAAGGTCGCTCTGACAGTCGGTCAAATCGGAAGAATGCCGGGACACTGATCTTGGGCTAGAAAAAGTAGAAAAACGTAGTCAATCGGCAACTCCAAAAAAAGAATTAGGATATTACTGGATGGATATTGAAAAATCACCAGAATTCTTGAAAATTTGAGGAATGATAATTCTTGATAGAATAATAATACACGAATTATTGTAGAATTTTTCACTAAATAATTTCGTAGTTATAAACATATGGATTTAACACGGTCGCTTATGGGAAAATAATTTCTGCAGACGTTAATGGCTGCATAACGAATGGAACTAAATTGCCGTAAATTATAAAAATATTATATCATCAAGATTTAGGATTAAGCGATTGATTATGCTAAGTTTCAAATAAATCGACTGATTAATTGTGAAGAAATTAATTAAAGTAATAAGAAGTATCGCCATTTTCAACGATGAATGAATAGCAATCATTGGAAAACTCTTATAAATTTATAAATTGAGATTTTTTTTGTCGTTGGACAGTTGAAACAGATGTACAGTCACTGAAGAAACCTCAGTCAAGCAGGCACCAATATCGTCGAATTTGACTTCAATTATTATGAAAATTGGCAAATTAACATTTATAAGTATTAATTTATTATTAAATTAGCTTCTTTGTAAGGCTAAACATGTACGACATGATCTAGACTTGTAAATCCACGATTCGACCATTCTGGACTAACTTTTTGCCCGAAGGTCCATCCAGTAATACCTTGAACGCCGGATGAAAAAAAAAAAAAAACTTTCCACGTACATTGTCGGATCATTTTCGATCCAGTAATCTCTCTCGTTGATGTAATTCCATACGGTTAAGGATCTCAAAAAATCTCGCTCTGCTCCTAACGCGTCCAAATCTCGGCAGACCTTGTTCAGTCGGTTGTTCAGTATAATTGAATTAATAAAACAATCGATAAGGCCGTCCTTAATCAGGTATTTAATACCGTGACTGATAATATTCTCGAGAAATCCCTCGTCGCCCCATTTCCTGCAAAATGCGTCGACTGGTTCCCGAAGGGTTGCTGCCACCTCCAGACATCTCTTCAAGCGAGGATAATTGCATAATCGGTCTGTGTCTTCGCGATAAATGAAATTTTCGAGGCAGCTGTGAATTCGAGGCTCCAGACTTGGGACGAACAGAGCACGAATTTTTTCAACATAAGCATCATATTTTGCAAAATTATCGAGGGTCCTGGTAATTTCGTCGTCTGTGATCACAGACTAACAAAAAGGAATGGAGATAAGAAATGGTTAGCAACGTTGACGTTTTATCATCACTGAAAGAAAATAAATTCTAGGTTATTCCGTTAACGTACTAACCATTTTGATGATAATTTTATCAAAAAAACATTGACGTAGGTAAATCTCGAGAATTGACGGTACTCATCGTCATTTTCGTCATGAAAACTCGATAATCGTGTTTGTTTCGCTCAATGTCGTTCGATTTCGGAGAACTCGAAATCTCGTTGTCACGAACATGTTCACACGCTCATAAGTTGGTCGGTGATCTGTCACACAAATTACTTGAAGTCCGATGCTCAATGATCGAGAAAATCGATCATAGTTCTATAGTATTTATTTTAATTTAATTATTAACTTGAAGACATTCTTGTCACAGGACGGCACATAAGTAGGGCCCTTTTGAATGATTAGTAGATTACAGTGGCCCTTGATAAAAATAATTTACAAAAGATTATTATACCAAACGATAAAGTGAAATGAAAAATTTCACATAAATTACGTAGATTTAGATGAGCTTGAAGTTTGCATCGTTGGAATGCAACGATTTTTTTTTACTTTATTATTTTTTATCAGTTTCGAAAATCGGATTTTGCCGATTTGTGTTGTAGATCGCTAATGAGGAGCGTAAAAAAATGATCGCGGGATTTTCATTACGTAAATCTGTCGAAGAAAATTTGGGAAAGTCAGTGAAAAAAAAAAATTTCGTTGCATTCCAACGATGCAAATTTCAACATCATTTAGACACGTAGATTTCATTTGATTTCATCATTTGGACACTTTTACATTTTCTCTGAAAATTCTCGGTTACGAAAATTCTTTACGTGGTCATATTTTTCTAAGTTTTATGATTAATATTTTATTTAAACATTCGGTGACCCCTTATTATTATTGTCGTAACTGAATCTTCAGTTTTTTTTACATGCTTAAAGCATCTTATATCAGACATCTAAAGTTATTTAGTATATCAATTATTAGATAGAAATGTGGCCGGCATGTCATCTCTATAAAGTGCTGCATAAATTAAACGATTATTAAGGTCGCAATTTTTTGTTAAAAATTCGATAACTTACCTTGAAATTTTACCAGTATAATGGGATATATTTTTACTTAATTGTAGACGAAAATGAGTTAATTGTTAAATATTCGGGTCCTTGAAAGGTCATTACCCGACAATCTTGTAAATGACGAACAAAAATTACTCATTCGATTCATCTGCTCTGCGAAGTGTCAAGATTATTTTTCCATTTTCTTTCCTCAAATTAAGGAACCCGCCGCGATTTGACACTTGCCAATGACGACTAATCATACCCGATATTTAACAAAAGCCCAAAATCGAATCGTATAAATAAACAAAAAAAAAGCCAACTATCGATTCATCTAACAGCATTTTTTCCTGTCCATCCAAACACTTTTTGCAAGCGATTCCATATTTGACTTCTCACATTGTCGCAGTACTTTAAACAGATTTCAGGACACTTTGATAAAGAGCTTTTCGAAAAGGTTTTTTTTCGTGGTCGCTCGGAGGTTGCGAGGGTTTCAACCCTCCTCCAGTGCAATCGCGGTGTATAACTATGTATATGGATGGTGTACGGGTAAATATATGGCTGTACGTAGGGGTAGATGAAATTGAGGGTCCATGGAGAATGCTAATGTGTTTTACGTTGAGTGGGTGCTGCGAGGAAGAGCCGTCCTCGAGTTGCGAAAAGGGCGAGAGATGTGGCAAGATAGGGAAAGGGAGAAAAACGTCGTTCGCGAAATACGCTGGAAGGAAGTGGAGTAAAAGTATTCGTACAGGCTCCAGATGTATGCACACTTTGAACATAAACACTCGCACACACGCAGACATGCGATATACGTGTGACAAATGTGAATTGGACGGAAACCACAAAAATGTAAAAAAAAAAGCATACATTGAAACGAAAATAAAAGTGAAGGCCACTTCACACGTCATTTGACACAAAACGCTGTTAGATGTGTAATTTTTGGTGTCTCCTCTACATACACATGTGTGTGCCCGTTTCATTTTTATGCATCATAAATCGACTACTGACAGCCCAAAAAACGAACTTGACAAAATTTTTTGGGTGAAGGCAACCCAAAGCCTTTTGTTTTTCAATGATCGATATACGAGGTGAGTATGGGTCGCTCGCGGACTTGGGTACAGGACGGCTAGGAAAAGAGAAATATGAGCAGCTCTATATTTCGAAGCATTTCGCGAACGGGTAGGACGCAAGAGGGTGATCCATTCAGATAGTGGCCAGGAACCTCCGCTCTTCTCGCCAGGGGATCAATACTCGTGACGACGACAAAACCCCACCGAAAAGCGTTAAACTTGCGTATTCTCTCTCTCTCTCTCTCTCTCTCTCTCTCTCTCTCTCTCTCTCTCTTCAGCTTTTACTCTCACTCTCGCTTTTCTTTCTCACTCTTACCCCCGAATACTATTTTATATAACCCATATACGCATGTGTATCTATATATATATATATAGAACTGTCTGACTGACTTGTGGCAAAATATGTATTTCCTCCTACGCTGACAACCATCGCAGAATGTATCTATTTCTATTTTCAGCGTATCCTGCAATGTGACGTCTCGAGAAAATCGTAAATGCTAATATCATTCCTGGACCTTGGACGAAATCTCAAAATCGAAAGATCTCAAATCTCAAAATGTGTACCCTTAACTGTAGATTCAAAGTAATTTTTTCCTAAAAATATGAATCTTCCGGTCGTCTTTAATAACAGGATAAGATCAGAGTTTAGTTAGCTGCAATTATTGACACAACTATGCAAGATAATAGATCGTATCAATCAGTTAATTCCATCATAATTATTCAACGTAAATATAGATTCCATAAAAAATGATATATTTAATAATTATTTACTAAAAAGCATATGCAACTGAAAATGGTCATTTCAATGAAGAGATAATTTCAATATGAGAAAAGTATTTTGCGATTTTCTAACGCAAACCCGTACGGACCTATTCTCCCTGCGAATTCCGCAAATCGTTTACACCCGATTGACATGTTTTAACGTTGATCTATATATATATGAATGCCTGTAGATATACACAGATATACATTACAGGCAACACCTATGACCGAAAGAATGCTGGGCATTGCAAATTGATCCGGAAACCAGGCTCGAAACGACGGATTGCAATGCTCTCAGTCTGATCACACCCGAACAACACTACTTATCGCAAATTGGCCAGGCGATTTTTCTCTCTTTCCCTAATATGTCATTTTCTTTCTACACCGGAAGTTATGTAAATCGTATACATATGAACAAAAGCTTTCAAGCAAAAATTCCAAATTTAAAAAATGTCTCTATAGAATATTATGACGATTAAAATAAAATGAAGACATTAAAAAATTGCCATTTTTTTCATCGTCCTCATGATACGATCAATAATACTGATTGATAATACGATGCAATAATTATGATTGAGTGACAATTTGGTACATATACGTAGCAAATTACAACGAAGGAATCGGGAAAGCGACCGGATTGCACGCGTTTCTCTATAACAAGGCCAACGGTGGGTGGTCCTTTGATCTTCGTTTCCGGCGGAGTTGCCAAGCACCGCAGCATAATAGATTTTACCGCCCATCGCTTGTTGGTTCAAAACACTTCAAATTTCGCCAAATATTGCGAAACTTTAACGTGAAATTTGATCTAACAGGGATATATTACATTTCGTGTAATTTCGTCAATTTTTTTTTTAACTACGAGGATTTGTCAATGTTGAAAGATACATATCGTAGTTTTTTTCGTCACTTTGAAGAGTGACCACGAAATTTGAGCAGGCACTTGAGAATCCATTCAATGTCAAGCATATAATATCGTATCTCGGCGACAAATCCGAATAAAATTCTTCTCCCTTTGACATACGTTTTTTTTAATCCGCAATCATATTGAAGACTGAGTCATTAAAAAATAAATAAAAAAAAATTTCTTGTGATAATCGAAGAAATTTATTTAACCATTTTGTCGTTCTCAACGTGAGCGATTGAGGACAATTATTTTGTCAATCGTTCGGTGAAACGATCATGCATCATTTTTTCAACAGAATACTGTAGGTTTTGATATTTCAGTACAAAACGTTGGTCACGAATAAAGAATCGTTTAAATACGGTTACTATTGAATTTGATAATTGGCTAAAGGCATTTTACGAAGAGATTCTACAAGAGCTAAAATTGAAATATCATAGTGAAAGATACGAAAGGTAAAAAGTGGTCGATTCAGAAATGCATAATGATTACTCAAAATTCTCAATCTTTCGAATTCTCCAAGAATAAGATAATCTGATTTAAGGAAAGAGAAGCTTTCTCAATTAAAAAAAAATGTAACAAAGCAATTTGTAGTTTCGAGCTCATGAGATTTTTTGTCACTTTGAAGAGTGACCACGAAATTTGAGCAGGCACTTGAGAATCGATTCAATGTCAAGCATATAATATCGTATCTCGGCGACAAATCCGAATAAAATTCTTCTCCCTTTGACATACGATTTTTTTTTATCCGCAATCATATTGAAGACTGAGTCATTAAAAAAAAAAACAAAAAATTTCTTGTGATAATCGAAGAAATTTATTTAACCATTTTGTTGTTCTCAACGTGAGCGATTGAGGACAATTATATTTTGTCAATCGTTCTGTGAAATGACCATGCATCATTTTTTCAACAGAGTACTGTAGGTTTTGATATTTCAGTACAAAATATTGGTCACGAATAAAGAATCGTTTAAATATGATTGCTATTGAATTTGATAATTGGCTAAGGGCATTGTACGAAGAGATTCTACAAGAGCTAAAATTGAAATATCATAGTGAAAGATACGAAAGGTAAAAAGTGGTCGATTCGGAAATGCATAATGATTACTCGAAATTCTCAATCTTCCGAATTCTCCAAGAATAAGATAATCTGATTTGAGAAAACAGAAGCGTTTGTAAATTAAAAAAAAAATTGCGTAAAAGCAATTTGTAGCTTCAGGCTCATGTCGTTTTTTTTTATTTTTTTTTAATTTTTTATTGCTGAAAGGACTAAGGATACTTTTACGATCCATAACGGTGAGACACTTGCGCGTCGTATGAATATCACCGTAGCGATTGAATTGGTTTTATTTTGTCGTGGGTGGGTTCGTTGCGCGAAAAGCTGTGGGCGATCAATACTCTGATACTGAACGTGTACGTTGATGGCGCCGTGTATCTTTCACGAGTACGCAGGAGCCACACGGAAAGGTTACAAGTTGGATACTTGATCGTTACTCGCCACACCGAGTGAATATCGTCCTCGATAATAATACAATATTCGGTCAATCGTGCGAAGAAATTCTTTTGTTTCCAGTCTCTTTCGTGTGAGTGTATGTCCAAATATTAATGTTATTTAAAAAATTGCCACACGATTACACTGATTTCTTCTGAACTTTCCCTCGTCTTAATAAATCTCAATGTTCCATAAAAAAATAAAAAAAAACAGTGAAGCTCTCAATGGCATTGTACATCAACTTGTGTGTTACTCGCAGACTTTTACAGAGCCCGACACGATGTACTTTATACTTGGATTTTTGGCAATCCTTGCAACTGTTCAAGGAACCATGTACATGCCACCCATTAAGGTACTTATTCAATCGTTTAATCCGTATCACAAATAAAATTATCGAGACTTCTTTATTAATTTATTTTCCATTAGATACCATTTTCCATCGTACTTTCGCTGCCTTTCACAATACGTCGCGATATTTCATTCGTATTCTAGATTCGAAAAAATAAATTACAGAATATTATCTGCCATAGTGAAGATCTGTTTTCGTGTACATTAACAAAAATATACGTAAGCATACACTTGCTTATGGAGCTATTATTTTATTTATTCATTTCAATTTTTTGCCAGCAATATTGAAGCGACGAAAACGGCAAAAAAACTGAAACTTTTTTGCAAAAAGAATTGAAACTTCAGGTATCATTGTCATATTTAATGTAAAAAAATCGGTAAGTGAACAAATGATTTTTTTTTTATATCAGAAAACAGTGGTCTACTGAGTTTTAATTATATGCCGATCGAAATATTTTTTTTCCTATAACCGGAAAAGGATATCCAACAACTTGTCATTGTAGATTGTCCATCAACTTTTTGCTACAATAAAAAAGAAATAAATGTGTTTTTTCCAACTTTTGGTTGTTTTCGTCATCATATTTAGTTATGAGAAATGAATATTTTAATGCTCATTTATAAAGGACGATAACCTGATGACGGAGGTGCTGTTGCGAGATTTGATCGATCGAATGGGAAACGAATTAGTGGATGCTGCGGATTCTTATTTCGAGTATCAGGATGGCTCGAGAGTGCTAAACGATTACGAGAAAGTCAAAGAAATTCCTGCCGAAATGCCCATTGATTACGAGGGTATCGAGACACTGAATCCCAATCCTAGTATAAGGGACCAGGAATATCTGCGACACAGTACCCTTAACGCTCAACAACGTCCAAATGAAAATGTGAAAGGTGGCCACAGGATTCAATTGGCTGGGTTTAAAGGAATCAAGGAAGAGAAAACTGAAAATACTCTTCCCGCTTATTGCACACCACCGAATCCATGCCCTGCTGGCTACACAAGTAAAACAACTTTCATTCAATTGAATTTGAGTATTTGGAATTAATATTAATTTTATGGCCTTTGGCTCAGTATTTATTTTAAAAATTTGAACTAAATAGGAATTTTCCAAATTTCGGCACATGCATTCATTTCACGGAATTCTTTAATTTAAAAACTATTTTTTATTGTCTCAGTTTATATTTATATTGGTTTTATTTATTTTTGGTTTCTTATAAATATATAATAAATATAAATATTATTTTAATGTAATTATAAATATAATAAATATAAATATTATTTATATTTATCATTGGTTGAATATTTTTTGTCACTATTTCATTAATTAATGAATCTGAAGGTTTATTTTTTGTGTTAAAATTGAATACAAAATGTGGACTTCTTACTTTGGAATTTTTACTTTGAAACGTACTGAAATCTGAATTATTTTTCTTTTCCCGGATTTAGATGACAACCATTGTATCGAGAATTTCGAAAATACCGCGGCCTTCAGCCGTGATTTTCAAAGTGCACAGGACTGCATGTGCGATACCGAACACATGGTCGATTGTTCAATAAGCGAGAACAACAACCGCGGTCTTCCCAGTGTTCATCTCTTAAAATCGGACTTCGATCAAATTGTCGAACAATTTCAGGTAATCGTAGTACGAACACTTCTATGCATGTGAAACAAAGAAAATTGTTTTCAAATTCACATTCGTATTTTATAGTTTTTATTATGAATACAGGATTTCTTTACGATCCCATTCGTTACTTTTAGCCCGCGCTTGTCACTTAAATGCTTCCAGTTTCCTAAGAGATCTCTCAGAGCGCGGAGCTAGTCTTTCCCGATGCACTAATGAATTGCATTTGCACGAGGGCAGACGAAAACTATTTAAAAAAATGAAAAAACAAAAAAACGTGTACCGATACAGATGGCTGTATTTCACTGAGTTTCAGTTGCGTTCGCCATCGAAAAACTCAGTAAAAAAGTCTTCCGTTCGGTAGTTGGCGCGCAAGCCAGTGCGTGGCTAAGCGATCACCCATGGCAGTATTGGCCCAGGCCAACGCTGCTTGATGCGACAGCGCGTAAGCCGCACACTGATCGTGAATCCACCAATGTCAGTTCTTATACAATGTATGAAAATACACAATTCCATATAAAAAGTAAAAAGAATATATATTTGTTCCATCGTACGGGGTGCTTCCCTTTTTACGTGTCCACCTTGTTTCATTTCTTTTTATTCCCCTATTCCATTTTTATTCCTCCATAAAAGTAAAAGAATATTCTTCCGTTTTTCAGGACGCCAATCCATTTTTCCGTGGTGAAAAATTACCGATCGCGGCGAAAAAAGGAATTCACGTCGTTTCTTAAATCGGATGTCAAACGCATCGAAACGTAACCCTTTACCGTCAAATCAACTGATCGAATAAATTATCAAAATATCGTCATTATCTTCAATGTTCAATAATCGATGAATTCCTTAAGATTGGTCACATCAATCGACATGGCTCGTAAAAACTGTATTGTGGTAACAAAGAACCTTCCTGTTTATGTCACGCTCCATTTGGAGATGGTGGTGCACCAAAGATTGCACTCAAGTCTAAGTGGAAAATAAAAAAATAAAAAAAGAGAAAAATAGCTGAAAATCCGAAGGTAACGTTTTTCCGAGACTGACATTTCGGAATAAACTAAAAGTCTTATTTCGTGCTTTATTAAAACGACGAAAAGTGGGACCATTATTTTTCTCCGAAATGGCAATAATTTTGGAAAAAAGTAGGACAGCGGATTTTTTTCCGGCTAGACGGGTTTTATCTTGCCTCACGGGCAATGAATGATTTTTCAATCTCGTAGTTTTCGATTAATTACTCATGATTTTTTTTTTACACATCGATGAATGAGATCCCCGCCATCGACAAATTTAACACATCGATACCAATCGACGACAAATCTTCAAGAAATATGACGTGGTCCGTCTTCCCAACTGGCATTGTTGCAGACACTGAAGACAAAAACATTTTTTGCATTCCGAAAACGCCTGATTTATCGATCTTTGTGTTCGATTGGAGAATTCGTAAAGCGGCGAAAGAATTCTCTTGAAACAAATAAGCTCAACTATCACGAGATATGAAGCGTAGACGGATGTTTCTTTCTATTGTCGTTGCGTAATAACGTAATTCCCATAATTTATTCGCTCGGTCCTCGAGAATATAATATATATGTAATGAAATTGGGCGTTTCGTGTTGTTATGTTGAAGTATATAAATTTTATCACTATAAATCCTCTTTAATTCGAATGTAATGAAATTATATGACTACAATTCGTTCACAGGTTTTTCTTTATTCGCCTAAAAACACTTCCCCATAGTCCTTGTATAAAAAGAAAAGGTATTATTAAAAAACTATAATTGAAGTATACAATTATTGTCGTTTGTTTTCTATTTTTTGTCGATTTGCGACAGTAATAATCCTCGATTTATTCATTCTCGTACTACCGTGTAAAGTACCTCAATATTAATTAGATGGAAAAGGTTGAAGGATATTCTCAAGTTCGAGACGATAAGGAAAAAGAAAAACAACTCAAGATATCAAATAATGTGATGTTCAATGTTCAATCGTTCTTCATGGACATCGTACACCACCTATATTTAATTGTCAAAATGTTCGACGGATAAACGTAAAAAATGATGAAGTATACATGATTTCTATGACGTTAATGGATGATTCGTATAAATTAAACGTGATGACTTTATTATGCTTATTGTTTTCTAAAACTCTTCAATATTGGATGTATGTTGGTCAGAGCCTCGTGCAATTCACCTCGGTTTTTCGCCCCTTAAACAATCGAAATAGTTTTAACGAATAAGTACTTTTTTTTTACTCGTTCCTTCAACCGGTAACATTTTTTTGGCCATCCTAGATTTACCTGTAAGTACAATCTTTCCGTTGACAAAAATGAGAAGCACAACCCTCGGCATAACCATTCTGTATATGAGGCCCGGGAACAACTCGGGCTCGTAGCTGGAAAATTGTCCGTGCATGTGACTCAAATTTTCCAATTTTATCGGAAATTTGAGATCGCACGTGGCCACCATGTTCTGTATCTTGAAATTCAGAAATTTTACCTGAAAACACACAAT
Source organism: Ophion ventricosus (assembly GCA_963932345.1). Taxonomy (NCBI): domain Eukaryota; kingdom Metazoa; phylum Arthropoda; class Insecta; order Hymenoptera; family Ichneumonidae; genus Ophion; species Ophion ventricosus. The sequence continues at coordinate 24,340,617 of OZ010717.1, forward strand.
TGTCAAATAATATTGGTATTAGACGTAAGAAAATGCACGAAGTCAATTGGAAATTTCTTTCTGTCTTTAGACAGTTTAATTTCACACGCAAAATATTTATTGTCGCTGATGTTTTCGTCGAATAAATGAAAATCTTTAAAACCTCTTCAAAATATTTATACAACATTGTATGATACTGGAGCTGAAAGTTGGCACTTTTATACTAATATTTCATTAATTACCAACCGTCCCCTCAATCGGTCAGTCTACCACCGGGGCTGAGAAATATGACACTCTAACTTCTTTCTTTATTCCATACTTTTTTCTCTCTTTGTTTATTCTGCTCTCTGGATCAAATTCTAAAGTCCACGCGGACGAAGTCGCGGGCAAAAGCTAGTTAATAATAAAGCATCACGGTTTATATCGTGTATTATGTGTGTATTTTTTTCAAAGCTTTCTCCCAAATAGTTTTCGAGTTTCGCCGTACGCGCTCTCGTCAAACAAACTGTAAGTTATAAGAGTTAACAAATTGTACAATTTCAAAATGTACAAGTCACGTCATCCAAATGAAACAATGTTTTTTTGAATATAAACGAATTTATTTATCGAAAATCTGATTGAACACTTTTTCAGGAAATATCCACCACAAAAATCATATTTAGTTTACCGTGATCGTATCAAATTTTGAACAGCCGACTAACAAGGGAGGGCTGTCAATTGTCAAATTCAGATTCGATTCACACTGCGTGTAATAAAAGTTCATGGCCAGAGGTGTTACGTGGCAAAGCAGTAAGATGCGCTTCTTCGCCGTTGTCGAGAAAATCGACATTGAAATATTGCGTTGCGTTAAAATACTTTCTGTGTAAAGCAAATTTCAAAGAGTGCGTGCTGCAGCGAGCAAGCTCTCTGCTTCATAAGCCCGTCGTCCCTGGTTCGAATCTCGCTGCTGGCAACTTTTTAATTCAAAAGTGTATACAGATAATTCCCGGCAATCAGTTTCAACAATTATGCATATAATAAGTTTTTTAAATGCCGTTTATTGTGGAAAAACCGACGCTTTAGAACTTCATTATGTTGTTCGCAAAGAAAGTATATTTCAAAAATAGAAATACTTGCTGCGGCAGGTATGAAATACAAATATTGTTACTCGACCGCTACAATTGTTCTTGTAAAAAACGCATCGTCTATCAGATGTGCTAGATGTCGTGCTGTTTTTTGCTTTCCATGTTTTTATGATAGCTATTACTCTGATTCGTGCGACACTCCGGCTACTTCATCTCACTAATTGTTAATTATCAGGGGCTGACGCTTGGGACTGAACCCTACACTACCCTGAAAGGACGTCCCGAAATCGATTGCGTGCCTGGCAAGGTCCCCTCTGTGAGATAAATAAAATCGTGTCGCCGAATATTTTTTTATTACCGGAAATCCGAGCTTCTGAATAATTCTTGCAAACTTTCTCGTCGCCAGGAAAGCGTCGTCCTCGCATCTTGCTCCCGTGCACACAAGCTTGCCCGAACGAAAGATCAGCGCTGTAGCTTTTGGGTTCCTTATTCTCATGATCAAACCTGTGAATCTGGCTGGATTATATTCGGAATTTCTCGTTCTCGTATTTATCACCATGAGTTTTAATTCCGTACATAGATCGACGGTCGCAAAGACATTTCTGCAATGAAAATATTTGCCTCCGATACGATCTAGCCACGACAATCTTTGAATGAATGAAATACGCATATTTACTGCAAACATGGTTCTAAAGTTTCCTTCTGATTCTGCACCGGTACAACAGCAGTCATGGACGATTGCGGCGGTGGGTTTTGTGACGTCGACGGCCTTGGTACGTTCGTCTGTGTGGAGACAAGAAAATACAACTTCGCTTAGAATATGTGTCGTACATAATATGCCGATATCACTAACAATTGAGGATCTCAAAACTATATTCTGGTATAAATAAATTAATTAATTTACACTTGGACAGTCCGGCCTACATGATTCACGTGACAATTCCTCAAGGCCTTAGGCTGCTCTAGAGGCCAAAAAAAGAACATATTTTGTTTTTTTTTTTCAGCGAAACCCTAAAATAAATCGGCGACTGTGCAGCATTTTTACGATGACACCTTTATTTCTGGAGATAAACGCGTTTAAAGTTAGTAGAAAGTCACGAAACGAATCAAGAGGAGTTGCGCTAGAATTTTAAAATCGAGTACAGAGATTTTTCACTCTCATAATCTTTTGGAATATAATTTTATAGGTACTAAGGTACATTTTTAACAAAAAAAAAATCGATTTTTGGAAAATCCTAAAGTGACCTAAAGCCTTAATGCGTTTAAGGGGTTACACCAACTGCGAAAAAATACTTTTTCCGCAGTTGTGAAAAAATCTGTTTTTTTTTTCCTGAAACGTATTTTTCAAAATATGAACTTTCATCCAAATGACAAGGCGTCAGGGTAATTATTTCTTCGGTAATCAATATAATAATCTTACACTCGAAGAGGTTAGAGGGCAATTGCTTACTGTGAGTGGTGGTGCCATGCTACTCTCCTCGGTGACATTTTTCGTCGGGTTGTTGAGTAAACGCTTGAGCTCGTCATTTTTCGCAAAAGCTGTCATCGCTCCGAAATTACAAATAATGTGGCCAATATGGAAGGGTGATATAAACAGTAAAACGTGTTTTTCATAAGGAACACACGGCTGATCAGCCAAGCACTGACCAATGTGACAATGAATACTGGCCTGCGCTAGCCCAACTACATGAGCTGATGAGCGCACATGGTAAGTATTGGCACACTTTTCGACGATTTAAACGACATCTACATTGTCGCTCTAACTCTGTCGGCAAGTCAGTTTTCGCGTTAACCTACGAGTGATGAATGGATACATAAATTATCGAATAGATTTATTTTTGAGGTGAGTTGCCTCTAGAGAAAATGTCGCGTGAAAAGAATATATATCGTGAGATGCAATGGGTTCGGTTGGATCGTATTAGGTTGAAGAACGAATATAAACATTTTGAAACATTTTGTCGCGACTGATAAATATATAAAATAACATTTATTTTTCACAAATACATTATAGTTTTATGAACAAATTCAAAAAAAAAAATTACAAATTTTAAATAAAAAAAATTGCGGAGATATAAGTCGTCTGGTAGGACCCTTTTTTCAAACGGGTGGACAAAATATTTCGAGATCTACTCAACCGATTTTGATGAAATTTATGATACATATTCTTTATAATATTATCTAGGATGTAGCATAGGATTTTTTTGATTGGATGCCGCCTTCATTTTTTATTAATTTTTAAAAGTCAAAATTTTGTTAAAAATCAGAGTTTTGTTTCAAACAGCTGTCATTCCGAGAAAAAAATTTCTTTAATTTTTTCCCTTCGCTACACTTTAGCTATTACCTTTCTTTACAAGAAAATGTTTATCTTCTATTTTTCAGACGGTGCCTGACAGAGAAAAAAATTCCACAATCAGCAAGGATTTTCAAAAGACGGTCCAAGGCGACGTACATCTCCGCGATTTTTTAATTTGTTCATAAAACTATGTTTTTGTGAAAAATAAGAATTATTTTATATATTTAATATTCACGTTGCAATAAAAAAAAAAATTCCCTATTATTCCGAGTGCCAAGGTGGTGTAACGCCTTGAAGCGTTACCTAAAATCTAAGATTAAAAAAAAAATAATATATATATGTTATTGTCCAGACTATACTGAGTCGTTACGAATTTTTTGAATTTTTTTTCACCACAAAACACCAGAGCTAAAAAATAGTTTAATGTATGCAATTTTACGTGCGTTCAGATGGGCGTTGAGGTAATTTCTTTTGGCTATTTAGCACTAAGATAGACCATTTCTAACAACGGATTAATGTAAACTAAACTTTTGTTAACATTTAGAATTTAAAAAACCCATCTTGCCGATCGAAAACCATATACATTCAATACCGAATCATCAAGGTTTGATAAAAGATTACGAAAGCTTTTAATCTTTTCATCTTTTTAACATTGTCAATCTTTTTAATCTAATAAAAGATTACGGCTCTTCGATAATAATCGTCAATAATGTTATACTTTTTCAAGTTTGCAGTAACACAACAGTTTTTCTTTTTCGGGTAATAAAAGTATAAAAATGCATAATTTCGCTCTTTAACCATTCGTGGTCAACCTGGATAGAATCGACCCGTCGTTCATTTTTTTGCGTAAATATATAACAGTTCCCGGCTTCGAATGGGACTGTATTCACCATCTTACCTGGAGTTTGAAGTATCCTCATACCATCAAATTTACCCTCTTCACATGTCGGAATAAATACCATTTTTGGAACGCGCACTATGCTACTATTTTTGTCCAAAAGTAGCATATCTAAGGATTATCACGTCCAAATTTTAGGTAAAAATGTTGAAAATTCACGGAACTATAATTTTTTTTAGCGAAAAAGTGTCTTTTCTGCGTTTTCATCTCTTTATGAATTTTTTTTTAACATGTCGCCATTTTATTTCTTATAAATAAATTTTTCGTACATCATCTAGAAAGTTCAAAGCGTGTTCCGTAATTTTTTGAACCACTTCGGACGGATAGTTTGGTCACAATACTTTTTTGAAAACTGACTGGGCAGAATCAATCCAAGTGTGACCACCGCGATTGAATTTGGAACTGTGACCACGAAGGGTTAATTATCTATTTTATGAAAACTTAGCATCCATAGAATAAATCTATACCTCGTATGCATTTTTGTGAAGTTTATCGAAAGAAAAATTTCATAAACCGTCATTTGACTCAATTGGACCGCTCGAACCTCCTTAAATATAATTTAACCGAAAACCAATTCCAGGTGTTATTGTGACTAATTCTCGTCTACTGTAATCCAGGATACCAACGATTGATAAGATTTAGAGATTAAGATTTTTAACTTCTTCACGAATATTCCTCTCGTACTCGTGAACACGCATACAATTGATACAAATAAACTTTGGATGCTTCACCGGAGGGAGAAAATTTTATAAATATTGACACAACGTATTGCAACGTAATGCCAAAACTATGCAATAAATACCACGTAATAAGATACTCAATTTGCAGTGATCTGTACAATTCTATACACGGAGAGAATTAAATAGTAATTTTTGTCGTGAATTTCACGGTAAAAATTACCGTGATATATTTCAATGTGGTGACGAGTGAGAAAAGCATAATAATTCGTATGCGACAAGTTTTTTTTTAACGCCCGTTACAGAAAATTTCAAATACGTAGCTAAAATTTTATTATACAAGAAGGGTAGCGCGCACTATAATTTTTACCGAGAGCACAATACATTTTCCTATAACGCTCATTAAATTTTATAATAAATCTTAAAATAACTGTTATAAAGACGATACTTTTTTATAGACATTTTTGAAAGGCATAAAATAATAAAATGCACAGTAAAATTTCGCTGATATTATATATTTTTTAAATTTAAGTTTTGCGTATTTTGTTACAAATGAAAATTTACTAGAAAATCTGGTAAAATTTTCTATCTGAAGAAGAAATTTTATTTTATTTTCGTGAAAATCTGTGTTTTACTCAGTAATAATAAGCGAAGTTTCACACGGAGAGAATTAAAAAGTAATTTTTGTCGTGAATTTCACGGTAAAAATCAGCGTGATATATTTCAATGTGGTGACAAGTGAGAAAAGCATAATAATTCGTATGCGACAAGTTTTTTTTTAACTCACGTTACAGAAAATTTCAAATACGTAGCTAAAATTTTATTATACAAGAAGGGTAGCACGCACTATAATTTTTACCGAGAGCACAATACATTTTCCTATAACACTCATTAAATTTTATAATAAATCTTAAAATAACTGTTATAAAGACGATACTTTTTTATAGACATTTTTGAAAGGCATAAAACAATAAAATGCACAGTAAAATTTCGCTGATATTATATATTTTTTAAATTTAAGTTTTGCGTATTTTGTTACACATGAAAATTTACTAGAAAATCTGGTAAAATTTTCTATCTGAAGAAGAAATTTTATTTTATTTTCGTGAAAATCTGTGTTTTATTCAGTAATAATAAGCGAAGTTTCAGGGTTGTCATCTGGTTACCGTTACTGCACGGTAATTTTTAACATTTAATTCTCTCCGTGTAGTTATAGTACACCGGAAGGGAATTATCGGCGAGCAAAAAAACTGAAGAATAGTCTCTAGGTTGACGATTTAAAGTCGAAGTAAACATCGTTTGACCCTCATCTCAATACAGTTCTTGTGGAGAATCAGTGAGCGTTTCGTAGCTCGAGCCAACACGAATAATTGTGGAGAGAAATATAACGATAATTTGCTAAAATATATATATCGTGAATATATATTATTTAAAATACAATATTTCCTCATGGACGATCTCCAAGAGGCGCTTACACGTGTAAGCATTTATTCAATTAAATCACAGTACATATATCCAACAATTCTACAAGTTATTGAAGGCGATACAACGTGTGCGTGTGTGTATTCTAGTACATGGTCCGTCGCGTTTCGTCGAGGAAAATTCGCGATCGAAATGGGGACTTGAATTTGACCAAAGAAGATTCACAAAGAAAATATCAACTATCCGGTGGTCGTGAATCCTTAACGAGTGAGTAAAAAATTCTCATAAATAAAAAAAAGTTGATATACGCGAAATGCATCAATTAAAATGATATGTAAAAAATCCGAAGATTTTTTTTAGTATTTAGCTTCTCCGTGGTGTAAATTTGTAATGGAAAAAAATCGAACTCGAGAAGCTGGTAGGAAACTTCTGGGTCGGGAATTTTTGGGGAACATTTAAAATGCATCGAATTACCAACGGAAAATGATGTCATAAATTAAATTTTTTGTTGTTGCTTTCATCGTTCAACAAAGAATAATTTTCCGAGCTGGAATGAAAAATGTATTTACTTTTAGAAATTGGTAAAAACAATAAAAATGAAGTCGTTTTTTTTTCAAAATCCATTTTTTTATCTCCCCCATTCAGCAAAGAATAATTCGTTGAGCCGAAATAAAAGATGTATTTATTTGTATAATTTTGTAAAATTCACTAATAATTTACAAATCACAATAAAAATTAAGAGGTTTTTTTACATATATATTTTTATCTTCGCCGTTCGGAAAAGAATAATTCGCTTCGTCGAAATAAAAATATATTTATTTTTATAATTTTGTAGAATTCATTAATAATCTACAAATCACAATAAAAATGAAGAGATTTTTTTTACATATCCATTTTTAATCTTTACCGTTCACCAAACAATAATTCGTTGAACGGAAATAAAAAATGTATTTATTTGTAGAATTCACCAAAAATCTACAAATCACAATAAGAATGAAGAGGTTTTTTTTACATATCCATGTTTTATCTTCACTGTTCAGCAAAGAATAATTCGTTTCGCCGGAATAAAAAATTTATTTATTTGTATAATTTTTTAAAATTCACCAATAATCTACAAATCATAAAAAAAATGCAGAGGTGTTTTTTTACATATCCATTTTTTATCTCCACCGTTCAGGAAAGAATAATTCGTTGAGCTGAAAAAAATGTATTCATTTGTAGAATTTTGTAAAATTCACTAATAATCTACAAATTACCATAAAAATGAAGAGGTTTTTTTTACATATTCATTTTTTATCTTCACCGTTCAGCAAAGAATAATTCGTTGAGCCGAAATAAAAAATGTATTTATTTGTATAATTTTGTAAAATTCACAAATCATAAAAAAATGAAGAGTTTTTTTTTTTAAATATCTAACACAGAAAATTCGTCGAGAAATAATCACACACGCGATTCACAAGTTCTGTTTGAAAATCAGGTATGGAAAATCATCGACCGTGCGATCAAACTGATTACTTTTCTATCAAAAAAGCAAACTCGACGCAAAATTCGTGCAACAACAACAACAACAACAACAATGAAAAGATTTTTGATTCATACAACGAATATGAAAGAAGTATCGAAAAATTATCGATATCGCCGAAAGTCGATTCGTCCGCTTGCACCACGGAACCCTTCGAGCTCAGTAACCCAAAACTATGGAGCAAACCTTGTGAAGATGCCGTAAACAAGAACTCAAACAATTCCAAAAAAATCCACGTTATTCGAAGCAAAAACATGATAAGTGCGCTCGAAGATTCAAAATTAACCGAAGAACCGGTACAATTGTTGAAAGTACGAGAGATCGACATCGAGACACCCTCGAAAATGATGAGTGAATTTAAAACCATAAAAATCGCTGAAAATCGTCCATTCCTCGAGAATATATCTCACGATTTGACGCAATCGTCGACAACGTCACTCACCGAGGCTATCGAAAATTTGGACATACAGATAAAAAATTTGGAAATGAGAGATACGGCCAAAACGACATTTACAACGACAGCTCTCGTTGAAAATTCCGCAAGAATATACCCCGTTCTCGAAGATGTCAAATTTTGTCCGACTGGTTATACCCCCCGTAGAAATGTTTATTCCCAATCAAAATATTACATCGAACCCGATAAAATCGCCCAATCCCGCGAAAATAATTTGAACAAAAATTCCTCTAAATTCGAAAAATTACCAAACGAAAGAATCGCTTCTACCGGAGAAAATTGGACTGATAAAGATTGCGGTAATTTCGGAAATTCGAAAAATCGCGCCGAAAGAGTCAACGAGGCATCAGCGAAAGACGAGAGTTCGAAGAACGACGAAGTTTCGATTGACAAAAAAAATAAGTCCATCGAAGACGTCCTCGTTTATGAAGAGACACCGAGATCAACGAGAAAAATGCCGATAATGGAATCGACGAGAAAATCATTGCACTCGGACTCGACGAAAATTAAATTTCCAACGCCCTCGCGAGTCGATCCGAATTCAATATCGACCATTGGAGTTTCCGGTTATACGGAAACATCGAAAAGCAACGAGATCGGGGACAGTGATATTTTTAACGAGACGATACCCTATGAGGTTGAACATTTTTTGGAAGATGCACTCGGTGACGAGATTCTTAATAGTACCAACATGACTTATGCTACTTGCGAGGCTAGAGACCGTACGAATTCACATTTCACCGCTAGTGAATTGATATCCCACGACAGAACTCCACTTCATCGAAGAATCATGCAAGCCCTCAAACCCCCGATGACCGAACCGACGTACAAACATTCCAGCACACTCGACAGATCAATGGAAATGTACCGTTCGTTTTCACAGACACTCAAAAAGGTAAAAAAGTTCACGTACTATGTACACTGCCAGAACAAATCTTTAATTTAACCTTTCGTGGTCACCCTGGGTAGAATCGACCCGTCGACTAATTTTTGGCGTAAATATATACAATAGTTCCCGACTTCGAATGGAACTGAATTCACCATCTTAGCTGGAGTTTGAAGTATCCTCATACCATAAAATTTACCCTCTTCGCATGTCGGAATAAATACTTTTTATGGAACACGCGCTATGCTACGATTTCTTCCCAAAAGTAGCATATCTAAGGAGTATCACGTCCAAATTTTAGGTAAAAATGTTGAGAATTCACGGAACTATGATTTTTTGAGTAAATAATTGTCTTTTTTACGTTTTCACCTCTTTATGATTTTTTTTTCAACATGTCGCCATTTTATTTCTTATAAATCAATTTTTCGTACTTCATCTAGAAAGTTCAAAGCATGTTCCGTAATTTTTTTAACCATTTCGGACGGATAGTTTGGTCGCAATACTTTTTTGAAAACTGACTGGGTAGAATTAACCAAGTGTGACCACTGCGATTGAATTTGGATGTGTGACCACGAAGAGTTAAATAGGATCTATGTAAATCAAATAGGTTTTTCCTTGTCACACGGCCTAATACGACCTTTTTTTTCAAATATTTTTTAAAATATTAAATATATTCAAATTAAATAAATAAAGATAAAACACGATATATCGCATGAATGCGAGAAAGGAATATAGTTTCATGATATAAAAGTGCGATGAACAAAAGTTATACTATTTTTCTTTTTTTTTTCAGTAACAAGGTTGTTATTTGGAAAAAAAAGGAAGTTATCGCCGTGCCTTCTATTAACAGGCGCGACTATTTATGTATAGAAAGACCCTTTTCCTCAATTGCAAAATATTACAACAGTCTTCTAATGAAAACAAAGCCATGAGATTTTTGAGAGACTGAATCGTGTATCATTTTTCCGTCTGTCTCTTTTGTCTTATACTACCAGATGAAACCAAATCACAGATTTATTAGGAACAAATAAAATATGTAATTATTAGACGATATTAAATAAATCTTGATTTGAATAAATAAATATATTTAAAATAAATAATTTTACTAATGGAATGCAATAGGAAACATTTGGTTTCACGAAAAATCTAGTTAATTAAAAAAAAATGAAATAGATGCATCTAGTTAATATCAAAAGAATGAATGTTATGATGATTGGTAACAGATTCCACAAAAAAAAATGACAAAATCGCGCCACCCCATCAATTTTTCGTACTTTTGTACACGGAGAGAATTAAAAAGTAATTTTTGTCGTGAATTTCACGGTAAAAATTACCGTGATATATTTCAATGTGGTGACAAGTGAGAAAAGCATAATAATTCGTATGCGACAAGTTTTTTTTTAACTCACGTTACAGAAAATTTCAAATACGTAGCTAAAATTTTACTATACAAGAAGGGTAGCGCGCGCGATAATTTTTACCGAGAGCACAATACATTTTCCTATAACACTCATTAAATTTTATAATAAATCTTAAAATAACTGTTATAAAGACGATACTTTTTTATAGACATTTTTGAAAGGCATAAAATAATAAAATGCACAGTAAAATTTCGCTGATATTATATATTTTTTAAATTTAAGTTTTGCGTATTTTGTTACACATGAAAATTTACTAGAAAATCTGGTAAAATTTTCTATCTGAAGAAGAAATTTTATTTTATTTTCGTGAAAATCTGTGTTTTACTCAGTAATAATAAGCGAAGTTTCAGGGTTGTCATCTGGTTACCGTTACCGCACGGTAATTTTTAACATTTAATTCTCTCCGTGTAACATAATTTGTGAAAGGTTTTTTTTTTATTTAGTTATTTCCAGTAGTTGCTTATTTCTCCAACACAATTGAAATTCGTACATTCTTTATAACAAAAAATAATCTTCATTTTTTTCTACAACTGACTTTTCCACAAAAAGCTTACCGATAAAATTGCAGAAATTTCGATCAGGCTTGAGCAATAAAGCGGAAGAAAATCGACCGGTCGCACAAACGCTAACCACGGGAATCAACGATACGGACAAAATTCGTGAACTGCTACACGAGGTGAACGTTCAACAGACCTTGATGAATCAGGCGACAAAAGCGCTGAATCTTTGCAACAGTATGAAAGAGTTCGTCGACAGTCCGGAAAGAATAGAATCCGAAAGACTATTGTTGTTGGCGAATCTTCGAAAGAAATGCGTGGTCGAGGAGATAAAGCAAATAACATCCGAAGAGGTGAAGCACGAGAAAAATTTCGATGGCCAAAGAGGCGAAATAACGCTAAGCGACATGAGCTTAAATTTGCGGAAATCCGTTAAGCGCGAGACCGTGGAGAACGAAACAATCGAGTGGTTCGTACTGATCGTTTCTCAGGGTTTCAAAGTTTGGGCGACTCAACCAATAAATTATCAGACGAGAGATACAAAAGTTTCTTTCACCGATAAAATTTCAATACCGAACTTGACGCCCGGTTTTAAAATTCACGTCGAGATTTACACGATGAAAGTTCGCAAATCGATGTACAATCACGAGGAGAAGTACAGAATTCGCAAAAGCGAAAGACGAAGGAGAAGTACATCGTGCCCACCATGCCCAAATATTCTCGTGTCGCCGACAAAATTATTGAAAAAAGCCGAAGGACCGTGCTCGTCACCGAAAATTCATTACGGTCACGGATTGAGGAACAAAAGTTCGTCTTTCGTTCTTTCGGGATTCGTCGAGCTCTTTCTACACGATTTGTCTCTATTCTCACCGTGGCCATTGATGTTGGTACGTTTTATTTTTTCGTATGTTTCGATCAGGGTCTTAGTAGAGATCTGGAAACTCCGTTAGTTCACACGGTTCCTTTGCCGAAGCTCGACTCTAGAGTCGCTGCAATCGAGGGGTGTTGTATGCGACAGAGACAACAATAGCCACGCATTCGCGTTATAGCCTAATCTACAGTGGGTAAAAAAAGTATTTGCGCACCTCGTGTTTTTCAAATTATCCGGCGAAAAAAATTAAATACGTTAGCATTTTTGTTTTTCAAAGAAAAATAAAATGTTCGATAAAAATATTCGAAAAAAAATCAAATGCTGCAGCATTTTTTTTTTTTGAAGCATAATTTGAAAAACACGTCGTGTGCAAATACTTTTTTTACCCACTGTATGTAATAACGATAATATATTTAACTCCACTGTATAAATTACGAAAACCGAAACTTATCTCTGCAATAGCATTCTCATTCGCGTCATGTTTGATGAACTTTCGGAGAATCGTTCTTCCAAATGCTTCTAAGCGCACGGAAACGATTGTTGATTATATATTTTTATAGGACTCGACTGACTGCACGTATATAGTTACCACTGACGTGGTAACTATATACGTGAAATTATACAATACGCAGGTTATGTTTTCATTATCAAAATAACACCCCTCGATACTAGCGACACCAAAAATTCGGCTTCAAAAGTCGAGTCACGCCCACCATCGAAATTTCATCGAGTTTCCAGACCTGTATGTAAAGGCCCCTCTACACTACTCGCTCGAAGTTAATCGAAGTTGGGCGAGGACGAGAGTGTTGAGAGGCACTTCGTGCTTCTTCGCCTCGCTTTGCTTCGCTTCGGGCGACGTCCGATCGGTGTCGGTATTTTGGGCCGAGTCAAAGGACCGAAGTCGCGAGCACGAGTTCTCGCGAAGTTAAATCACGGGTTCTCGCGAAGTTAAGCCACGGGTTCTCGCGAAGTTGAGCGAGTAGTGTGGTGACGCTCCTCGTACTCGGCTACCTTCGGCGAGTACTTCGGCGAGGAACTTCGAACGAGAAGTGTAGAGGGGCCTTAAGACCGTGCCTGATAGTCACTTCTCTATTTCTTTTATTCGTTAACGAATACAGACTTTACATCGATTATTTTCGAAATAAAATTGACAAAACGAGGTTAGGGGACGTCCATTAATTACGTGAGGTGTGTTTTCTTTAATCTGGCCCCCCCTCCCCCTTGGTGAGATTTGGTGAAATGTGGTGGCACCCCCTCCCCCGCACGTGAGATTTACCGCATAATTTTAAAATGATGACATTTGTTCGATATGTTCATGTATTTTGCTTCGTACCACTAATAAAGACTCACTAATAGTGTTCTATCAAATACATTTTCTCTGTGAAAGAAGAAAAGGAGAAAAATAAAACTACATTTAAGGTGCACTATAACGGCTTTAATTTAGTATTATTTGGTTAGAAAAAAGAGTAGGATAGGGTAATGCTCCGACATCACCTTCCTTACTCGAATTATGGGCAACTTGACTCCAAAGAATATATTAAGATGAACAGAAAAATATTTGATTATAATTAATGAAGAAGATAATGAAGCAGTAACTTAATGCCTAAGAATAGAATTATAAGATTAATAAGAACATTTGATTTTTATTTCATACTGTTAATAAGGACACGTGTCTGTCCATATTTTCAGGCCACTCTGGAAATATCAACATTTCACAGGTTTAAAAAAAATGTGTACTTCAAAGGGCACACATATACTTAATAAGTCAATCCGGTGCGTTGGTTTAGTGGTAGCGTGCTGGCCAGCGGATCGGGAGGTCGCAGGTTCGAATCTCAGTCGCGTCACTTTCGTCGTGAAATGTTTTTTTTCGATATTTCTCGGCGAAAGACGACTAGTTCCGTGAGTGAGAGGCGAACTTTGAGACCGGCTGTATCGGTACAGGTTTTCCGCAGTTTCCCTGTGCCCATGGCAGACATGGCATGGTGAATACGATACAGAGGGGGAAGACAGCTGCGGCCGCAAGGTGGCGGATGGGAGGTAGACGGGGGATGTGGAATGAGTGACAGAATGAAATTGAGATGGGTTGGGGCGCTCGTAAAAAAGGGAAAGACCCTGTACGGCTGGAACAAACCAAATATATACTTAATAAATCTGATTGTTACCAAATATAATAGAGCAATTACAATGGTGTTATTATTCTCGTTTTCTTAAAATATTTTCCCTTCTAGAATAATTCAAGCCTTAAGGTGTCCATATTTGCACTCTGTACCTTACAAAATGTTATAATAGTATGTTTGCTGAATTACAAAGTTGACGTGAGATTTTCATTGACCCCCTCCCCCCCTAAATGAGATCCGGTGGGATTTTCATTGACCCCGCTCCCCCTAAATGAGATTTGGTGAGATTTTGCCAGACCCCCCCCCCCTTTGGAGCTTACGTAATTAATGGACGTCCCCTTATGTAAATTATACCGTGCTGCAAATATACTCGGGTACTTTACTTTTCACTTTTTCTGCCAAAGGTACCAGCGAATTCCATTTTACAAGGAACAATCGACTTGAATATTTCCTGCAGACTTCACTTGTCCGTGAGTCACGAGGGTTTTGTGAATCACGGCGACGAGGCCGGCGGTTTTGCCATCTGGAATCGAAGATGGTGCATTCTCAAAGGGCACACTCTACTGTTTTGGAATTATCCGCACGAACAAGAGACCAAGGAGCCACTGAAAATTGTCGATTTGATTAATTGCGTATCGAGCAAAATAACGACAGCTGATAGGACGATTTGCGCTAAACCGCGAACGCTACTTTTCGAGACTGCAAGACCAAAGTGCTCCAGTGACCGAGACAGCATGATTGTCGAATGTACGAACGCTTGCACGATTGTCAGGTAAAAAAGGAAAATAGGAATACTATCAAATATTTTTTTAAAAAATGCTCATATTTCGAACTTTTGATAATTCAATATCACGAATAGGGGCAATATTCTAATGCAATATGACAAAGTAATATTCGATCTGATCAATTAATTTCTAATGATACTTTCCATATTGAAGCCAGTTGAGCGATTTTGTAAACTAAAAAAATATTCTTTCTCATTAGGAATCTTATATCTTTGGACAGTGTCAAAGAACTAATGGAATGGTCAACTAAGTTGAATCACGTAATAAAGGCACTGCGTGAATGGAACGTTATTCACGTAAGGAATCAACTTCAAGTTTCGGATCTCTAATAGTCGTAGTTACGATACTACACGGATTCAGCCAATTTTTTTAGAATGACGTAAATGTTTGTCGAACTATAAAATACTTTAGTGCTTTTTATCGCGGCTTTTGACGAATACAGTTCAATACGCATTGCAGGGCGTGTTTTACAATAGGATTTTACATTTTATACAATCTTAATGCACTATGACACAAAACGGTCTGTAAAACGTGTAAAATGAATGTTCGAATGAAATATACACGAGATTATGTGTAATGTACGATAAGGCCAATACAACTTGAAAAATATTGGACATCTTCCGTATCCAAAAGCATGAATGTCCTGATAGGAAAAGTCATTGGAAGACCCAGAAGGTCTTGAAACGAAGACGAATTTCAGTGGTGGGGTTAAGCACGCATGTCCAAGGCGCTGCTGTCGACGGGTGTCCTTCCCCTGGCCCCATTAACCGGCCGCGTCCATCATTGTTAAACATAACCTATAATCTAAACGAATATTTCATTTAGGCAAAAATTAATTCGTATGTCACTTATCGTAATTAATGAATTCTGTGACAATTTGAAGGAGAAAAAAGAACTTACCTGCATGATCTCGTTACGAGTATCGAAATTGCCTGAATAAAACATATCAAAAGAACAAAAATGATTTCTTCTACATTTAAATCACTCACTGACGTTTATAGAGAAAAAAAATGTGGCAATCGAACGCAAAATATCACGGTTTCGAGTTTGAAACTGATCCACTACGCCAAACTCTTTTATTTAGTTTAGGTAATAAATATTGTTCATATTTATCGAGGTCGCCTGGATTTTGAAATTTTTGATGATTTAGAGGCGAATGCGATTACCATTGTTGGAAAAATTGAAAAAGGCATCCGCCTCTGTGTTCGATAAACTTTGAAATAATTTTCTTTCGTATCAAGCATATACAAAATTACGATTAATATATATGGTCAGGGTCCACAGCGCATGCGCTACATTCAGGAAAAAGCATGGTCCTTCATACTCTCGAAATGACGGTAGTGGGGCAAAGTTCGCTTAGCGTCTAGTTTTTGCTTCAATTTTCGGCCGCATGGTGCGCATAAGAAAAGGGGTATGCGAAGGAGACAGCAATATCATATGTCTCTGTCTTACACACATCAAGACAGAGACTAAATATCAAACTAAATAGAATATTTAACAGATTTAACGATGGTTTGCCGAAAGCATTTAAAAAAATAATAAACTTACTTGAGCAATAATGCATCGCTGATTATCGCGATTTATCCACTCTTTAGAGGATGTATATTTCGTAATTTGTATATAAAGTATTTATCGACAACGAAAAAAAGATAATTCAAATTGTAGATTCAAATCTGCAATTTGAATTATCTTGATATAAAAACAATTAATCATTATTAATAAAAGATCAATTCTAAATAAAAATGGAAAGTCACGATTAACAATTGATTAATTGTTAATTGCGAATAGAGCAATTAACAATTAATTGTTAATCGTGAGTTTTCACAATTACAATTAATTAATTGTTATATTCGTAATTAACAATTAATAAATTGTTAAACTATTGTTACCCTAGCAATTAAATTTTGCCCAACACTGCCTCGGGGTTAGTGTCTGTTTCCGCCGGTGGCGATTGTCTCTGTAGGAGGGGTGCATTAATGAGTTCCTCTCTAGTTTAATATATATAAAACACTTCATTACACTCTAAATAACAAAAATGAATAATTTAATGTATTAAGGCCGGGAAAGTTAATCATGAGAGAAAAGCACCGGAAAAGTTAATCATGAGAGGATTGAAGGCTAGAGAGGCATCGCCTCTAGTAGAAGGGTTTTCTTTCCGCAAGCATTTCTTTGCGGCGGTGGCGTTGTCGGTAAGGAAGGTCGTGTGGAGTATCACAATCTAAAGATGGTAGTCCCGCGAGTGGCAGAGACGCTACATCTCTACCGTTAGGTTGTTGCATCGCTCCGTCGGTAAATACTTCGATGTTGAAGGCGGCAGTACCACCACATGCGTTCAGGCCCCGCCAAATCGAAAGACGAACAAATACGTTTAGCGCTGCCAATTGCTGGCAACCAGTAGCAAGCGCTTTAGTCGCTCCTTCTAGTTTTGTTCCCTGGTTGCACGTGTATTGCTCATAACCTATTCTTGAAAATACACAGTTCCTACGCGATAAATGCGTTCAATCAAATAATGGCTCGTGCAAAAAGTGCCCGAAAAAGAAAACCGGAGGTTACAAGCGAGCCAAAAGATGAGGAGAAAATCATCGAGGATTCAAAAAATGATTCGTCGGAGGTAAAGATATTTATTATTATAGAATACAGTTCGCCCTCTATTTTTCGAAAATTAAAAAAATGACCACTTTTTTTGTTTAAAAATTATTTTAACGATTTCTATTTTCGAGTCTCACAGTTAATTATTTGCCGATTGTGCGGATTTTTCCGGGTAATACCATAAAATTTTTTTAAAAAGATCCTTCTCATTGGTGATCGATATACATCATCCGCAATCCACAATATACATCAATCTACAAGAATTCGTGCTCACGAAATCCTTCTTTACAGGAATCGGCTGACGAAGATTTATTGAACACGGAATTTAACGAATCCGATGATAGTTCGGACGACGAAGTCGAAGAGGGAGATCCAGCGGATTCCGACACGGAAAAAGACCCTTTAGTTTTTGAGTCGGACGACGAGGATGAGCTGTATTTTGAATCAGAGTCGGACGAAAATGAACAATCCGAAGAAGAGGAGGAAGATTCCGATGACGAATCTGAGGATGATGAAACCTCCGGGCAATCGGACCCTGAAGAAGTCTCCCCAATTGAAAGACCTTCGTCGCCTGCTCAAGTAAAAAAAATACCTTCTAAACCTGCCAGAAATAAGCAAAAAGTTATAGCAAATGTATCGGAAGGAAAAAACGCAAAAGCCGACAAGATCGTTCCCTACAAGGATGGCAAAGCTAACGGAAACAAAGAGATACGATCGAAGAAGGAAAAGAACAAAACTAACCGGCTCAAAGTTTCCTCCGATGACAAACCTGCAAAATCAGGGGACGATAACCCGAGCGAGAGCAAACTGGGGGCTGATGGAATTTCAAAAGAAAAAATAGACGAGTACGAAAACGATAGTTCGGATGAGGAGGATATTCGCAACACAGTGGGTAATATCCCGATGAAGTGGTACGACGATTATCCTCATATCGGATACAATTGGGACGGTAAAAAAATCATAAAGCCCCAGAAGGGCGATCAGTTGGATAATTTTTTGAAGCGAATGGAAGATCCAGACTTCTGGAGGACTATCAAAGATCCTCAAACTGGACAGGATGTTGTCCTTACCGAAACTGATATACAATTAATAACAAGGATACAAAAACAAAAAGTTCCCGATGCTCAGTTCGATGAATACTCGGTAAGATGAATACAGTTTAAAAAAATGCAAAAAAGCATGCTAACAAATGTGCACTTTGCTTCCAGACTTTGCTCGATGGACGAGTTGTGTTGTCGGTCCAGAAAGCTTCGACAGCATTGACATAGCGAGCATTTTTTCTGGGGAGAAAAAATGCTCACTATGCCAATTGGGTTGCTGACAAAACTGATTTTGGTCACAAAAATCTTTTTTTTTTTATTAGAATTTACATAATAGTCGGTTATCAAATTGACAGCATTCATTTTATCATTTTTAAATCGGAGTATGTTTTTCATGATCATTGCTTCAGCTTCTAAGGTTGACTTATCAATTATTAAGATTTTTCGATAATTATTGATGAAATCCTATCCATTCTTCATATTCAATTTAAAATATGCATCAAATTGCAACAGCTAACGGTCGATTTTCAAGTCAGTGTTTTAGATTTACAATATTATCTACTACTTGGTAGAAAAATGTTGAACGTCCAGTATTTTTCTGCTTCCGTATCGGCCAGCAAATGTAATGTATTACTTTTGCCCACAGTTGACTTAATTGTGAAAATTGAATATCTAATTTACATAATGAAATAGTTACTTTTTATACAAATTACGAAATTACGACGAAGGCAATAGTTCAAGTTTCATTAAATGATTTCTTTATGCCTGCTTGGGTGAAACAAATAAACTTAATCGGTTATTCGACTTTAATTATTTCAAATCGATTTTTTGGTGAGGGCCCATCCCAGTCCCCTTCTGGCTATGCCAATGTTTGTCAGGGAAATGAAGCAGTGATTTAAAAAAAAACGTGAAAGTTTCTAATTTGCACGTTATTTTTACGGACCATCCGTCAATAATACTCTATGCAAAAACGAAAAAATGCGCTTGATAGCTACAAATTTAGAAAAAGGTTTGAGAAAGGACATTTTCTCCGAAAGAAAATTTAAAAAAAATGGGATTTTATTTAATTGTCGCCAAATTCAAGACAAATGACGCTGCGACATGGATTATTTGTCTAAAAAAAAAGAAAGTCTCATACCTTGGTACTTGAATAAATCAAAACAATTACTAAATGTTTTGAATAGGAATTGTATGAACTCTTCATCGATTCTCGCTAGATTCAATCCCATCCGGCGTTAATTGGTACTCTTCGTGTATAACATTTTTTTATCTCGATATATGAAAATTTTCGAAACTTAGAGAGAATTCTTATAAATTTTATAATATTCTTCTGTGATATTTTCCATGCATAAAAAAATTCATCCCAATATAAACATTTTACGAATCAAAGCACGAAGAAAAAGATCCGTACCTGCATATATTTACGAACATTTTTCAAAAATACAATTTCTCGATTTTTCGGAACATTTTAAAGACGTTCCTATCAAGATTTCGAAAAAAAAAATTGTATAACTAAACTTTCTCCAAGAGGAAGCTTCCTCTACTGTATCGTTCCTGTACTCTTTATCGCTAATCAATTGTTTCCTCCTTATTTATAATTACCGCCATTCATCATAAAAAGTATTGCCTATCAGTCATCAAATAAGAGCTTATTTATTTATTCGTCTTTTCAGCCTTGGGTGGAGTGGTTCACGTCGGAAGTGATGAAAACTCCGCTTCGCAAATTTCCCGAGCACAAACGTTCGTTTTTACCGTCGAAGCCGGAGGCGCAAAAAGTATCGAAACTTGTGCACGCGTTGAAAATGGGTTGGATAAAGTCTACGGCGGAAATGGAAAAAGAGCGAGAAACGAAGAAGAATGAGCCGCAATTTTATATGCTCTGGCAAACGGACGATCAGCCGGAAGAAATGAGACGTATACACAAACACATACCGGCGCCCAAGAGACACTTGCCAGGTCACGCGGAGAGTTACAATCCACCGCCGGAATATTTGTTCGACAAGAAGGAACTGAAACAGTGGAATAAACTAAAGACGACACCGTGGAAGAGGAAACTTCACTTTATACCGGAAAAGTATGGCTCGCTGCGAGAAGTTCCGGCTTATTCGAGATACATTAAGGAAAGATTTCAAAGATGTTTGGATCTTTATCTGTGTCCGAGAGCTTTGAAAATGCGGCTAACGATCGAGCCCGAAGCTCTGGTACCGCAATTACCAAGCCCGAAAGATCTTCAACCATTCCCGACAACGATGTCTATGGTATTCGTGGGACACACGGATATGATAAGGAGCATTACCGTTGAAACCAGAGGTCAATATATCGCTTCCGGTGGCGACGACATGACACTCAAAAGTTAGTTCAAAATAAGGCCTTTTTCATATTGTATTATTTACATAACTATTCTACTTAATATTATTTATTATTGTACATTATGCATTTCAGTATGGGAAGTTGCAACCGGTAGATGCGTTAAAACCGTCCCTTGCGGTGGTATTATACGAAGCGTTGCTTGGTGTCCCAACGAGGCGATCTCGTTGATAGCCGTTGCGGCGGATAAAAAAGTATTGCTCATAAACCCCGGTGTAGGTGATCATTTGATAACTACGAAAACCGATCAACTTTTAGAAATCATACCACAGAGTGATGTCATAGGTAATCAATTATTCTGAATGATCCTTATCGTACTCTCTGATTTGTGCGTATCATTGTAACGAGCTGTTAATTTTTCGCAGTAAGCGAACGAGTAAAAACGGCTATTCAGTGGGAACAAGCGGAGTCGGAGTATTGGACAAAAGGTGTGAGGATCGTTTTGAATCACTTTAAAATGGTGAAACAAGTGACATGGCACGCCAAGGGCGATTACTTTGCCACAGTCATGCCGGACGGTCAGAATCGGTCGGTTCTGATAAATCAATTGTCGAAGCGACGATCACAGCTGCCTTTCAATCGATCGAAGGGACTGATTCAATGTGTCCTATTCCATCCAATCAGACCGTTCCTATTCGTTGCGGTAAGAACGAACATAACAAATACAGTGAAACCTCGTTTATACGTTTTGTACTTGCAACGTTTTTATCATTTATACGTCAAATTTCTCTGGCCCCGGCGGATTTTCGTCTATAAAGAATGTAAAGAAGTTTCATTTCTACGTTTTTCGCACTTATACACGTTACTAGCTTTCGCCCGCGTAGAATTTGGCCTATAGACACTTCATTACAAGTAACACCCCGCATTAGGGGTTGTTTCAAAAAATCCTAAAATATGCATCTTATTTATTTTGAAGAATATATATACCAAGTTTCAAGTTCATACACGCAAGGAATACAATTGTTCATACGGAATTTCACCCCCTTAATTCGTCCCTTTCGTAAAAATCTTTCTTAGCGGATGTTTACACACTATAAAAAACTTACCTGCCAAATGTTAAGTTTGCAGGCTTTATAGTTTCTGAGATTTCGTGATTAATCAGTCAGTCAGTGGTATTTCGCTTTTATATATAGATTAATTTTCACCCCAGCGTTCGTTTCGCGGTTTGTTTTTTCTCGGTTATACATTAATCAGTGTTCTATGATACAAAAAAAAGACAAGTATAAAACAATTTTTACAAGCCATATCCCAATTTTTTCCACTGTAAAACTCTGAGATCGTTCTAGGGTAAACCGACCAGTGAATGGACGAATAAAGACAAGTCATACTCGCTGTATCCTTTCAAAAACGTGAAACGAAGTTTCCCTGTATTACAGTCTTATCGCAGGTTTTTTAAATTCAAATGATCTGTTAAAAAAAAAACTGCGGCTGATTTGTGTTTGCAGACTCAAAAGAACGTCCGCGTTTACGATCTCGTCAAGCAGGAAATGGTGAAAAAACTTTTGTCGAATTCTCAATGGATATCCACAATGGCTATACATCCTGGTACATAATTGAGTTTTCTTGTTAGTTCGCCGGTAAAAAAAAGGATACGAGTGTGTTTCTACTTGACGATTGTTTTCTTTGCTTTTCGTTACAAGGCGGTGACAATCTCCTCGTTGGAACTTACGACCGAAAGATGCTTTGGTTCGATCTCGATCTTAGTACAAAACCGTATCAGACTTTGCGATTACACGGTACCGGTGTACGCGGTGTAGCGTTTCACAAGCGTTATCCCCTTTTCGCGTCTGGAGCCGACGATCGAGGTCTCATCGTCTCACACGGCATGGTTTACAAGTAAGAATTTTGAACAGCCACTCTTAAGGTATTCCTTTCGCGGAGGGCCGTATTTCGTGGGCGCGTAAGCCAGGACTCTTGAATCATTAGTAGATTACGGTGGCGCTTAATAAAAATAAATTACAATCAATCGTACGAAAAATTCCGCATACATTCTGGACATTTTTAAATGTTCTCTGAAAAGCCGCGGTTGCGAAAATTCTTCTGCTAGCCTCATTTTTCAAAGTTTTATCATTGATATTTTCTTAAAACATTCAGTGATCCCCTGTTTTTATTGTCGTTATGAAATCCTCAGAATTTTTTACACTCTGCGCAGTTTTTATTAGACATTTAGTATAAAAATTATTAGATACAAATGGGGCCGGCATGTCATCTCCACAAAGTGCTGCATAAATTAATCTATTTTTAAAGTCGTAATTTTTTATTGAAAATTCGGTAACTTGGCTTGTGATTTTCTTAGTATACTCGATTTATTAAGCGTAGACTACAATCAGTTTTGCTAAATATTTGGGTTCGTGAAAGGAATACCTTAAAACTTATTATTCGAGGCAAAGAATTTTACCTAGTACAGCATATGAAAAACCAATTTCTAATCTTTTCAAGATTTCAAAACATTTGTGCCTGAAATATTGATGCTTTTTAAATACGGACTGTCTTTCTACTCGCCACCAGAGTGTGTCCCACTTTGAAAGGGTAATGTCACATGACAGTACATTACGTCCCAGGACTTGTGTAAAGCGTTTGACTTATTGACAGGTATTTTACATAAATATTTATTAATTTGATGAAAATTACAACCTGTCTCTTTTCCTCCCTCTTGATATGAATTATTATTATTATTCAAGTTTCTCCGTGTTTCGCGATGAATAATTCACGAAAGTACGATTTTCTTTTTTCAGCGATCTTTTACAAAATCCGCTAATAGTGCCCCTGAAACGTTTGTGCAATCACGAGGCCTTCAATGATTTTGGAATCCTCGATGTCATGTTTCATCCGATTCAACCTTGGGTATTTTCCGCTGGTGCAGACTCCACAATACGAATGTACACCTGAAATTCCGCAGGTGAATTTCTACCGAGCCTCGTCAATGAAAACTTGCTACTCTCATCGAATATACAATTTGTATAAATATTTTATTCTCAATATATATATATTTTAGTGTATATATATATATATTGACATCTTTCGAATAAAGCTTGTCGCTGCTTGCTCGAGACACCCCGAAAGTACAAAGTATCTTTTGCTTTTCTTTTTTAACGTTTCGTAACAATCGTTGAGATAATTGTCCGAGCCTGGACGCTCGCAATATGAAAAAATGGGTTTTCGCAAACACATGGATCACTTGATATTAAATCTGTATACAACACTATGTAATATAGGTGATTTTTGTTCAGTTTCTACAGACTCAACATATAGGAACTTCTAAGTAGCAATAAATGCCAAGGTGACTGAATCTTCTTATATTGTGCGTTTACAATATAATATGGATATTAACTAGAATGCGTATTGGTAATAATTCGAATGATTTGTGGGAGCTTTCTTCTTTACATATACGATCTACGGATTAATGATCAACTCTTCAAAGTGATATTTTGATATTCAAGACGAAAGCGGCCGTTTTCTTTTTCTTTCTGCCATTTATCCAACTGGGGCCATGCTGAACAGTTGGTTAGTTTAATTTTTGTTAAGTACTTCAATTTCACAATTATTTTCTCTCTCTCTCTCTGACTTATGCGTATTTACGATCGCAGCAATGAAAATTCGAAATATTTGTTTAGAATTCCATAAAAAATCAAAGAAGGGAACAACCTGGCGTTCTCTTATCAATAGAAAGCTACTTCAAAAGGAAAAAAAACGAATGACGTTGAAGTTTGGATCGTTGGAATGCAACGAAAATGTTTTTTTTTTTTACTTTCCCAAATTTTCTTTGGCAGATTTGAGCTACGAAAATCACGCAAACATTTTTTAGATTTCTCATTTAGCAATCTACAAGAAATTTGCAAAACATGATTTTCCATAATATTGAAAATAAGAAATTGAAAAGAATTTTCGTTGCATTCCAACGATGCAAACTTCAAGCCCATAAAAATTACACCCTTTGCTCTGTTAAAAAAAAACAGATAGTGTGTACATCTCGTAGTTTGTTCGAAATGTAATTTTTCCAAGAGAAAAATATCGCGAGATTTTCACCGACAGGACGTGCGACACGTCGCCATGACAGATACAAAAACTTGCCTGAAGCTTTTCGCATTAAAAGCACAAAGTATAAATTACATTTTACAGAAGAACAAAGGAACCCAACGTCGTAGAAAGAATGTATGAACAAATCCCGAATAGTCGATAACGAAAAAAAAAACAATCCAAGAACGTTAAGGGGACCACCAGTAGACGACGGAAAAAATGGATAAGTTTTGGGAATTATCTCGAAAACTATCCGATTTCATTCAAGTTTGTTTTATTCGAAAGAATAAATATTGAAGTATATTGACGGAATTTTTTTATAATAATATATTGACTGGGAGCGCTGTTATTGTGGCCGGTGTAAAACACGTCGCTCGCCAGCGATTCCCATGACTGCATGCAGTCGGTTGATCTGAAACAAAATTTTCGAAGATTCTTAAAATGTAATGTAGAAAGCCAAGCCCTTCACATCATAGGCTTTTTTTATACTCAATTATTTTGTTTTCTATTAAGCCGGAAAGGTCGGAAATTTAGGTTGAAAAATGAATGTAAATTTCAATCAGGGGCCATTTCGAGAATTTTTTTTTAATCCTACGATGCGAAAGGCTTTGTACATTACATTTTAAGTTTTTTTCGAAATCTTTGTTTCGGATCAGCCGAGTGCATGCAATCACGGGAACCGCAGACCGTGCCATCGAGGGGCATGTTTTACGCCAGCCATAATAACAGTGCTCCCAGTCAATGTATATTTATACGAAATTTCGTCAATTTGTCAAAATAGCTCAATATTTATACATTCGAATAAAACAAACATGGACGAAATCGTACAAATAATTTTTGAGATAATAATTCTCAAAATTCACCTATTTTTTCCGCCGTCTACTCGGATGTGCCGCCTTAACGGAGGACTAGGTGGACGGCGGAAGGGAATGAACGAAATCGTTGAAATTTACGAAGGTGGCGAGTGGCCGAGACACTGCCACTCGGGTTCACCACATTCGCACGTACGACCGGCGTGTCTCACCTGAAATACCGTTACAATACCGCGATTATCGTCGAATCTACAGCTTATGTGTAGATCGTGTATGAGAAATGTATAAAATTGATTTCCCCATCGTTGCCTCAGATAAACCGATCGTGGATCTTCCCGCAGTACGTTCTCTATGGCGCGCTTCTGTTCGTCAGCTTTACCAGCAAGTATCTCGTTCAATTGCGTCAGAGCTCGTTCGTTAAAGATGACGGAAAGGGAGAGTGTACGCGGTCGCGATATCCACTCGGGGACTCGTACCTCGAAATTGTCCGTACGAAAGTTCGTCGCGCCTCTGGTGTCGTGATTGTGATTCGACGTTCCGATATCCGTGTGATTGGAACTCGGCAATGTGTTTATACCGTGTATATTAGCGACGGTCTGAGAAGGCGTCAGAGAGTGAGATTCGAGGCCCTCTTCACCGTCCGGTGCTTCACGAACGCCCATTCTGACGGGTGAATTGTCGGGTCTGGAGCCCAAAGCGCGCCTATTGATGAGATCCATGTCGGTGCCGCACACGGTACTCGGGCCGTCCGCACCGTCGAGTAATCTCGAATTTCTCGATATTTCCGAGTTCTGCCTGTCACCCTCGTCTCTGCTAGAATTTTCCATTCGGGGCGTTTGATTTTCCGTGTTAGGTGTGAGCAAATTTGCTCGTGTCTCTTGGCCGTGAGAAGAGGCCGAGTTCTCCTCGTAATTCTGGGAGCCCGTAGTAGTGGCCGTGTCGCGTCTAATCTCGCTTATCGGATCCATCGGACGGTAAGAATTCTCCGGGTGTGTATTATCCGGAGCGATTGGATGCGTGACGAAGTAACTTCGCGAACGAAAATCCTCGAAATTTGGACTAGCCTCGAATTCTTCGGCTTGAAGTCTCATCGCTATTTCCTCGTCTCTCGAGACATTCGGCAATCTCGAAGCTTCCTCGCCGTTACCCGGATGACAATTTTCCCGAGCTACGATACGACGAAACTCACCGTTCACACCGAGATCCACGTAAATGGAATTTAATCTTTGCTCGGTTGAGGTCGATGGATCCGTCGAATCCTCGTGTCTCGCGATTCCCTCGGGCCCCGAGACTTCACGAACGTTCGCGATATCCTCGTTTGGTCTGACTAGCATTTTTTCGATATGCAAGGGATTGTCGTACTGCGGTATGTAAGGCTTTATATCGAGCACCGGTGTCTCGTCTACCATATCGACACCCTCGAAGTATATCACGTTGCTCTCGATTCGCACGATTTTCACGAGACTCAGACCTATCGGACAGGGTCGATGGGGTGAGCGCGTCGAGAATACACCCGTTCGAACACCGTTCAATCTTGGGGGCGCTACCTTCGCGCGCACGTGGGTCGAATCGTTTCGGTGAAAATGAAACAAAATCCTGGAAATGAAAATATCGGAAGAATTAATTTCTCGGCTTTCATCGGTGCTGTTCGTCTGGTTGAAATTTAGTTGTAGTAGGCGTAATAATAATCATTTTTTTTCGGTATACCCTGTAAGGGTTTTTGAAATTTACTCCTTTACATATTTTTTTCAATATTATACGGTCCAATTTGTTTGCTAGATCATTTAGTTTAATGGCATAAAGTAAACAAACAGATGGCACAATAAAGTAAACAAAAATTACAATAATAATCCCAATGTGGCTACAGTTCGATAAAAAACAAAACTTTTTCGTGGACATTAAACCCTAGAACTCATGTAGAGGATAGAAACCCATTCAGTCGACTTCCAAACTGCGCTCCTGAGCTATAAATCGACATTGTCAACTGGGGACCGTGATCACAATTCAGTTTCACTACCTGGTTATGAGGGCAGGCCGACAGTGTTATTAGTTGCTTAATGGTTGTCAGGCAAAACTGTGCTAAAGAGTGTCCGGGGTGGGTATCTACCCCAGTCTAATGCTGCAGTTGGTGTTTCGTGGCGGTAAGTGAATTTTACTTTTTTTTTTAACAGAATCAATATATTTTACGTATTACTACGTAATTTAATTTCAAATTGTCACGTACGTTATCTAAAGCCATATATTTTGTATTTGATTTGAAAAGAACAAAATTAACGCATTAATTTCAACGCGGGTCTTGAAAATATTCGGAGGACTTTCATAAAAAGTCCCATCGAGCCTTATCTGCGAGCAAGGCTACTCATCCCGAATCTCCAGCGGGACTTGCAAGTTTTCATTACTATAAACTTGCAAGAAAAACCAACAGCACCAATGCTGGAGCCAAAAAAGGCCGTGGGATGTGCATTCTGTCCATGATCAAAGAATTCCAAGGTTCAGGTTTTTTGCTACCGATGCCAGAGGATTGGCTGCAAGAAGCACAGAACGGTGCATCGTTGCATTTGCGCGACAGTTGAATGGGTTGAATGTACGATTTCTTTATATTCTCATTTTTATCATCAGTATTAATTATATACTATTATCTCAATAAACGAAGTGAAAAATATACGAAAAACCCCTGCAAACATTTTTCTTGTTGCGTTTCCATTGACTTTTTCCGTATTTTGCCCATTTTCATATCCCAAAATATACTTTTCGGATGGAATTCACCGAATTTTATTCGATAAGCCCAATGTTTCTTCTTTAAAACGCTGTGTGATATTTTAGGAACTGTTAATTAAGAAAAAAATGTATATTGTTTTTTATTAAGAATGCGATTTTGCTGATTTTCAGCCTATGTTACCGTTTTAACGGGTTTTTCACTAAATGTGTGCAAATTTGAAAAAAGCCGAATTTGCCTTGTACGAAAAACGAAGAGATTCACGCACTGATGTTTCTCTTTACTGCTCACTGGAGCGATTGTGACTACAAGAAATGTGTTGGATGAATATCTGCCCCAATCATGAGTCATAATTATATTCTAATCTATAATTTTCCAATAACATTAAAATTGGCTAATAAAAATACTATTATTTTATTCCACATTACAAAATTCGATGATAATAATATTATAACAGAACTTCAATACAATATACGGAAAGTATAAGAGTTCTTTCTTACCACATATGTGAAAAATCTTGTAGACCGCTTAATGCGTGTTCTGGGTTTGTGAATGTCGAATTGAAAAGAGTAACTTTTCCCGGTGCTGTTTTGCATATTCCGGGCTGTCTCGGTGTGGCTCTCTTGCTGGGAAAGCCTGTGTTTATCAAGCCTATCGGTTTTAATTTGAGGGTATCATCTTGTTCGAAACTGGTGCTCGGTTGTCCGACTGTCATTGGTAAAGGACAGTGAGCAGTCTCGGATTTCCCATCGACGTAATTTCTGATGGCATCTTTTATACCGTCTACATCTTTTTCTAGGATGTAGCGAAGGCTCTTTACTTGTTGCCTGCAGTTCAATAGATACATTACAGAAATGAACAACCGTTTGTCCAAAGGATGACAGTTTTTTATAATGGAATAGTTGACGAATCAAATGGCTTTGCAGCTTTAAAATAAGATTATTTTGACAACCAATGAAGGATGAATTGGATAATATTTGATAAAATGTCATACCTTAAGTTATTGATCTCTTTCCTCGCTGTGTTGAGCTGCCCCAGCAAATACTTCGGATCCAATTCCGATCTCCGGGAACTTGCATCCATATCACACAAATGGCACACTACTAACAATCAATTTGTTCAATTTTCGTTTCAATCGACAGACTGTACAAGCTTACAGGTTACACGATGTTTACGATCAATACGTCATGCTCGTGTCAAAACTACCCCTAAAAATTGGGCAAATATCGTGAAACTTTCGACAATCGAATCGATGTCATAGCAAAAAAGATTTTCCCGTATCTCGTTAATGATTGTGAACAATTGTGTTTCGTTTACCTTTTCTTGCCGTGCAATTATGTTCCTAAAGTGAGGAATATTCCAATACTGTATATTTCGAGGTTATATGTCATCGGCGAGTACTCGCGTATGGCATGAAAAAGAATACCGCTGTCGTTCGCCCCGTGAGTATGCGCCTTTAATTAATATGGTCGCAAAGAGGGCGGCACCGTCGCGCGTCCACTCCCGCACCAAAATGGAAGCCGTGAACCTAGCTCCGTGAACTTGGCAATCCGACTTTGACTTTTCGATGTTTTTTTAATTGCAATCATTTGTGGGTCGTTTGTGGTTGATTTTGAGATCAATTGAAATGTTTGTGAGGCCGTTATTTACTTGAAACTTGAGAATTGAAATTTAGTGGTAAGCTGGCAGATTGATTGACTTTCATTCGTAGTTGATTGTGAGATCAATTAAAACATTTGTGAGAGCGTTATTGAAAAATAACGAATAACTTGAAAAATTGAGAATTGAAAATTGTTGGTAAGTTACCGACCCGACTACCAGTAAGTGAGCGACTTGACTTTGCCTTTTCGATGTTTTTTGAATTGTAATCGTTTGTGGATCGTTTGTGGTTGATTGTGAGATCAATTTAAACGTTTGTGAGACTGTTATTTATTTGAAAAAAGAGAATTGAAAATTAGTGGTAAGTTAGCGGATTGACACTTCGATGTTTTTTTAAAATCGATTGTGGGTCGTTTGTGGTTGATTGCGAGATCAATTAGAACTTTTGTGAGACCGTTGTTTACTTGAAAAATGAGAATTGAACATTGTCGGTAAGTTACCGACTTGACTACCGGTGAGTGAGCGACTCGACTTTGCCTTTTTCATGTTTTTTTTTAAATTTCAATCGTTTGTGGGACACTTGTGGTTGATTGTGAGATCATTTAAGGCAGTAGTCTGCTTTACAGGCTTCAAAAAATCGATTTTTCGTTTTTGTCTTAAATCTATTCCAAAACTATCCAAGAATATGTGTTCAAAATTTTAGAGGCCAATTCGACATATTTTCGAAGCTAGATCAGTTTTAGTGGCCGAGCGTCGAGCAGGTGCGAATGCTCGGGCAGAACTTTACAGCCCGTTTTCTCGAGTTTTCATTTTCACAAGTTTTGGAAAACGGTGCCGGCGATAGTAAAAACAATATATGTCCGATCGAAAAAAACCAAAGTGATCTAGCTTCAGTATTGAATTATCTTCTATTTGAACTAAAAAAGTTGGACAAAAGTACTATTTAAATTACTTGTTTTGCAACTTAAAGTGAATTTTTTTTCTTCAAAAAAGTGAATTTTTTTTTCAAACTTCGAAAAAATTTGGAATTTCGTCATTTCTTCGGTATTTTTTTAGTTCATATAGAAAAGGAACTTATAAAAACTAAAAAAAAATTTGGTTCCACTGTTTCAGATGCATCGCACGACCTCCATCACCGGCACCGATTTACGAGTGCACACTCCAGGCGCCCCAGAAAAATCGTTACAACTTTGGCAAATTTCAATAATTTGTAATAATAAAAATTGTTTTTTAAAGCTTGAATATAATATACTATCGTCTCAAAATTTCGTTTACCGCAATCATTTCCTTCCCTTTCAAAAAAATTGTTGAAAAAACGCTTTTTTTTCGGCTCCTAAAGCAGACTACTGCCTTAAAACCGGCGGTCAAAATAATTACCGGTAGTCGGGTCGGTAACTTACCGACAATTTTTAACTCTCTTTTTTCAAGTAAATAACGGTCTCACAAAGGTTTTAATTGATCTCACAATCAACCGCAAACGACCGACAAACGATTACAATTTTAAAAAACATCGAAAAGTCGAAGTCGGATTGCCAAGTTCGCGGAGCTAACGCAGCTCCGTGAACTGGGCAATCCGACTTTGACTTTTCGATGTTTTTTTAAATTTGCCTTACGGTCCCGTAACGAAATTCTATATACCCATCGGTAGATGGAGCAAGTACACAATTCTCGGATACACTCCATCTGAATCCAATCTCACAGTACATTTGCTCATAAAGTAGTTTGTTGCTACACTACGCGGTATAACACGTGTTTATTTTGAAGATATTACACACGTTGCAACGCGCAAAAGTAAGTAAATCAAGAATTATCATTTTGCAGTAAAGAATTATAAGTTTATCCGAACATACAGGAGATATCAAAGAAATAAATTGCTTTTGCGCTAATCTGTTACGTGTCGCGTTAACTTTGTTTTGAGGTTAGCATTCATTCTACGCTTATGCTAAAACCTAATCGCGTAAAACGCGTATAATTTACTTTTCTCTTGCTCCACTTTACATTGCAAGTTTGCTCCATATCTATCGTTTACAGTATATTCGCTCTGCGTAAAAAATTATATGGACGTGTGGCCATTCGTAGCTTTGGCGCCCTGTTCAAATGGACATCTTATGAACGAAGTATTGTTCTAACGCGACGATGCGACTGCAATGATTATTTTTGTAGGTTCGACGGAAGCATGGCTAAATCGCTGAGGAGCAAGTGGAGACGAAAGTGCAGAGCCGTCAAGCGCGAACGTTACGGCGCAAAGGAACTTGCCAGGCTAAAAAAGACGCTGGGTATCGATGAGAATGCTCCGGGCGATATAGAAATGTCAGAACTATCAGCAATTGCCACAGGTATACTGAATTCAATAACAATCGTTATGGCTATTATGATAGACACGTAAATTCTTTTTTATTCCTAACATGCTTCTTGTAAACATTATAAAAATTGGATGCATTATTACTTCTTTTGTTTTGAGCCTGTATGCAAAATTTGGGACCGAGCTGCTAGTCCACTACAAAAAATACTGCCTAATAGTATTGTAATTGTAGTATAATCAATTGTCAAGTATTAAGGAGTTTCGACATCAAAATCACATCGTCAAGAGATTAATTTAGAATGCATTAACTGTCTAAAAATCAATTGGTTCCACAAAATAGTTGCTGGGATTTCTAATGTTCAAGTTGAATCTTCATCCATTTGGTAATACACATGGCATCTTGTAAATATCTGTTATAGAGCTGTAGGGACAAAAATAATATCGAGACCAAGGTTCGTAAAAATCCGATATTTATTATAAATATCGGATTTTTACGAACCTTGGTCTCTTCATGTAAGTGCTTTATTTTGCTCTGCCAAAATTGATTTCATACATTTGAATCGCAGTGACGGACGCGACAACGGTGAAGAAAAGTATCAAAGACAAGGAAGAAGAATCGAGCGGGGCAAAGATCGAAGAAATGGATCAGGATGGCAAGAGGGTTTACAACAAGAAGACGTTGCTGGATCAGCACGGTAATTATCCGGCATGGATGAGCAGAAGAAAGATAAGCAAGCACAAAAAGGGCAGAGCCAAGTCGAAGAGAGCCACGAAAACGCAGACCAAGAGACTCACGAGAAAACAAAAAAAGGCATCGAAGGCGTAATAGAGGAGGGATTGCGCTGTTTTACCGATCGTGAATTTCAGGCCGGACTTTATTCTTCATTCGCGCCTTATACTTTCTTTCATTAATTGATTATTGATATACATTGTGTTAATCTTATCGATACGTAATAAAAATACGAAAAACTGAAAAAAAAAAAAAAAACAATGGCAGTGTAAAGACTATCGTCCAACGTGTGCTATTCTCGGCACGTTTTCGACCATGGAAATTGACTTAGCCGTTGATCGAACTTCTGCAACGGAGCCTGAGACGGGTCTCCAGATCGGCCACACGATTCGTCAGATGTTGAAGCTTCCTACTCTCGAGCTCGAATTGCTTAACTTTGCCCCTCATGTCGTATATCTCCTGCTGCATTAATTGCTGAAACGGATATAATTGAGAAACACGCGTGAATTATAAAGAAACACGTGTGACAGACACCGCGAAAAAAAAAGGAAGACAACGATCGTTGCAACTCACGACATTGTCGACGGCTCGTCTCATCGCGGCGACACTCTCAACCGCTTGGCTTATCTTCGCGGCCATTTCCGTTGATTCGCTGTCGCGCTTTCTACTCCTAGCTATTTGTTTTTCGAGCTTCTCCAGCCTCCTCAGTATTATTTCGTAGTCCTGATCAGGATTTCTGTCGCCCACCTCGTTCTCTATATCTTGACGCAAAGAAAATATCCAGATATCTCAAATTAAAAAAAAAAGACATTTTTTTAAAGAAGTTTATTCAAATCTGATCCGTTCGACCGATTTGCGAAAAAAAAACTCGACTGTACACACCTTCCATTATACTCTATTTCTGTCGAAAAATGTAGTCGTATATGTCGAAAATTGTAAATGTTACGATGCTAGAAATGATTTTTTTTTTCGATAATTACAACTACGTGGAAATTTGAAGATTTTAACCGGTTTGTCGTCGATTTATTTGGAATTGATTCCCTACGAAACACTGTTGGTAGGCAAATATTTAACCAGGTATTTAAAAAAATGTAGACGTTTTTGCGTGCCCAAAAAATTCGTTCACACGTGCGCACATACAGAGACTTTTTTAAATATTATTTTTGGGATTTTGAAGCATTCTGCATACATGTCCATTGATTTCCATTGAAATCCAAAGAAATTTTTTTTTTCCATATAAAATTTTTAAAGATGTTTTTTTTTCTATAAAATTGTCTTTTGCGCCATTACGGAGGCCCAAAACAAAATCTAAAATCTATAAATAAATGTATGAGAATACTTTTTGAAAAAAAATCCTAAAAACACCGGGAAACATTCTGAGAAGAATTCTGAAAGGATTTTGGGGAAATCTTCCGGAAATTTCAATCAAAGAACATTCAAAAAATCGTAAAAAAATCAAATAAATAAATAAATGTATATAATAGTAATTTAAAAAAATAATTAAAAGTAAATAAATTCTGACGTTGAAGTTTGGAACGTTGGAATGCAACGGAAATTATTTTTTTTCAATTGCTCAATTTTTTTTTTACCAATTTCCACTGTGAAAATCTTTCAAACGTTTTCACATAGTCTTATTAGAGATTAATGACCTCAATTTTCAAAAACGAAGACTTTCCATGATGATAAAAATGGAAAAATGGAAAATCGAGGAAAGAAATCGTTGTATTCCAACGATGCACACTTCAACGTCATAATAAATTTGTATAAAAATCTAAAACAATTTATAACGAATCTATGAAACTTCTGAAACGTCTACAATATTTCTACCAAACTATTAGAGAATCTAGAAGAAATTTATCAGAACATTTCGAAAAAAAGTCTCGAAGACCTCGTATTTATTAGCCATCAGGATAACGAGCTAATTTCAACTTCTCGTATTTCAACCTCTGAGACAGAAAAAAATCGAGAAGTCATTATAGTGTTTGTTTTAATTTTTTGAATTTAAATTGTATTCGAGGCCTAACATCTCCCCCCTCCTGAGCACTCGAAGATATCACGAGTGTATCGACCAACATTATGCGAGATCACTAAGCATGGCGAAGTGAAACACACATATATATATATATAGACAGTGCCACTGTAACGACACTATGAGAAGAGAGGAAGCTTTGAACACGCTAAATCCGTCCAGTTGCGGGAGTAAAGATAGTCTTCATGAAATTTCTCTAACCCTCATCGCCCCTCCCTACCCCTTTTTTTCTCTCGTGACTGACTCACAAGACTGATGAAAAGCTCAAAGCGTTTTGTACTATTCCGAAAAGCTTCGAGGAACCGCGTAAGCTCATCGTTGGTTTTTCGTTATATATGTATATGAAAGTACTATATATATATTCATAGTATATACACATACATACATATATATATATATATATATATATATATACATATATATATATATATTGTATATATATACATATATATATATATATTGTATATATATGAAACTACTAACCATGAGAGGCCGGCGTCGTTCTTCTGATCGTTTCGGGCGTCGTACTCGTCGTATAACCGTAGTCGTTCTCCAGGTCGCGAGCCTCGAACGCCGTCCCATCGCTGCCTGTAAACAAATTTTCAAAATAGTGTCGGACCAAAAATGTAATAGCAAGAAATCTGAAAAAAAAGGGCAAAAATGTGACGAGGTAAAAATTGTTATCGTTTCGACAACTGTGAACTTTACTCGCTTCGGTTTCGATGACGGAAAGAACTGCATTTTGTGCTGGAAACTGCTAGGGAAGAAGAAGAAGAAGAAGAAGAAGGAGGAGAAGGCCAGGAATAAAAAAAGAACAGGAGGGAGAAGGGAGTAAAAAAAGACACTTTTTTACCGTTCTTTCGGCAGGATTGGCCGTCGGGTAGGAGGTGAAATCCGTATCTGCAGTGGCACTCGTAGCTCCCGGGTAAATTGGTGCAGAGCTGACCGCATGGTTTCTCGGTCACGCACTCGTCAATGTCTGTGCAAAAGAAAAAAAGAAAAATCAAGTATCACGGCCACGTGAGAAATTCTCCTGCCTCCTCTCTCTCTCTCTCTCTCTCTCTCTCTCTCTCTCTCTCTCTCTCTCTCTCTCTCTGTCTTTCCTTCTCTATAACTGTCTCTCCTGACCTTTATGGGTTCATGCACTTCCACAGGGAAAATAAGGGGCTGCATAGTGATTGGCTCGTTGTGAGAAGATTGCACTGGCAAAGTGGCAAGTGATGACAAAAATGATATGTACTTGATGGAAAATATATGGCAGTGAGAACGTACGAGCTGGTACCGGAGAGCATAGTGACGTCGTGGCGTCAGTTACACGGTTGGGTGAGTATCCTTTGGATTTTTTTTTTTCGATGAGGATTGGCACGCGAGAACTATCGCATCGCAAATTCGAAATTTTCCAAACGTCTTTTCGTCGTTGTTTTATTTCGATTCACCACTTCGTCTCGCGATACATTTGGAACGGGTTGAAAAAAAAATAGCGCCTCTTCATGCCGCGCTGAGTGATTTTCCTCATAACGCCTTTTTTGTTTTGTTTGGATAATCTGAAACAAAAGAAAACCAAGTTTTTTTTTTTATCGAACATACTTTTGTATCTGAGCTTCGACGGAGAGATTTATTTTTATTTTTGGAAAATTCGCGCAATAACAGAGCCTCGAAAAAAAGTTTTGAGCGAAAGCTGACACTTTTTTTAAAACTCTGATATTATACGAATTTTCCGAAAATTGACAAATCGCTCCGTCAACGCCTAGGTATAAAAGTATATTTAGAATAAAAACTTCTTTTTTTTTTTCGTTTCAGATAATTCTCAAAGGAGTTATGAGGTGCACGATTCGAAGCTCTGAAAAGAAGGACCAGCATTTCGTCGATATGTATGATCATTTGTTAATGATTATAATTGTTTTTCTTTTTTTTTTAAAATAATATACTTGAATACAGTGCGAAACTGCAAATTGGTCGGATATCCTGTTTCATTTACAAAACGGAGCTGAAATTTAATACTTTTTTCGGGCTGTTCGGTGTAAAAATTCCTTAAATAGGATAAAGGAGGAATACCTTCACATTAATCGACCGATTGGTGTTAAGGTATTCCTTTCACGAACCCGAATATGTAAAAATTAACTGATTTTCGTCAAGAATTAAGTAAAAATACATGCTAGTATACTGGTCAAATTTCAATGAACTGGCTCTGTCGAGTGAGCCACGCACAGTCGAGCATTAAGGAGTTTTGGTACAAGTGGTGAAGTCTCACCATTTGATTGAAATTTATACAGTAAATTCTTTCTCATAAACTGAATGCACCTTCCAAATTTTAAACCGATCGTCTACACCGTTCTTATAAAATTTACAATAAAACAAAATCCTTTTTAACATAAGGAGATATTTAAACTGCCTACGCTCATGGCTGAATGGCAGCTTTACGCACGAAATAGTGTGAATATTTTTTAAAAATGTTATGAAAAATTGTCAAATCACTCGGTACATTGTGACAAATTCATCATCAGTGTCATAATGTTAAATGCTCTATGTTAAAAAGTGTTTCTTCCATTGTCAATTTTATAAAAACGGTGTAGACGTTCGATTTAAAATTTGAAGGGTACATTCAGTATATGACAAAGAATTTACTGTATAAATTTGAAACAAATGGTAATATATCTTTAAGTGTCCCGAAATTCCTTAGGGAGTTTCGGGACAATTGGTGAAGTGTTACCATTTGATTAAAATGTATACAGTAAATTCTTTCTCATATACTGAATGCACCTTCCAAATTTTAAATCGATCGTCTACACCGTCCCTATAAAATTTACAATTAAAAAAAAACCCTTTTTAACATAAGGAGATATTTTGACTGTCTACGCTCATCGCTGAATGCCAGTTTTACGCACGGAATAGTGTGAACATTTTTTTTTAATGTCTTGAAAAACTGTCAAATCACTCAGTACATTATGATAAAATCGTCGTCAGTGTCATAATGTTAAATGCTCTATGTTAAAAAGTGTTTCTTCTATTGAAAATTTTATAGAAACGGTGTAGACGCTCGATTTAAAATTTGGACGGTACATTCCGTATATGACAGAGAATATATTGTATAAATTTAAATCAAATGGTACCATTTCGTTGTGTCCCGAAACTCCTTAACTGGCGCGTATTTAAAAATCGGCGGATGTTCAAAACCTACATAGTATTACAGTATTTGAACTTTATAAATAAATTATTATTCCTTATTCCATCGTATACCCTTTTTGGGTTTTTACGGCTCCTAACTCTTATTCCTCTGTTTCTTTCCTTCTTTCCTCTATTTCTTTCCTCTTTTCCTCTGTTTCTTTTCCTCTTTTTCCCCTGTTTCTTTTCCTCTTTTCCTCTCTCCGTTCGTTTTTTCTCCCCCTCCCCCTTATTTGAACTTTATAATAAAATGTATTTATTCGTCTGTTCGACATTTTTAACGTTTTTTTTCGACATTGCCGAATGAGAAATTCTTCATAAAACGTTGTACGTTGAATGTTTTTCACCATGTAAATAACCAGGAGCCGACGATGCTTTAGCGATAGTCGTGCCAATGGCAGAGAATACCGCTGTTGTCAAGTCTATCGGTTATTTTTTCTTGAATAAAATTGCAACATATATATTTAATTCCAAAAATGATAAGGATTAATATAATTTCCCGGCTTGGAAATATTTTTCAAAAATATTATGAGTTGAAAATTGCCCAATAAAAATGTATTTTTACATGAAAATTTTATTCGCAAGAAGTTGGCAGCCTGCCGAAAACTCATTGTATTTTCATCCCCACTCTTGTAGTTAAAAAAAGGTATAGAAACTCCTTAAAGCATTCGCTTTTTTTTTTTTCAAACGTATATATGTCCAATGAAACTTTTTGGAAGTTTAACTACATCGTTTTCGATTTTTGAAAAATCTGGGCAATTTAGGACAGTCTCTTGTAAGAAAAAAAAAACGGTGAATTGGGCTGATATTTTATGGTCGACGATTGATGTGTTAGCAAGAGTATCGAAAATCGTCAATTACCTCATATGAGGCAAAATTGACGATTTTCATTTTTTTTAAACTGCCGATTTGTCTTGTATTGAATCTTTTTTTCTTAATATCAAAAACGGTACCCTAGAATTTACGAAACCTTCGAAAATGAAGTTCCAAAAAAATAATCCACGTTAAAAAAAATCAGTATCCTTTAACATATGTCATTGAAAAGTTCGTTCCTCTTCAAGATTGTTCATAAAATATCGCTTATGAGAGGGACAAAATTTTCGATTCGAAATTATCTTCCTAGGAAACATCCCTATTCATTCATCTATCATTTATCGCTCCTGATAAGCAGGATCACGAGACGCTATCGTAAAATGATCTCATAGCGTGTAGATGCTCGATTGAAATCACACAAATCGCGGGAGTGAGAGGCGTTGCCCGGCGCAAAATCGTTTCCGGTTGGAGATCGAGCTTGAGATAGATTGCGGAGACTGCACTGTGAAATCTTTGAAAAGAGAATAAAACTCAACTGTGGCTCTCTTGTTTTCTTATCCCACGATCTATAATCCCGGAAGATTGCCGCGAGCGATATCGGCGTCTAAATATTTTTCGATAAGGATTTCTTTCCTATTGTTGTACGGCACGATTAATATCGACGAGCCTCCGTGTAGTATTTATCAAACAAATTGGCCCGCCTGTCCTT
Source organism: Ophion ventricosus (assembly GCA_963932345.1). Lineage (NCBI taxonomy): Eukaryota > Metazoa > Arthropoda > Insecta > Hymenoptera > Ichneumonidae > Ophion > Ophion ventricosus. The sequence goes on from OZ010717.1 coordinate 24,380,388, forward strand.
CGGGGATAATTCTATTTTTGGAGTCTGGCTTGTTTTTCTTCTTTTTTTTTTTTTTTCGCGTGCGTCACGTTGCAGTGGTCTTTTTCGCATCAGTGGCAAGCCACGAAAAGGAAAAACATTCGGACAAACAACAATATTTATAACGTCACTAGTTTTTATTTATAAGACACATTCCAAGAGAGCGTGACCTAGGTCTCCACTCGCTGACATTCGTCTCGTCATTTTGCTCGTGGAAGTATGTATTTAAGGGGTTAGGCTAGTGTGAAAATAAAAAAAAATCGTTCGTCGCTTGAGGCAGGTCTAAATTGAAGAAGAAGGTCCAGCATATGGCGCATGGAATCGCAGATTCGAGGTAAAATTATGATTACGACTATAGAACTGCTAGTAAAACTTTTCACGCTTTTTCTCGAAACAATTTTTTTTTCTTACAAAACGGTGTACACGATTTCTCGACTTCTAATTAACGGATTGGATTAAAAATTGATACACTTATTTAGTGTAACAGTAGTTTAGTCTTGACCTATGTTTTTCTTCTTAGCATTTTTTTTTTCCATTAGTTATTAAGAATAATTATGTGATTTTTCCTTGACCCTTCGTGGTCATCCTGGATAGAGAATCGACCCGTCGATCAATTTTTGGCGTAAATATATAATAGATCCCGACTTCGAATGGAACTGTTTTCACCATCTTACCTGGAGTTTGAAGTATCCTCATACCATAACATTTACCCTCTTCACATGTCGGAATAAATACGTTTTTTGAAACGCACACTATGCTACTATTTTTTTCCCAAAAGTAGCATATTTAGGGAGTATCACGTCCAAATTTCACGTAAAAATGTTGAAAATTCACGGTACTATGATTTTTTGAGCGAAAAAGTATTTTTTTTGCATTTTCACCTCTTTGTGATTTTTTTTTAACCTGTCGCCATTTTATTACTTATAAATAAATTTTTCGTACATCATCAAGAAAGTTCAAAGCATATTCCGTAATTTTTTGGACCACTTCGGATGGATAGTTTGGTCACAATACTTTTTTGAAAATTGACTGGGTAGAATCGATCCAAGTGTGACCACCGCGATTGAACTTGGAAGCGTGACCACAAAGGGTTAAAAACAATTTTTTTTATTGATTGAAACACTATAACTAAAAAAAGGCTCGGCCAAGTCTTAGCCAATATTATCTATTTTAAGAAAAAAACTCGTTTTTTTTCTTCGTTTTCGATCAATCGGGTGGCCAAAATCAAGTACAGCGTTGAGCAACTCACGTTTAAAGGTCCTTCTCGAAATTGTTCATAACTTCTTCCATTATTAATACTTGTTAATGATATTTGGTCCACAACTTTGTTAATGTACATAGAAATAAATGTCCAAACAATTTTCCAGTCATCTTACTTATTCCTTGACAACGATTTTTTTTCTTCAAATAATCCTAACTTTCGGGTTGTTACAGTAGCCTACCCCTTTAACAGATGTACATATATATACATCGTGGCATGATTAACGCTCACGATAAAATACTGAAGGACGGTACACCATCCTCGAAAGATCGAAACAATGAAATACGAACTAACGATAAAATTACGATGATTTACCGATATTACTTTAATTCTCACGATATATATTGTATTTCAATAATCTCAGAGCTTTCCAACAGTGACCGCCGTTTGTGAAATAATAAAAACGTTTTGTTTTGATTTGTCATCGATAAACCGGCAAAGCGGGTACTCTGTGCGTTTCCGAATATTCGAACGCGAAGTAGAACACATCGGTAGTAGATAACAGTTTCTCAATGTTCCTCAATTAGAATAACTTTTGCAATGCCATTGAAATTGTTAAAGGGGGAAAACCCTTTAAATGTTCAAAAAATGTTCAAAAAATCGATACTTTTTCACATATTTCGAAAGTATGATATATTGAGAGTATAAATTCGAAAAATGGAAATATGAAATATGTACGAAGTTATAGCACATAGTCGAGATCGCGCCGGGACCGCTTGCTGTAAACTAGGGAGTCTTTGAACGCGATTATCTCGAAACTGCATTTTCAAAAACTGCTCATGTTATAGCTCTAAAAGTTATTGATCGATCTGGCTTAAATTTCGGGAGGTTTCTCACTATAACATTATCGGTAGGATATATCTAAAGTTTGAGGGTTATCGCGTAAATAAATTACTCTTTTGGGGTAAAAATTGTCGAGAAAATGGTCAAAAATATGAAAATTTGATTAAAAAGCCTACTTAAGTTTTAATTTCATACTTTTAAATATTTTTTTATAGGTATATCCTTCCCCTACACATGTCAATAATCGAAAAATATTTTCGATTTTTGTTTCAGATCAGTAGAAAAAAATCAGACAAATAGAGCACTTTTCGATAGCACGCAAAATACGCCTAAAGGAATACCTTAGAACGCCACCATTTTATTATGTTTAAAAAAAAAATTAACACTTGAAAATTGTAACAAGATAATGTCAAAATTTTAAAATGATGCAATTATTTTGTCACCTTTAAAAAAATTCATGAAAAATGACTCATTTTCGGGCGTCTAAAGGGTGTTCCCCCCTTAAGAAGTCGATAAAGCAATTTTTTTACTTTGTGTTTTTTTTTTTTATATCTATTTCCATTACGTCCGGCGTTCAGCCTTCGGATTTTTGTTGTCGGTTTTCTAAATTTTATACAAAATTAATCATGGACCCTAAATATGTGTTTGTGTGGGAGTATAAAATTGCACCGTTTTGCAGTATCGAATACCAGTACAGTATACTGAAATACAGCTTCGAATACCAGTTTCATTCCGCGTCAACGAACTCAAGACTCGACGCTTTTCGCCTAACGTAATAAAGAAGCCGAGTTCAAGCACGTTTTTCCGTTTAACGACTCGTTTTATTTACTCCGCAGTGTGTTATGTTCCGGATAGTATAAACTTGCCACCCACGAGTCTTCTTTCGATAAATGGCTTTCTGGGCAGATTTCACCGTTGTAAAGTTACCGAGCAACGAGCGATACAGTGAGAAATCTCATGAGGAATTGACTCGTTCGACTGCTGGGATTCCATTATGAAATTTAGGAGGTACTTGGAATGCTGAGTGGAACGATTCCATTAGTGATTTTGCTGATTTCACATCGGCCTATAATGACGAGGGAAAGGATAAAACGTGAAAGGATTTTTACTTGAAAAGAAACATCTGCAATTAAGATATATATGTAAAAATTTACGCTCGCTGTTACTGTTTTATTTAGCATTAATGCTAAAATTTGTTTCTAATTTGTTTGATAAAGGTTGAAACCAAAATGAATCTTTGATCTTTGCTTTTGTGAGATGAGGCTTAATATTTATGTAAAATGTCTTTGGAACTGAGTTCTTAATATTCCTTTTTTTATTCTCGCTGGATATTTTATTTATTGTATATTGTTGTAAATGTGTTACCTGTCTGACACTGCGTTCCCGTGAATGCCTTTGGACAATTGCACTTTCCATGGGGACCGCAGACACCGCCGTTTAGACAAGGAGCCGCGCAGGTGGCTGCGACAAAGATACTTATTCACTATTCATGACTCTTCCTCGCGTCTTCTCATAATCGAGTGATTGTCTCCTCTGAGGAGAAGCATGAACTCACGTCTGTTGCAACCGTAACTTGTTCGTGAGACCTGTGACCATCCGGGGCAGCAGACAAACGTCGAGGACGATAATTCCGTGTACACTACCCTGAACAAATGAATTTCAAATATACAGGTTAATGTCTTTTGTCATGAATTCTCATTCAATTGGGCCATAACTACAAGCGTAAATATGACGAAAAACGTCGAGCCGAACAATAATTGTCTTACGAAAAGAGCACTACTCTTAGAAAGAAACGTTGGATATTTTAAAAAAGGTCTACGATGGTAGAAAAGTTACTGCAATAGCCAAAGAACTTGATTTAACTTCGTGAAAGGAATACCTTAAAATTAAATCCTCCAACAGAAACGAAAAATATACGACCCTCAATTTTTATTGTTACTAAATGTTAGTCAATAAATCGCGAAACTTGTATTTATTGGAAATAAATGTATTTGTTTGCTCCACCTGTACTGCCGCGAACGATGATGGTGTGACATCGATGTTGGTCTGTTGCATACTCGTCTCCTGTAACAAAATAAGCATTGAGCTTCAATCAAATCTATTATCAAGATTGTTAGATGATCAGTGACAAATCGCATCGGTGATTCGCCAAGTCATGCAATCTCGCACGAAGAAAGTCCAGAAAAAATTCTGAACTCTTCCGTCGTACATCTCTGACACTCTTCGTTTCGCGTAAGTGATACTAAAACACGAGAATAGCCCGAAACACGTGCCTGAAATAGAATCGTCATGATCTTACTACGTATATGTATATATATATAGATGGCACTAACATGGCGTTCTGGTACAAGAAAATGATTCATTGCGTATCTGACAACGTATTTAGGAAATTTTGACTGTAAGAGTGTGGGGCTCGTCCACATAGTGCGGCCATTCTCACATATCTCAAGTTTTTTTTTTTTGCTCGTGGGTCGAGGGCAAAATTCCAACATGTGGACATTCAGCGCAAGTGAAATAAAATAAACGAAGACGAGTATAACAAGTGCTAAAAGAAATCGAGGCAAGCCTTCTGAACCAAGGACGAGTATTTTACATTGAGAGACTAAGGTATTGTTTAAGAAACGTCTCGATGGAACGAGTTGCTGTCAAATTTATTTGTGCAAAAAAAAGTCATGAAAAATCGCATGACGCACGAGGTGGGTGAAATGGAGGAAGAAAAGCTATGCTTTGTGAACGAAACTTGACAAGAGTTAGCAAGGATTTGGCGAGAGCAATTGAGACGAGGCATTATTCGATGATTTCCGAAGCCATTAACGCCGAAGAATTGTGATTATTAAATTATTTTCAAGTCAAGTTTTTCAAGAATTTTAAAATAAAACTTATGCTTGCCAGTCCTTTCGAGTGTGCTCTTTCAGAATCTGGGGTCGAGATTGAGTTTTTTTTTTCAATAACAATAATAAATATGGCAGCAGTGAGATAAAAAAAACAGAGATAAACGATTTTTTTTCATGATTTTTTTTCTCATCGAAGTCACAGAAATATTTCATATTTTTTTCAACCATGAGTGCACAAAATGATTGTAGTTTAAGATTATATTTTTTTAATTCGTCGTCATCATCATTTTTACTTCCAAAATGGCGACTTTAAAATGAATATCCTGGAATCGTGTACACTTAATCGTGTATCATTTTTCCGCCTGTCTCTTGTGTCTTATATTACCAGATGAAACCAAATCATAGATTTTATTCGGAATACATAAAATAATTAGTTATTAGACGATATTAAATAGATCTTGATTTGAATATAAAAATATATTCTATGTAAATAATTTTTATGATGGAATGCAATAGGAAAAATTTGATTTCACGAAAAATCTAGTTAATTCACATTAAAAAGAAATCAAATAGACGCATCTAGTTAATATAAATTAAAAAACTGTCAGTATGCCCACGGGTGACGTAAGTTTTGTTTGGCTATTTAGCAACAAGATAAACCGTTTTTAATAACGAATTAACGTAAACTAACCTTTTGTAAACATTTTTAAAAAACCCATCTTTTCAATCTAAAATCCCCCACAAGGTGAGACAACACAAGGGTGAAATTTCAATAAGGAAATTGATGACGTATTCTCGGGGTGGAATTTTCGCTTTATCGTTTTGGCCGTCTCACTTTCGCCCTTAATTATTTATTCAGTTATGCCCTCGTTGACACACGTTGTATCATGGGTTGCAAGATATGTACGAGAGGCCGTAGGAAATTGTGTCTCACCCTGGCGCTGTCACGTTTGCGAAACGCAACTAGACGTTAACTGTCGCAACAGTGCAGCGCGCTCGCCCTATACGACGAGCGGACAGGCCCTCGAGGATCTGTCTCCCCGCTGCCTTTCTAGCTTTCGTTTTCTTCGATATAAAGCGCGTGGCAAATGCACCTTAGAGTTCTGACTCACGATCGGCCAAGAGCTGATGCACTTGTATGCGCCATCGGTATAAATATATACGAGGAAGGAGCTCTGGGCGGTGTGTCTTGCTTGCGTGTTCAACGAGGAAACAGGAATGCCAGGAAGGCCGTTCGATGGATTCGGTAATGCACAGGGTGTCCGGAAAGTGAGAAATTAGTACGAAAATTTATATGACAACGAGATTTTTTTACATCATTTTATGTAGGGTAGAGTGGGGCACAATGTGCCACGGGGCACAGTGAGCCACATGCGGTTTCTCGGACATTTGTAGCTCATAAATTCCGAAATTTTATGTGTTGGACCGCGATTTATATTAGGTTTCATTAAGCCTAAAAGATAGTCGATAGCAGCTCACAAAGGATTATTGAAAATTAAAAATTGGTTTGAGGCTTGAGGCAGATGTGTTCTCCTCCCACGTACCTCTATTTCCGCCATTCGATGCACCCGCGTGGGGTGCTCAGTTTTCCAGATATTTCGATTGCCCAACTTACCCGACTGCTCATCAAGCCCCTTCCTACCCTACTATAGGAATCTAGGAACTATTATTTTCCTATCATAAGGTTGGTATTTGTTTGGTCAGCTCGCTGACAAAATTCCCTCCCACCTAAAAGCATTGAGTTTCCCGCCCCTGCATACAAAAATTCACAGTTTCAACCTTCATTTTTTCCGATCTCCCTAAATGCCACATTCCAATTACTTTCGAGTAGAAAAACAATCAATCTTTCTTCTCTTTTCCAATTTTCTCGCCTCTAATAATCAGAACAATCGGAAATCTCATGAAGTCTCGATTATATTGCGATGGACTAACTAACGAGTGAGCCGAGGACGATGAGTCCGCAAACATACCAACGTGTATACACGTAATGTTGACCAGTAAAAGTCCATAGGACCTACCCAGTAACATTTCAGCATAACGTACATAAGGTCTGCGCCCTTCTGATTTTCGGCCACCGATATCTACGTAAGGACAAAGAAGGTGAGCAGCGTGTCACGTGAAAGGAGCTCGTATATCGACTCTTCACCAGCTAAAGGGCTTAAACCACATCATTTTACACGGAATGTGATACCAATTCCGCCTTCTTTGGCGTCAACGTTCTATATGTGTCCGTAAGTGTGTGTATGGAAATGTATACGTGTACGTGTAGCGTATTTGCGTGATCTTGAAGGCGCGCAAGTGCCAGAGATGATTGCACCTTCAGGGTATGCAATTAAAATACGAGTCTTCACAGGTATACATATGCATACATTCACACACACACACCCACGCATGTGCATATGTGTATTATAACTCGTGTAGGCATATCTGGCTCACGAATCCCCAATAAAGATACCCACGATAAATCACGTGTGGATCACAACTTTGGAAGCGAATTGAACGTGCACCAATAAGTTGAACATTGCTGTAACCAACGAGTTGTATAGGAATGGGTGGGAGAATCTTCTGCCCAGAAAAAAAATTAAAAGAATGCCATCTCCTCTTAAGGCCTTACATACGTTTGGAAAAAGTAGTATCGTTTTTTTTATTGGCTCAAGGTATTACTGGATCGATATTAAAAAATCGCCAAAATTATTGAAAATTTGAGAAATGATAGTTCTTGATAGAATAATAATACATGAATTATTTTCGTATTTTTCACTAAATAATTTAGTAGTTATAAACATATGAATTTAACATGGTCGCTTATAGGAAACCAGCTTCTGATGACGTTAATGGTTGCAAAATGAATGGAACTAAATCGCCGTAAATTCTGAAAATATTATATCATCAAGATTTAGGATCAATGATTGATTATGCTAAGTTTCAAATAAATCGACTGAGTAATTGTCGAGAAATTAATTAAAGTAATGAGGAGTATTAATTAAAGCAATGAGGAGTACATTGGAAAACTTAATATATATTGAGTTTTTGGGCAATTTTTTGTTGGACAGTCGAAACAGATGTAGAGTCACTGACAAAACCTCAGTCAAGCACACGCCAATATCGTCAAATTTGACTTCAATTATTATTAAAAGTGGAAAATTAACATTTATAAGTGTTATTTATCATTAAATTAGCTATTTGTAAGGCTAATTTAGACTTGTAAATCCACGATTCGCCCATTTTGGACTAACTTTTTACCCGACGTCCCATCCACCAATACTTTAAATAATGTATAAATATCTCGAGAATGATATGCAAAAATTATTTTCGGTGGTCCTATCTTAAGGCCTTAGGCCACACTATGATTTTTCAAAAATCGATTTTTTTTGTTAAAAATGTACCTTTGTACCTATAAAATTATATTCCCAAAGATGATGGGTGTGAAAAATATCCAAGTACTCGATTTTCGAATTCTAGCGCAACCCCTCTTGATTCGTGTCGTGACTTTCTACTAACTTTAAACGCGTTTATCTCAAAACTACATTTTTCAAGTCGGCCGGAGTCATAACTTAAACAAATTTCAACCGATTCATTTGAAATTTTAACTGTATATTTAGAATTATATTTTCTGAGGCACTCCGTAAGATTTTTTAAATTATATTGCATAGTTCCTTTTTTATAAACAATTTTCTGACGATTTTCTCATGGCATTTTATACTTTTTGTTTGAGAAATGCGCCATTTTGACAAAAAACAGTATATCAAAAAAAATCCTACGTTCTTCTATAGCTATACTTATATATAATCGAAAAAACTTTAGTGTCTCATCATAACTCAAAAATTATAGGAGCTTTTGGTCCAGCCGTTTACCTTCCAGAAATAAAGTCGTCATCGGAAAAATGCTACACAGTCGCCATTTTGACATGTATCGCTGTAAAAAAATAATTTTCTATAGTCAATTACGTATATAATAAAATCCCTATTTTGTAATTCCGATTTATCTTATGGTTTCGTTGAAAACAAATAATAAAAATAATAAAATAGAGGCCTTTTTTGGCCTCTAGAGTGGCCTAAGGCCTTAAAGATTTCATGTAAAAAAATGGTTTTAAAACTTTAAACGCGTTTTTCTTGAAAGCTTGTTTTCAAAATCGGGCGGCCTCGTAGCTCCTACAATGTTCAACCGATTGACTTTGAATTTCAACTGTAGCTTCATATCTAGATTTTGTAGCGAAGTACACACGACTTTTACGATCGATTAACAATTACGGCTTTTTAAATTAAATTAAGGCCGTTTCTTTTAGTTGAAAATGCGATTTTTTTTCAAAATGGTGCCTATTTTGCGTAAATCAATATTTTGTATTTTTTTATTTATTGGTTTGTTCCAGACGTACAGGGTCTTCTCCGTTTTACGAGCCCCAACCCACCTCAATTTTGTTCTGCCACCCCATTCCACATCCCCCCTCTATATCACCCATTCCACAATTCCCCCATCGACCTCCCATCCACAATTTCCCCGTCTACCTCCCATCCCCCCACCTTGCGGCCGCAGCCGACTTCCCCCTCTGTATCGTATTCACCATGACATGTCTGCCATGGGCATAGGGAAACTGCGGAAAACCTATACCGACACAGCCGGTCCCAAGTTCGCCTTCCAGTCACGGAACTACCATAGTCGTCTTTCGCCGAGAAATCTAAATCAATATTTTATAATAAACATGTATGTACTTCGCTAGCAAAACTCGATCTATTATGTAATTATAAATATGTCCAATTTCTTTTGCATACACTCAGTTCGACGCCGAGGACAGTCGCCATCAACAAATGCGTCAACAGAAAGCATTTACTTACCGGCCAATAACTCCGCCATTCTTAAATATTTACGTAATTGTTTTTTTTTTTGGTTAGGCAGTTAAGAGATCGAATGAATATTGTATTTAAAAAAAATGGCAAAATATTCGTGACTTTTTGTTTAACGGCTTCTGTAAGTGTGCCTACGAAAATCGATGAAATCGCGCATGGAAGGTCTTGATAGTGAAGTTTTGTGAATGAAGCAAAATGTACGTTCATCCATGTGCACAGACAGCACCAGAAGAAAGTATTCCTGTCTATACGCACATATATGCCCTGGTTGCTCCTTTCCTCTGCTGGTCGTGCACAGAGCCCTATGCATTTTATGTATTGTATGTTATATCGTTGGTCAGTGAACTCCGTTTGCGCGAGGTCGGCTCGCCAAAAGATCAAACCATTGAAAACCAAGCTCTGTGTAATTGGAGTCGTCGCTTCTAAGACGATACACAATACTGACTCGAGTAATTGAGAATTTTGGCAAACGTACCGGTCCCGTCAATCATTCCACCTGGCCGTCATACACGCAGTCACACACATTCTGTATCTTTACTCTTCCAGGCTTCGAGCATTCTCAAGACCATCTGACAAAGTGTCGAAATTACGTTTGAAGTGATATCCCACTTGGCAAAGATGACAAATAATTTTTTGGAATCGAAAAGAAGAAACGTTTGTTTCATGACAAAATTGTTATTTGGGTATCGTACACCGAAAGGTCTTACGTTCTGATTCTGTAAAAAGTTCCTGTAAAACGATTTCAAAAGCTTCCTGTAAAAAGATTCGAGAAAACAATTCAACAAATGTTTTTTTATCACTCATTGGGTACATCTTTGAAAACGTGCTTCAACTGAAAACTGAAAGTTGAGTAAACCGCCCAGTGAATGAACGATAGCTAATTTATATTTAAAATAAATAAAGAATATGAATTGTTGATAAAAATTCGAATCACTCTAATTTAGCAAAAAAAAATCACAGGTATCGTTGCAATCTTTTTTTTTCGTTTAACATCGAATTTTGACTGACATGAATATGACTTTTCGAGTTTGTGGTACTTGCACACCACGCAACTTATTGTTGATTTTAAGTTCAGCATTTTAATGTTAAAATACTAAAAAACCTTGGCTCATATTTTTCAGATCAATATTGAAGACGTAGGATTTCTTACAAAGCGACAACTGCCGCTGAAAACTTGCGTTTAATTATGGAATAAATTGTATCTAAAGTTTCATAAATGTAAAATGTTTTGTTCCTTTCCAAAAAAAAAAATGACGAAAATTGGCTATTTTTTCATCGTCTACATGTATTTTCTCCCTTAAGTTGTGTCACCATCGGAAACGCAGTAAAATGGCCATCCGTCCAGCACGCGGAGCACAAGTCAGTATGCGACAAAGTGGTCACCCAGCCAAGTATCGGCTCAGTCTGCTTGACACGAGAAATCACCGGAAGTATACATACCGTCCACCCGTCTACTACTGTCGGTGATTGGCGTCCTCGTATTACGAAAATACAATTAGGAACGTGCGCCAAAAGAAAATCTTGAAAATAACAGAGAAGCATTCTCAGTTTATTATGAAACTAGCTTCTGCCCGTGGCTTTGCCCACGTGGAATTTTGCCTGTAGAAACTTCATCACCAGTTGCACCCCTTGTTAGGGGTTGTTTAAAAAAATCTTAAAATATGCGTTTTATTAGTTGTTTTAAAGAATATTTATATCGAGTTTCAAGTTAATACAATTTTCCATACAAACTTTTACATCCCGATTTATCCTTTCAGGGCAGCGGTCGACAACAGGTCGAGGGTGGAAAACTGGACCGCTAAAAACCCTTTGAAACTTTAATTAACTCATTCTGTGTGCGATTCTAAAGTCAACAAGTTAAATTTAAACCGAGCTAAAGTTGAAAAAATAACAGTTCGGAAGAAATAATCAACTTGCAAGAATATATTTCCTTGCAAATGTACAAATCTGCACCCACTGAAGAATTTTGGGGTAAACATGCTTCAGAAAACTATGCAAATTGCAAAAAACTGGCTCTTAACCTGGCAACTATGTTTGGCTTGACATATATATGTGAAGCATCTTGTTCAAAAATGAATTTTTTCTAAAATGAATATCGTTCACGGTTAACGGACGCCCATCTTGAAAAGACTCTCCGCATAACCTCGCGAGAACCAAACTATAAAAAACTGGCTCAAGATCGAAGGTTTAATTTCGCACATTAAGAACATATGTAAAGTATATTATTTTTAAGAGAAAAATAAAAACCAATAATATTTGTTTTTATAAGCCACATTCTTTTTGAGAAATAATGATAATCTGCTTGCTGTAATTGATATTTGCAGTATTTTTTCTCTGGACCTCAATAAAAAAATTTCAAAGTATCCGGACCCCACTATAAAATACTTGCCAACCCCTGTTTTAGGGATTGATTTTCGAAAAAACCTTTCTTAGTGCACCTTACGCCCCTTAAGAAACATATCTTCCGAATTTTATCAAGATAAAAGCAGGGAATTCGATTTTCCCATACAAACTTCAACACCCCGTTGTACCCCTGATTAGGGGTTGTTTTGAGGCCTTAGGCCTCTCTAGAGGCCAAAAAAGGCATATTTTATGATTTTTTTTTCAGCGAAACCATAATATAAATCAGAATTACAAAATAGGGTATTTATTATACACGTAATTGACTATACAAAATTATTTTTTCACAGCTGTACATGTCAAAATGACGACTGTGCAGCATTTTTCCGATGACGTCTTTATTTCTGGAAGGTCAGTGGGCGGACCAACAGCTCCTATAATTTTTGAGTTACGATGAGACACTAAAGTTTTTTCGATTGTATATAAGAATAGCTCTAGAGGTATGTAGGAATTTTTTGATATATTGTTTTTTGTCAAAATGGCGCATTTCTAAAACAAAAAGTACAACATGCCATGAGAAAATCGTCAGAAAATTGTTTATAAAAAAGGAACTATGCAATATCATTAAAAAAATCCTACGCAGTGTCTCAGAAAATGTAATTCTACATATGAAGTTAAATTTTCAAGTGAATCGGTTGAAATTTGTTTGAGTTATGAGTCCGGCCGACTTGAAAAATGTAGTTTTGAGATAAACGCATTTAAAGTTAGTAGAATGTCACGACATGAATCAAGAGGGGTTGCGCTATAATTCGAAAATTGAGTACTTAGAGATTTTTCACACCCATAATCTTTTGGAATATAATTTTATACGTACTAAGGTACATTTTTAACAAAAAAATCGATTTTTGGAAAATCCTAGAGTGGCCTAAGGCCTCAAAAAAGCCTAAAGTATGCGTTTTACTATTGGTTTTGAATACAATTTTCCATAAACACTTTTACACCCCATTACGCCCACTTAGGAGTTGATTTTCAAAAAATCCTTACTCAGTGCACCTCTACACCGTCTAAGAAACATATCTTCCAAATTTCATGTTTCTATCTTCAGCGGTTAAGGCTGTTCGTCTTCTATATGTCAGTCAGTCATTCATCCAGCCAGGGAACTGTTTTATATGTGTAGAAGATAAGTAATCATGGTAGACCAAAATTCCGGTCCAATTAGGGCAAAGTGAGGGAAATTCCAGTGCGAAAAGACCGTCGCACATCGAGTTTGGTGCTTCTTTGCGCGTCGATTGCATCGCAGGTTGAACTTGCACTTGCAAAGCGTTACCTAGCGCCTGGCGCTAACCGCGTAGGAATTGTGGTTTGTCATAGCCTTCAGTCATGAAGTGTGGCAACGTAAATCGACCTCTTACAGTAAAACGGGCGTATCGCGAGCACACGAACGTCGTCCACGATGACTCTCTGGCGTTGTGCCATCGATATAAAGATTTTGGCTCGTGTGGCGAGAAACAAATGTCGTGACTTGAAGTGCTTTCATCATCCGAGCGTATGAAACTGAACTTTTTGTTTTCTTGACAGCGCGGTTGGACGCGAACATCGCGGTGTAGTATTATTCGTACGGCTGTATGTAAAAAAAAAAAAAAATAGGATTTTGTGGTGAAGTTACATAGAAGATTCGCTCGTTTCTTCACGGATTATATCCTCCTAGCTAGGACGTCGCATATATCAAGAGAATCGAGGAGCAAGGCGGGCGCTTCAACGTATCGTTTCTCGAAGAACTTCACAGGTGCAGAGTGTTGCCGAGATACGTGGTGATCCGCAAAGTCCTGTTAGCCCGGATCCTGATAGCCACATCATTCCCTCGTACATCTGTTTTTATTTCCCACTGGAGTTATCCCTCTTCCTTCATCTTCTCATACGTTCTTATGAATACATTTGCTCGCGCTTGCCTGCCCTCTCTAATCCTCGGACACCTCTTGAACGTCATCTCCTTTACACCCTCGTGGCTGTTATGCATAAATCATTTTTTTTTTCTTCCTTTTTCCATTCTGTAAGTCGCGTTGATGGAGACGTCACGGTTGCGCGCCAATTTCCTACCAATCGGTAAAGCAGCCGGGATTAAAAAAAAAATTTTATTGTTTATTCAGTGAGGTAAGATTAAAGTGTTGCACTGGCAGAGATTATCTATTTGAGGTTATTTCTTTCGCGGAGGGTTGTATTTTGTGGGCACATAAGCCAGGGCTCGTATAAGATACTACTTTTCGTACATAAGCTCGTAAAAGGCACTGTACGAGTATACACGTTTTTTCCTTCCATGTTCAAAATACAATTAAAATTCCTATACGTTACGAATTTCGATGGAAACTTTTTTTAAGTGTCGTTACAAGTTTCAGCTTTCACTTAATATACGACACTTCATATCCCATGCAGAAATATTGTCATGGATACAGTCCGATTCAGACTAGGATCTTGGTTTCTCAGTCGGATATCCGATCGGATCCGGTAGTGAAATGCAACGCTTGCAAATCGGATTCCAGCCAGGATCCTAATACGGAACTATTAAGGATTTTATTCAGAATCCAAATACAAACTTTGCATAGGATTCAGGCTAGAAAGCCGAACTTCTCGAACAAGATCTAGATCGATGTCGGATCACAGGGATGAATGTAAAAATCACCAGGAGATACCGATCCGTATCAGCTGGAGACGCTGGACCTCTTCTGAAATCATTTATTCAAGGATCTGAAAAAGATTAGGTAAAAATTGGTGCTACAGTATAACTGTCAAAACTTATATACTTGAATAACAGAATTTCGAACGAAATTCTTTACACTTAATAAAGATTTTCGAAAAAAACAACGTATAGACCTTGAAAGACTTATATTTCCTGGAGAAAAGTGATATAGGTTATTTGATCTAAGTAATTATATTTAAATTAAATGGAGATCGTTCGAACTAAGAAAAATGTATTTAATACGTATTTGAAATAGGTATTTCAAATTCTTGCCACCACGTCACCGCCTTGTGCTACGAATTCCTTTCTAGGGAATTCGTATCGTATCCCGATCGGGATCCGATCGGAACTTAGGTATCCCTAAAACATTTCTACACGGGTTGGTTGACGCATGTGCGAGCGGAGAAACAACTGCGAACGACGTCTGTCGGAATTTCGCTACGAAATTATGTATAGACCCAATAACATATCTGCCACACTCCCTTTATTACTTTACTAGTTCCCTAATTAAATTTTCCAAAAGTTAAATAATACGGGTTTTTTTTTATTTATCAAAACCTACCATAAAGTCAACTATTTTTTAATTTTTACGTTGTTTAGTTACGAAGGGTTAAGCTACACTATACCGCATTTGCCGAGGGTACGGGGAAACTGTGGAAAACCCATGCCGGTATAGACGGCCCCATAGTCTTCTGATCCTCTGGTGCTCAGACGTTTTACTCAAGTATCTACACCAAGGTATTAGAAGTATTGGCCTTCACTTCGCTGATTGATACGCCAGATGGTGCACGGCTAAGCGGTCATCGCTCCGAGTGTTGGCCATGCACAACGCTGCTTAAGGCCTTAGCCCACTTTAGGATTTTCCAAAAATCGATTTTTTTTTGTTAAAAATGTACCTTAGTACCTATAAAATTATATTTCAAAAGATTATGGGTGCGAAAAATCTCTAAGTACTCGATTTTCGAATTCTAGCGCAACCCCTCTTGATCCATGTCGTGACTTTCTACTAACTTTGAACGCATTTACGTCAAAACTAAATACATTTTTCAAGTCGTCCGGACTCATAACTCAAATTTCAACCGATTCACTTGAAGTTTTAACTGTATATTTAGAATTACATTTTCTGAGGCACTACGTAGGATTTTTTAAAATTATATTGCATAGTTCCTTTTTTATAAACAATTTTCTAACGATTTTCTCATGGCATTTTATACTTTTTGTTTTAAAAATGCGCCATTTCCCAAAAAAACAATATATCAAAAAATCCTACGTACTTCTATAGCTATTCTTATATATAATAGAAAACACTTTAGTGTCTCATCATAGCTGAAAAATTATAGGAGCTATTGGTCCGGCCGTTGACCCTCAAGAAATAAAGGCGTCATCGGAAAAATGTTGCACAGTCGCCACTTTGACATGTATCGCTGTGAAAAAAATAATTTTTTATAGTCAATTACGTGTATGATAAAACCCCTGTTTTGTAATTCCGATTTATTTTATGGTTTCGCTGAAAACAAAATCACAAAATATGCCCTTTTTGGCTTGTGGAGAGGCCTAAGACCTCGACGTACCGCCGGAGCCAAAACCCGACCGTATATCTACCAGTCTCAATCATATAAGAATCTACTAAACTCAAATACAATTTTCACTATTACAACCAGTATATCCTCTTTTGATGAAACGCTGTATCTGTTTAATTTGAATATATAATTTTCGTTCAGTAAATAAGAAATTCGATTTATTTTACTCTCTATTCCTATCTGTTTAACTAAAATGGAATCATATGAAAACTGAAACATTTAGTTGAGGTCTCTATATAATCTCATGGAATGTTAAAGTCATGCAAGTATCGATTCATACAACATTCTAATTGATTTACATAATCGATTTTGCTCAATACATTACGGAAATAATTTGATGATTTTATTCTGCATCCACACACTTGACATAAATATTCTTATGATTTTGCCGTTTCGCGAGTGTCCTTATTATCCGTGTCGTTAAAATAAACGTTCGCCGATCGAACACGCGCAAGTTATTATTTTCGATTGGTCATTTTCCGAATTTGATACCGGCGATGTTTTCCACGGGTACAACCGGTCGTTATCGAAACGTTAGTACATATACGAGCCGAATATAATGATACACGTATATGGTAGACGTTCGGCAGCGTGTGGGAGTCGTTAGTCCGGTTACCGGATAACTGAGATCGCTATGCGTTCGTTTGTTGGTGCGGTGCTCCGGGCGTTAAAGTGCCGCGAAGAGCCACTGAGAAACGCGATAAAAGTAATGCCCATTGCAATCGTCTACATCCCCGGGACGAGAGAGTGAGAGCTACCGGAGTCTCGATTTCCTATACGGATATTCGGCCGCGAAATCCATTCTTGCGACTTAATCAGCATTAGCTGGATGGACACGCGGAGGGAGTTGATAAAAAAATTAAAAAAAAATAGGCGAGTGTAATAAATTGTTGGAACGAGCGATTTAGATATGTGTAGACGTACATTATACGCGATATGATTATTTTATTCATCCTTTTTCACTTCTCGCCGTACAAATTCACATCTATACATATGAAACGGTTCCACGACTGACTGATTGACGTATAGACAACGCACAGCCTAAACCGCTGAAGATGGAAACTTGAAATTTGGAAGAAATGTTCTTCAAAAGGAGTAGAGGTGCAGTGACAGAGGATTTTCCGAAAATAAACTCTTAAGGTGGTGAAATGGGGTGCAAAAGTTTGTATGGAAAATTGTATTCTTTGTATCAACTTGAAACTTGAAAGATACGAGCTGTGTAAATTGACCAATGAAACTGATTTTTTTCAATTTTTGTATTCGAATAGAATTACAATTCAATATTGTCTCCCTCAAAATTAGTTTCTTGGGAAGCCACACAGCGCTGGAGACGGTTCTTCCAATCCTCATAGCAGTGCTGGAACTCGGATACTGGAATAGACTTCAGCTGGTCGGTTACAGGCGTTTGAATGTTATCGAGTATCCCAAAATGACGTCCAAGTCAGGTGAATAAGGAGGTTGAGGAGCCACTGGAATGTTTTTATTCGCCAAAAACTCGTTTATTAAAATTCCTGTATAAAAGCAATTTTTCTCATCCCTAATACATTGGTCAAAATCTGATGAACGGTGGTGTGAGTCAAATTCAACTCTTCCCCGATCATTCTGACTGTCAACCGACGATCTGAACGCACAAGTTCCCGAATTCTGTCGACATTTTCATCGGTTCTTAAGGGCGGGGTAAGGTTAATTCGGTGAAAAAAAGCATACTTTCAAGATTTTTTTTAGACGATACAGGTAATGCTGGTTTATTTAATTAATTTCCATATAATAATACAACATCTGAACTATATTTTCCTAAATTTTCATTGCAAAATATGGATAAATAAGCCGTTGGCAGCAAATCTCCGCAGGCGCCTCGAAAAAAAGTTGTTTTGCGGTGTACGCTATAACTCGTCACTTTGATCATCTGAAACAAAAAGATCTAGATGCGTTTATTAGGTGAGATGTTTCTCGAGGTAACGCTGCCGAGTTTTTTTTAATCGATTTTTTCATTTTCGGTAGCACTTTGAAGTCAAAAACGCGATTTTCGCTAAATAAATCGGCAAATTTGTTATTGTAAGATAAAAAATAATTATAAAAAAAACTCGGCAGCGTTACCTCGAGAAACATCTCACCTAATAAACGCATTTTCATTTTTTTTGTTTCAGATGATCCAGTGACGAGTTATAGCGTACACTGCAAAACAACTTTTTTTCGAGGCGCCTGCGGAGATTTGCTGCCAACGGATTATTTATCAATATTTTGCAATGAAAATTTAGAAAAATATACGTCAGATGTTGTATTATTATATGGAAATTAATTAAATAAACCAGCATTACCTGTATCGTCTAAAAAAATTCTTGAAAATATGCTTTTTTCATATGCGTGGTTCATCTTCAATCGACTCTCTTCCTTCTGAAAATGCCTCAAACCACCGAAAAACCTGGGCCCTTGACAAAACACCGTCTCCATAGGCCTGCTGAAGTTTTGCATAAGTTTCCGTTGCACTGTGCCCACGTCTGAAGCAAAACCTGATAGCACATCGTTGCTCGAAATTGATGTCACTCATTTTTAGAACGCACTGGAAAAAACTGTTTTACGAAGAAAAAAAACGCTACGGACAACCAAATGACTCTAGCAAGTTCAAACTTCGTACTGAAGGCGTATCACATGTTCACCTGCCACACCTCCAAGTCCCGGGTCCCAAGTGTTGCCAGATCGAACGCTACGTTGGCAGTCTCATTACTGAATTTACACACCTCGTATGTTCCTTAGAAGGTGGAGAGGTGCAGTAAGAAAGGATTTTTCGAAAATCAATGACATTACTATCTTGTAAATTATACGAGGAATTTTCCGACTCTCAAGAATTATGCAGCTGGTGGAGGAAATTAACGAAATGTCAAATTTGTAAGTTTCACTTGACCTTGGCTAGAGAAAAATATGAATTTTACATTCGTCTTTTCCATGCAGCCACCATCGTACACTGTGGTGTCTCGCATGAGCATTGACAAAACTCAAGCATCTTCATGATCTCTTGGCTCTGGACGATCTCTCGCGACCGTTCTATCTAGAAGCAATTTTATCGAAAATAAAATTGCCGGGTCAACTCGTGAGCGTTTCGTTCGGCGCAATACGATCCAATAAACCCTGACTCTTTATTGCCGAAAACTCATACATCGAGAGAGAGAGAGAGAACCTCTCGAGTGGGTTTTAACAGTTTTGGTGTCTCATTTCTCTGTCTGAAATCTTCGCGATTGCTTCATGTAAATGCCTTATATATATATATATATATATATATATATATATATATACCTTTGTTTGCACGAGTGTATACGTGTGGACTAGAAGCTCGACAAAATACTCGTTTACTTGAACCAAGTCAATCGTAAATCAATCCCTTAACGAGACCTAAGTGTAACAAACGTCCCTTCGTGTTAGGTGAACGACGCTGTAAATCCCTTCTCGTTAGGGTATGTACGTATGCGTATGCCCATACACGCACACACACACACACACATGTGTGTGTGTGCGCCGATGTGTGTATATGAGCGCTTCGATATCACCAACTTGCATTGATATTCTCCGTTCGTCAGGTCAAGACTTCCTGAATTGTAAATTTCGGCCGCACGTGGATAAGTTACTTTCTATGCATGTACGTCATCATCTAAATGGTCTTGAAATCTACGTAACAAGAAGACTTTTATAGAGATTTGCATAATTTTTTTTCTACTAATATCTCTGTTTGAATGTTATTTCGGCACTGTTGGACTTGGCATTTTTAATATTTCATAATAGATAAGTACAAAATCAGATTGTCATTTTTCAATGACAATCAAAAATTGTCATTTTTCGATCATGACAATCTTGAATTTTGTTAATCTCAAGTTTTATTTGTACACAACTAGACTTGACATTTATAATCATAATACATAAATACATAATTCAATTGCCGACAATTACAATCTTTTTTCTACTGCTTACGTTGACAGTTTGGAAAATTCATCGAATTTTTGCGGGAAGATTAAAATAAAAAATAAGAATACTAAAAGATTTTAAAAATAATAATAATAATAATAAAAATAAAAATAATAAAATAAAAAATAAAATCTTTAAAATATAAACATTTATATTAACAACTAGTAAAAAAAAAGACATAAAGCGAGTATGGCTTTGTAAAATACGAAAGCGAGTCCATTAACAACCAACTTTTTAACGAGTAGCGATAAAAATGTTTACTCTTGAAACTTTTCTTTCGTTTATTTTCCCCTTCGTGTGACAGTGACATAATACTCTCATTAAGATTTTAATGTGAAGTATAGAGACACAGGGCTCGTTGAACCGGCGTGAAAAGAGCGTAAGAAAGGGTGGCCTCCAGGGTTAGTAAAGTGGACAGCTGATTAAGTGCAGTCTTGCGAATTCTGACACCTCATTCCTCTCTCAAGAGACACGTTAAAGCGACTTGAAAAAAGTTCTCGTGTACGTGAAACGGACCATTAATACACGAATAAATCTTACATAAGTATTACGTAAATGCGTAGAAAACCACATTTTTTTTAATGAACAGCATTATTCATCAAGATCAATTCGCGTCTCTTCGCACGTAAAGATAATATTCATTCTCAAAATTAGACCGGTGGTGGGGCATTTTTTTTCAACTCAGCGCCGTTGCCATTAAGAAAAACGCTTAAATAAAGTTACATGCATTTTCGATCCTTTACAGTATAGAGGCCAATTATGAAAAAATCTCAGAGGGTAATGAGTGTAATAATTAAAAATAACGTGCATAGAAGGTCGGAGTAAATTCACGAGAAAATGTTTCTTTCAGTCAAATCCAATTTTGTTTGAATCTCGATGTATGAGGCTTTGGATTAATGTTCGATGAATTTATATACTTATTTCAACTGAATGATTCAATCGAATACAAGAACTGAAAAACAGACGTCATATATTGCTGTCCCCTTCGCATACGACGCCTTATTATCTATGCGCACCAAGCGGCCGGAAATTGAAGCAAAAGTTGGACGCTAAGCGAACCGTACCCCACTATTGTCGTTTCAAGACCTCCCGAGTCAAAATTTATAGTCTCCCTGAACACCCATTTCTTTTGTAATGCACAAGCCGCCAGCCTCCGTTGAACCTACCAAACCCCATATGTCGATTTCAGTGTCACGAAGAGGCCTCCATTTGGTCCAGTGTAGCCTCTGTTAGTTCTCCCAAACCTTCTTTCGACCCCCAGTCTCATTGAAACGTGCAGAACAGGCCTCCTTAACCTCCTTTCGATCTCAAGTCCGTTGCCTCGACCACACCTAACCTGCTTTGAGCCCAAATTCGATATCTCCTCCATCAACACTCCATTGTGGCCTGATTGGTAACTCGTTCGATGACGAAATAAATACGTTTTCGCTGAATGGAGGGTCCGAAGGGGTCTACAGTTCGTCTACAGTATGATGAAAGGGTGACCAGTAGGTTCTGCGAGAGGACTCGAAGTACGCCCATCGGGGGTTTCGCAGGTTCAGTTGCGCTCTGCATTGGCCTTCTTTGAGTGACAATGTCCAGTTTCTGGAATTCGGGAGGTTCATCGGAGGCCCTAACGTATTGGTATTCCAAACATTGTACCTACGTTTAGGTACCCGATAATCCACTATCGCATATCGAATGAAAATTTCTACTCGGGTTAGCAGCTACTTTCCCCGCTTACTAAGCATTTATTTAAGGTGGGCAACCACTTTAGATGCTTCGAAAAATTAATTTTTTTTTATTTTATAAATAGTTAGCAAAATATCTTAAGAATACACCCTGAAAATTTCAAAACGATATTGGGAATCTTTCTAACGGTATGTATATAAATGATAAAGACTCTCCGCTCGACTCCCAAGCGCGCTCAGGTATCCACGAGCGCTCAGTTAGGTAGTTTGTTTGGGTTTGTTTTGGTTTTCATAACCCAAACAAACCCAAACTCGACCGTTTGGTTATTAGCTCCAAAACATCTCCATTCTGGGTACAAAATAATCGAGGTAGCGGCATTTCTTGCTGCTATTGTATTCAATGAAGGAAATTCAGCCCTACTCATGGTTATGAATGAACTACAAATCGTAGTTGGCAGGCAGAGCTACGGATATGCCGAGCAAATGGATCAGATGCGCGTGGCTCGGCAAAATAGAAAAAGTTTATTAGAGACAAAAGTAGCTCGAAAAGTTGGTAAAGAGGAAATGCAAGCTTCAAATGAGTTGCATGAGGAAGAGGAAGGACTGCTGTATGGTGCTGGAATCGCTCATTAATCGGTAAGACACTTTATCATTTGATTAAACACATTTGACTATGAGTTTTTCCTTTGTGAAACTTCAAACGTGTTTTTCTTGCAACGACATTTTTTCAATTTGCGGGAATCATAACTCAAAAACTAATAGATGGATCATCTTCAAATTTGAAACACGTTTAAATAATATAATTTATTAAAAAAGGAACCTAAAGTTGGAGAGATTAGATTGTTTAAAACATATTTATTTTTGCAAAATGCCGGGAAAAATGCTAAAAATCGATCATTTTTTTTCAAACACGTTTCAATATTCAATTCTCGATTTTTTTTTCAAAATTTAGGTTCATGTTCTTAAAAAACATCTCAAGAATAAATCAAAATTTGTTGGACTATTTCAGATGCGAATTGCGAGCTGCACAATTCCCGCAAATCGACAACGACGATGAGGACACGCCAAGGGACACAGCGGATTACACCTTAATTAATGCATGAAATAACTTGAAAAAATTACCAGAGATGTATGAAAATATGAATAAATTATTGTCAGAATTGCGGAAATTTCTGTTTTTTTTTCACAATAAAAAAATTTAAAAAATCATCTAATTTTGATCTCCTAAAGTGGTTGCCCGCCTTAATTCCAATCAATCATTTAGTAGATGAATAAATACCCAGCTAAAGCATTTATTAAGCTCGAATAAATTGTTTCTTCGAAATTAATACTGAAGGAAAAGTTGGTTTAAAACGACGGGTATATGCTTCAAAGATGGTAATTTCTTTCAATCTAACGAATATAGTGGTATAAGTAAATGAAAATAGAGTGGCTTTGAACAAAAATACGTCAAATGTGCTGTCTTTTTTTTAATCGAGTAAATAATTTCCTTTGGTGCACCTTGTATACGAAAACCCTGAAATGAGTTGAATGACGGAATACGATGGGGTGATTGTGCTGAATGCAGAAGCCTTTATGCTCGTTCTTTCTCGATAGCACGAGCTTGCGATAGATGGAGAGATTGAGTCTTATTCATTTTTCTCCCTCCTTCAAGTCAATGTACCGATATTTATATATATATATATATTTATATATATATATATATATAACACATACATATGTATATATTGAAGAAACGTCAAGCGCACGCTTCGCGTGTTTTTCGATCATAAGATCATTATCGAATCGAGTGGCAGTTCTCGTCCTTTTCCTCGACCGATCGTAATTCAATCTGTCCACAGGACATACACCGTGAATGAATAATAATTTTCGCTCGTGGATTAACTTTGCAGTGGACGCAGAACGATAGGTATGTATGTAGTCATAAAAGCGATCCTTGAGTCGAGTGCATAAAGTACACGATAACAAGAAAGGGAATTAAGGAAGGTGAAAGAGAGGGAGAAAGGGGGAAAATAACCAGTAGAGCAAATTGTAGAAATTAAATTTTCTCTATTGGCGAATTATGTTGTTTGTGAACTGTTAATATTGTAATTCATGACGATTCGAATAATTTACGATAAGCCCGAGATGTGTAGAATGCGAAATTAGTGTCTCCCAACAATATTTCATAGATTGCAGGTTTTATGCAGTGAACAATGTACATGAATATTCATAAGAGAGAGAGAGAGAGAGAGAGAGAGAGAGAGAGAAAATTATAAGTTGTTTGCGGCTCCTTTTTATAATAAATCGCTCATTTTTCATGATTATCATTTTCTATTTCACTCCGAAACGGCTCTCTAGATATAAGAATAAATACCTTTTTTGAAACGCCCACTATGAAGCTATCTTTTTCCTCAAACTATCAAATCTCAAGAATATCAGCCTAAAATTTTATGAACCAAAATTTAAAATTGCAAGAGTTATGATTTTTTTTTACTAGAAAAGGGCTGTTTCTATACATTGATCCCTTGATAATTTTTTTCCGTCATTTAAAAATTCGATAAAAATATAATACCGAGAATGCCACATTCGAGAATGTTTAAACTAATATCCTGAATTTTTATGAGTCGTTCGGAACGATACGGTCAACACGGCAATCGTTTAAACATGGCTGGGGTCATTGCGACCCCCTGTGACCAGCGCGTCATAGCCAGAACGTATGACCGCGAAGGGTTAGAGTCGTAATTTTTAGTTAAAAGTTCGGTTTCTTGGCTTGGAATCTTACCACTAGACTGGCATGTATTCTTACTTCATTGCAGACAAAAATCGGCTAATTGTTAAATATTCGGGTTCGTGAATAACTTAGAGCGCACACACGTTCGCAAGTTGAAATTTCACGTCAATTTCGTTCTCCGAGATAGCCAGATGAGGGATCCTCGAAGACTATCGTAGTACTTTTTTTTAGAATACAAATTAGAACAAAAAAATACAAAAGAACCATCTCGAGGTAGAATAAAAGAGGAAAGAAAAAAAAAGTGATAAAGATTCCGCTGGCGCGGCAGGAGACGGGGAAAAATAGAAAAATAAAGATGCGTCCTTCGCAGAAAGAAGCATGTGTGCGCGTGCGAGCAAGCAAACGAGATGTCCCGATAATCGCGAGACGCGGGCCTGGTATGCGAACGTCGGCCTCGCGATTTAACTTCATCAATTAAGGAGCCGATTAAGAGACCACAGATATTCACCATATTTCTCGCATAGTATCGGCCAAGAGTGTGTGTGTGTGTGTGTGTGTGAGAGAGAGAGAGAGAGAGAGAGCGCCCTTTTTACCCTACCCTTGCACTCCGTGAAAAATAAATCCGCAATTTTTATTCGCAGCCAACAAATTACAACTGCGAAGATAAAGAGACGTGATAAAAAATAATATTAAAAAGTAAACGAAAGATAATGAATTTTTTAAAAACTAAGTAGCGCTCATCTTTGAGGTGGGTGTGTGGGTTAGTGACCATAAACTGCGCACATCATGATGGATGTGGCGAATGAGAGATACAAACAGCCAGAAGCAGCCACAGAAGTCAGCAAAGGCTCTTCAACTACTTTGATGCGTTACCCTGATGCACTTTTTTTCCCCCAAATTCTCTCTCGTTGCGCGCTGTTGGAACCCTATTTTTGCTTTCCATACATCTCGCGCTCAAACGTTTATAAATCTGTGAAGCGACAATTTGTCATCTTTGATACTGCCCTCTTTCCGCATAAACATCCGTCTTCGTGAAGTTTTCAGCGCGAATCACAGACTTGCATGATTTTTCAACTTCTTCCTTTGCACCAGTCTACAACTTTTGCTTACATTGCTGGGTGAAAGAGGAGCGAAGGCAATCTTTAACGAGTCCAGCCGAGTTTGAGTGTGTACATATGTAGGGTAGGAAGGGGCATGTTGAGCAGTCGGGTGAGTTGGGCAATTGAAATATCTGGAAAACTAAGCACCGCACCCGCGGGTGCATCAAATGGTGGAAAGAGAGGTATAGGGAAGGGGAACACATCACGTCATCGCCCGTTGCCATGCGGTGCACGAGACGGTAACACGGGACGTTACATTATTGTTGCACCCAAAAGTAAAAAAAAAAAGCGTGATTGAAGGATTTTCTTCTACCATTGTACACGGAGAGAATTAAATGTTAAAAATTACCGTGCAGTAACGGTAACCAGATGACAACCCTGAAACTTCGCTTATTATTACTGAGTTAAACACAGATATTTTCACGAAAATAAAATAAAATTTCTTCTTCAGATAGAAAATTTTACCAGACTTTCTAGTAAATTTTGATGTGTAACAAAATACGCAAAACTTAAATTTAAAAAATATATAATATCAGCGAAATTTTACTGTGCATTTTATTATTTTATGCCTTTCAAAAATGTCTGTAAAAAGGTATCGTCTTTATAACAGTTACTTTAAGATTTATTATAAAATTTAATGAGTGTTATAGGAAAATGTATTGTGCTCTCGGTACAAATTATCGTGCGCGCTACCCTTCTTGTATAGTAAAATTTTAGCTACGTATTTGAAATTTTCTGTAACGTGAGTTAAAACAAACTTGTCACATACGAATTATTATGCTTTTCTCACTTGTCACCACATTGAAATATATCACGGTAATTTTTACCGTGAAATTCACGACAAAAATTACTTTTTAATTCTCTCCGTGTATGTGAAAAAATATTTACAAATTCATTACAATTGATGTTAATGTTTCAAAACCTAACTAATTAACGAGCTGTTGGTTTATTACTGCATTGTACCAAATCATGTTGCATACGTCTGATTTTTTAAATGTAATTCTTACTTTGTCCAACTTACCTCATACTCATGCTCAACTTACCCCACTATCGGGCCACGTTGAGCAAATATGGCTCAGTCATTTGAGAGCGATTATCTGTGAAACAATAATGATAACAGGAATTTCTTCGACAGACTTTTATTTCCCAGATCAATTTCCTATTGACCAAAGTATGTTTCATTTTGTGTAGCAGACCGTTAAGGAATTGCCGGGCGATAATTCCAAACTTGTTCAACATGTCCCTTCCCTGCCCTATGTGTATATATGTCATGAAAAAAATGGCTCTACTGCTCTACTGCTAAAAAGAACTGCTAAAATTCTACTGATAAACGGGCTCTACTGCTAAAACTGTACTGCTAAAATCTGTACTGCTAAAAGCTGTAGTGCTAAATGGGCTCTAGTGCTAAACTGGACTGCTAAATAGACTCTAAGTGCTAAAAGCAGCACTGCTAAAAGAGTCTCAACTGCTAAAACGCAAAAGTCGATTGTGGTAACTAATTACTTGAGTAATCTGTTACAAAGTAATTAAATTGTCAATTACAAAAGTGATTGTAATTGTTAATTATTAATTTAATTACTTTTTGCCCATCTCTGTCCGAAACTACTCTAAGAGTATTCAATGTTAAATGTGCAAGTAATATTTCGCCTATATAAGCTTAAAGTATCCAAAGGTTAAAATATTGTCTGCTTCAATTCTAATTGAATTTAGGATTTGCTTTTGAGAAATAAAAGACCACGCCATCGCGTCTCACTTATCACGCCACACGAAGACGCAAAGTCGCAAAGCGAAATACTCCCGTGCGGCAAAAGTGTTTATCCGGCGCTCGAGCGTTCATCCTCGAGTTCCGCACGGAGCCCGGAGCTTTCTTTGGCAGTTTTTTTTTTTCTGTAAGCCTGAACACGCAGTACGCTTATACATCGTCTCCGAGCGCGTGAAACTTCCCAAATTACAAAATTGCTTGATTACAGTCTGTTGATCCGCGTTGTGATCACTGATGTGAAGTAATTACGCGCCTACGGCGTACCAATAAGACGTCCAAGCATCCCGCATTACGATTTTCTCTCTCTCTCTCTCTCTCTCTCTTTACTCTCTCTCTCTCTCTCTCTCTCTCTCTCTCTGTCTCTCTCTCTCTCTCACTCTCTCTCTCTCTCTCTCTCTCTCTCTCTCTCTCTCATCTTCTCTCTTCTCTCTCCTCTCTCTCTCTCTCTTTCTCTTTATATCTCTCTTTATTTCTCTCTCGTTTATATCTCTCTTTATTTCTCTCTCTTCTCTCTCTCTCTCTCTCTCTCTCTCTCTCTCTTCTCTCTCTCTCTTCTCTCTCTCTCTCTCTCTCTCTCTCTCTCACTCTCTTCTCTCTTCTCCTCTCTCCCTCTCTCTCTCTCTATCTTTTCTTTCGCGCGTGCGTTCGGCAGCTATACTTTTGTGTGCATCTCCACCGTGCGAGGGCTACTCCCTCGTATATTTATAACCTCGAGCACCTGAAACTTTCGGGGAATGTTCTCTCTACTACCCATATCTCTGTCGATATCCGCGGCGTGCATTATCGCCGATGGCTAAGCTGCATGCAGATTCGATCTTCGCCCTCTTCCCTCGCGTCCCTTAAGCTCAGCGTGTATGGGGACGGAAAGGGATTATTTCATATCGAGCTTACTCGCCACCCGTCACGAATGCTTTCGTGCTTCGGTATATACAAATTGAAATTCTTCTGAACAATTTTAGACGACATACCATGTATCTCTTGCAGAAAATTGTTAGGGAGTAAGCAGATCCTACCACACCTCTACAGGGATTTGTTAGGGACGCCACACGGAAGAAGTCCACGTTGACATCCAAGTGGATTTCACTCTATTTCTCGATTAACGTTCTTGAGATTTTTTTTAGCATTGAAAATGCTTTTAAAGATGTATATAGGGGGTCTGATTTAGCGAGGATGTCACACGAAACTAACGCTCCCCCCACTCCCACTGCCGCTGTGTGTAGCAGGGTGGGGGAGCTGCGACATGCTAAATGCCTGTGACTCGTTGAAAAAATGCTGCGTTAGATGTGGAGTCATTTGTGGTTACAAGTTGTAAGTCTCAATTTGGTGTGTACATTATAATTGTTGTGGGTTTGGGTTGGGTTTTGTTTGGGTTTAAGTTGGGTTTGTTTGGGTTTGGGTTTGATGGATGAAAGAATGGATAGTGAGAGAGTGAGAACGTGTGTGTGGGACCGCGAGAGCAAAAATGTGAGAAGAGAGTGAAAGAGTAAGAATGTGCACGGAGAGAATCAAATGTTAAAAATTACGTGCAGTAACGGTAACCAGATGACAACCCTGAAACTTCGCTTATTATTGCTGAGTAAAACACAGATTTTCCTGAAAATAAAATAAAATTTCTTCTTCAGATAGAAAATTTTACCAGATTTTCTAGTAAATTTCGATGTGTAA
>OZ010717.1:24409845-24701529 GCA_963932345.1 Ophion ventricosus
CGAACAGAATCGTGCCGAAGTCGCCACGTTTTTTGTGCCTGAATAATGCAGGATTCAATCTCATTGCTTTTAGCTTGATAGTACAGATAATCATAGTGATATTGCTTGAAAATTTCCCTATTGAGGCCGGATGAGCTTTTGATATTCAATACTCTATTTTTTTTCTGAAATATTCCCTCGCTACGTGCTGTGAACAAAGAGATTTTGATAATTAAGACTTACTGTTAATTAAAATTTCTATAATATACGAAATTACTAGCATATATTATTTATATATTTAAATTATAACATTTATATATAAAATTATATATAATTAATTATATAAAATTTATTATATATTTAAATGATAAAATTATAAAATTTTATAAAAGTAGTAAATTTAATTTAAGTATAATAGCTGAATGAGAGTGACACCGTAAATTTGTATACAATCTTCCAAATAAAGGCAAAACTCTTTAACTAGAAGAAAGATTTCTTTTTGATAAACGGACATAAGATATGTTATTTTCTAAAGGTGAAATGAAGAATAATGCAGTTTTAAAAATATGTATTCCTTTTTCGAATCTTATTGATACGTATAACATATGTAATATCCTAGTAAACGAACAAAGTTTCAACAAAATACTGGCACTTTTTCCTTCTCCCTGGACATAAACAACATGTCGCTCGTAACCGGAACACAGAATAAAATTTGAATTAGTCGACTCGTGTTATCCGGATATACGTCCAATATATTTCCTTTTGTGCAATGGCAACTCGTGAAACCATTCGCCATATATAAGCATGCCATTTAAACCGGTTCATTACTATTCCACGATCACACTTTGTGAGCTATGGGTCCACTGTGAAAAAAAACTATCATTACATATCCAAATTACCATCATTAGTCAAATTAATAGATCGAATAAACGGCGTCATTTACAACGAGATCGCGATCATCAATAGATTGGTAAGTCATCGCAACGGCCACGTGGAATTCGCCCAAATTTTCAGCAGCTCGAATATACCTGTACACTGTTATACAGGGTGGACCACGCAACGTGTGCACCTCTTTTACGACCAAAATATGCGTAGCACAAAAAAATGTTTTATACAAAAGTTACATGGTTTATAAGGCTACACTATGTGGTGCATTTATTTTTTTTATAGGTGGAGGCGCTTCGAAGATTTGAAGGTCAATTTTATTTTTTCAAATGGAATGCTATATTTTTTATAGCGTAATATGATAGAGTATCGAATTCTGAGTAAAAAAGTATAGACCTTTATAAGCCCTAGAGTTAATAGCTAACGAGTAATTTCACTTTATTACTTTAAAATTTTCTTCACGTAATATCAAGTTGGAGATTCAAATCTACTACAAATTTCTGAATGGCAGTGTTCACATCACAGTGTTTATCAATATGAACACATTTACCACATCACACGCACTTATCATGATTCACAATCTTCTCAATGATTGTAATCCAGTATTAAAGTATCCTTCGGTGATTGTGCGTGATTGTTATCAGAAAGATAAAAGTGAAAATGAATGAATGAATCTCCAACTTGATATTACGTGAAGAAAATTTTAAAGTAATAAAGTGAAATTACTCGTTAGCTATTAACTCTAGGGCTAATAAAGGTCTATACTTTTTTACTCAGAATTCGATACTCTATCATATTACGCTATAAAAAATATAGCATTCCATTTGAAAAAATAAAGTTGACCTTCAAATCTTCGAAGCGCCTCCACCTATAAAAAAAATAAATGCACCACATAGTGTAGCCTTATAAACCATGTAACTTTTGTATAAAATATTTTGTTGTGCAACGCATATTTTGGTCGTAAAAGAGGTGCACACGTTGCGTGGTCCACCCTGTATACATCCACATAGGGTGGGAAGGGGCATGCTGAGCAAGTTTGGAATTATCGCCCTGCAATTCCTTAACAGTCTGCCGTATAAAAATGTAACCTACTTTGGTCGATAGGAAATTTAGTTGGGAAAAAAAAAACGTTGATGCACCCGCGTGCGATGCTTAGTTTTCCAGATATTTCGATTGCCCAACTTACCCGACTGCTCAACATGCCCCTTCCTATCCTACGTTTGTATATAAAATTGCGTTTTCAAGCACACATACGACGTACACGCCTCTCTATCTTGAATTTTCCCTGATACCTTTCGAGCCATGTACATCCATGATGATCCGCCCACTCTCGTCCCGACCTCTCCGACCCCGCGATGTTCGCAACAACACGTGAAACTGCCCAGCATATACGAAAGGGCTACACGTACACATATGTGAATATAAATATAGGTGTGTAGATATATGTAGGTGCTGTAGGTGAACATCTAATGGATTTGCATGCCTCGAGAATCGAGCATGCGACGTTCGGGAAAGTATATAGCCCTATTACACCTACAGAGCCGCATACACGTATTGCTCGAGTGGTGTATCGAGGACCGAAGTTACCTTCATCCGGTACCGGAGTCTTCTTCACGACAGGTTTCGCGCGCCAAGGCTCGACAAACGCGAGGATACGCGAAATATATGATGATTCGAACAGAAAGATTGAGTGTTGAGCAGCGTTTCTAACGCCTCTCTTGCGTGTTCCTCTTCGGCCCGAAGGTACCAACGAAAGAGGGATGAAGATTGGAGAATAATGTCTTCACGGGTTTGCACTATACGTTTCTATCCATGAGAATAATGGGCCTCGGTACGACGTACAATACCGAGTCCGTACGTGCACAACCGTTTCGCTTCGCTTTGTTCGTTTTCTTACCGAATGAGAACAATGTATATTGCGTATGTGTGATGAATGATGATACAGGAAAGCGGTGGCTTCACAGGAATAGACAAAGGGTCGAATTGCGAGCGAAATTATAACTAGGCGAGTCGAAAATTTAAAATGGAAATTGAAGAAATTGTGGGACTTTTACTTGTCATGGTGATTGATGGTCGAAGCGTCCAGCTATATTGGCTGGTACAAACTTCTACTCGACTATACATATATATATATATTTATATATACAGTGGGTCAAAAAAGTTTTCGTATAGCACGATTCAACGACTTCAACGCTAAACGATTTCAAGGAAATACTTAGCCGTTGTATGTATTCACATTATTTTCATTCACCGGCGGCTGGTGACAATTTTCTACATAGAGGAAGCACCCAATTATTGGCGTATGCTGAGTAAAAATTTGCGAGCCTCGTTCAACCCGCAAAATAAAGGCCTCCTTACCCGAGCAGAGATCGGCGATAGCGGATTATCGGGTACCTAAACGAGGGTACAATGTTTGGAATACCAATACGATAGGGCCTCCGATGAACCTCCCGAATGACAGAAATTGGACATCGTCACTCAAAGGAGAGCAATGCTGAGCGCAACTGAACCTGCGAAACCCCAGGTGGGCCTACTTCGAGCGCTCCCGCAGAACCTACTGGCTCCCCAACTAGTAGGCGGACTTGTAGACCCTCCGGACCATCCATTCAGCGAAAACGTATTTACTTCGTCATCGAACGGGTTACCGATCAGGCCACAATGGATTGTTGATGAAGGAGATATCGAATTTGGGCTCAAAGCAGATTAGGTGGGGTCGAGGCAACGGACTTGAGATCGAAAGCAGGAAGGCCTTAGGCCACTCTAGAGGCCAAGAAAAGGGCATATTTCGTGATTTTTTTCAGCGAAAGCATAAAATAAATCGAAATTACAAAATAGGGGTTTTATTATACACGTAATTGACTACACAAAATTATTTTTTCACAGCGATACATGTCAAAATGGCGACTGTGCAGCATTTTTCCGATGACGCCTTTATTTCTGGAAGGTCAACGGGCGGACCAACAGCTCCTATAATTTTTGAGTTATGATGAGATACTAAAGTTTTTTCGATTATATATAAGAATAGCTATAGAAGTACGTAGGATTTTTTTTTAATATATTGTTTTTTGTCAAAATGGCGCATTTCTGAAACAAAAAGTATAAAATGTCATGAGAAAATCGTCAGAAAATTGTTTATAAAAAAGGAACTATGCAATATAATAAGAAAAATTCGACGTAGTGCTTCAGAAAATGTAATTATAAATATACAGTTAAAATTTCATGTGAATCGGTTGAAATTTGTTTGAATTATGAGTCCGGCCGACTTGAAAAATGGAGTTTTGAGATAAACGCGTTTAAAGTTAGTAGAAAGTCACGACATGAATCAAGAGGGGTTGCGCTAGAATTCGAAAATCGAGTACTTAGAGATTTTTCATACCCATCATCTTTTGGAATATAATTTTATAGGTACTAAGGTGCATTTTTAATAAAAAAAAAAGATTTTTGGAAAATCCTAGAGTGGCCTAGAGGCTGGCGGCTTGTGCATAATAAAAAAATAGGCCCTGCGAGTGTTCAGAGGAGGCTATAAATTTTGACTCGGGATCATTGGCGGATATACAGGAAACATACACGCAGAAGATTCCAGGGTCAAAAAAGTTTTCGCACACAATCGCCTGATTTGAACCCAATTGAACACTCATAAGATTAATTAGGCACCCGAATAAAGAAAAATGCAGTCAGAAATGCAGAACAATTGTAAAACGACGCACTTCGAAAAGAGTGGGACAAAATCAGGCCATCAACGACATAAAAGCTGGTCACAAGTATCCAAAAAACGCTTGAAAGACGTTTTGAGCAGTAAGCGTTGGATCCACCTATCACTAGTTATGGTAAGAACAGAAAACTACAATAGATAAAACTAAAGTCGTGGTACATGTATGGAAACTTTTTTGGTAGATATTTGGCCAGTTATTGATCTGCTTATTTCTTTATTGGTGAAGTCAGTATTTTTCGATTTGTTTTTATCTTTTGTTCATTGTTAATTTTAATATTCATATGATAAAAAAAAATAACATCAATGTATTAACTAAAGATTGTAGAATAATCTAAAATTCGTATGTACAGCGTGTAGGGAAACTTTTTTGATCCACTATATATGTATGTAGGGTATGTACTTTTACTGTACAGCTCTGGTGTATATAGCAAATTCGTTTCGATATGATCAAAGGGCATCCCTCGAGCTCGTTTGCAATATAATCCAACCGTAGGATCACAGACGAGTGAACTTGTGGCTTGTTCGGTATAATCATCATTTGTTCCGATGCAATCATTACCCCGCTTGGGCAGAGAGATATGTGCATGGTGGGATGATAATCAAATCTCTTGGCGTGGAGGGACGTTGAATAATTAGTCGAGAATTGCAGCTGCACGAACTATCGTACACATATATACATATATGGCCCCCAGGAAATATAACTGAGATCTGGTGATTGAGGCGGACCAGCTGGCAAGTTTTGTGTGGGATCCCGAAACATTTCCACCATACAGATTTCCTAACCACCAATTCAAACGTAATTATCTTCAGGCTATGGACAAGGAAAACTTCTCGTTGGAGCACCGAGAATAATTGATCAGCCTTCACAGGAAATTACTCTGTATCATAATTAATGGACTCTCACTTTGTAGATATTGCACCTGAACAATTCTCGTCATACGTAAGATTTTCATAGATTTTTTTAAGTAAAGAATAAATGTATAGAGAAATATTGCCATATTGAGGAATATCACGATTCCCTCGTTAATTGAGTCATACCAATTTTTAACATAGATTTATTCAATCGGAAATATAAGATTCATTGTCTTCCATGTTACTATGGCAAAAATGACGGATCCATTCTGAAAAATATTGTCCATATAAGCGCGTATCTTGATACCATGAGTTGTCAGATGAAAGCAACTCTTTTTGTGCTCTACCCTCGATCAATTTTATCCCATATTATCTCGTTATAATAGGCAACGAAGGATTCAACGCAAGCTATTTGAGATATCCGATGTAATCCCTCATCCCTACTCAATTATCGGACCTAATTGTTGAAGGCATGATCATCTATCATAAAGACTATCATAGCCATTGTATTCGTGACCATTCAGGCACGATCGTGTACCTTCGTTCTTTCTCCTTCTGCTCTTCAACCTATCCAAGTTTTTCCGCCGGTTGGTCGATCACTAAAGATTTGCCAATGGCTATTTCCTACCAGATTGGTCTCGTATATGTCGTCCGTCTCTTTTCTACGGATCTTCAACGTCATTTTTTCTTCCAATTGCGTCGAATCCATTCGTATTGTGCCTCGAGACTTCTTTGCCAATCCTTTCGAGACTTCGCAGACATAATGCTACTGTGGTCGAAGATCTCAGCAGCGCCTCTGACACAAAATATGAGAGAGAGAGAGAGAGAGAGAGAGAGAGAGAGAGAGAGAGAGAGAGAGAAACAGTGAAAGAGAAGATGAGGAAGGGAGCTTCGATGTTCCAAGACCAGAAAGTTGGACGAGGACAAAGATACACTCGGTAGCGTAAAGTTACCGGTCCCTTGCGGGGGTGGGGGCTCTCTCTCTCTCTCTCTCTCTGTCTCTCTTTCTTCGTCTCTTGGATGATCGCACGGGGTTGAACGCCCCGAGAGGCTCTCCTGCTATACTTGTAGGTACAAATTCTCTTTCTCTCTCGATCTCTCGCTCTCTGTATACGTTACGATTATCGTGAGACCGGCGATGCTCTCGGAGACCGCGAACGCTCTATTTGCAGCCAGGGATCGTATCTGTACCCTACAGACTCTTTATTCCGTTTCTCTTCTTCGTCACAGGCACAATGTCTGCGTATGCCTTTCGTTCGCTCTTGTCTACTCTCTTTCAAACCTTCTCTTTTTATACTGCGACGATGCAATCTTTTATTTTGTACCTTGCCTCTTGCTTCAACCAATAGGAAACGTGGTAGTCTGTCACTGCTGTCGTCGCTTCCTCTCAACCATGGTGTGCTTAACTTCGAATTTCGCCTGGCGACACCCGAAGAAATAGACCCGCTTGTCGGAGAGCACCAAAAGACACGAAATACTATCTCGCACTCACTCCCACCGGATATATCCGTCAGTCGGCTAACGGCTGCCCCTCGTTTGTGTCATCAATTTGCTCGATCTTGCGTCTCCTGTCTGCGTTTGTTTAT
This sequence comes from Ophion ventricosus, assembly GCA_963932345.1. Lineage (NCBI taxonomy): Eukaryota > Metazoa > Arthropoda > Insecta > Hymenoptera > Ichneumonidae > Ophion > Ophion ventricosus. Next base: position 24,416,860 of record OZ010717.1, read on the forward strand.
ACGCCGCTGTTCTGACCTGAAGACCCTTCTGTTGATTCATCCTATTCACCACCGATTCCCCGAGTACGAATTTCAACGTTTATATGCCAGATACACCGGAAATTCGTGGATATTTTGCAAATGAATTCAACGCGAGTTCGTCAACCCCATCGTTCGTCAATTGGAGAACTCCGGTGTCGTTGCCGACAAAAGCATTGTCATTTTCGAGATCTTGTGAATAAAATTACGACGCAACAACGAAGCCTTAATTCCTGTTATGTAAACAGCAAACTAACTGATGAACATTCAGCCGATTAAAACAAGCATTCATATTTGACAGTGCTAAATGAAGTATCTATAACTGTAAAATATGATTAGGGTAGAGAGGGGCATGTTGAGCAGTCGGGTAAGTCGGGCAATCGAAATATCTGGAAAACTAAGCACCGCACGAGGGTGCATCAAATGGCGAACAGAGAGGTATGGGGGAGAGAAACACATCACGCCATCGCCCGTTGCCATGCGGCGCACGAGACGGTAACACGGAACGTTTCATTATTTTTGCAACCAAAAGTAAAAAAAACCTGATTGAAAGATTTTCTTCTACCATTGTATGAGAAAAAATATTTCAAAGTTCATTGCAATTAATGTTAATGTTTCGAAACCTAACTAATTAACAAGCAACTGTTAGTTTATTACTGCGTTGTATCAAATCATGTTGCACACGTCTGATTTTTTTAATGCAATTCTTACTTTGCTCAACTTACCTCACACTCGTGCTCAACTTACTCCACTATCAGGGCAGGTTGAGCAAATATGGCCTTAGTCATTTGAGAGCGATTATCTTCGAAACAATAAGGATGACAGGAATTTCGTGTACAGACTTTTTTTCCCAGATAAATTTCCTATTGACCGATGTAGGTTTCATTTTTATACGGCAGACTGTTAAGGAATTACGGGGCGATAATTCTAAACTTGCTCAACATGCCCCTCCCTACCCTACTCGTGCAGACATTTGTTGGGGAGCTCCAATTCTTACCACATTCCTATAGGGGTTTGATAGAGACGCCGCACGTAGGGAGTCCACATTGGAATTCAAGTGGATTCCACCCTATTTCCCGATTGACATCGTTTGAGATTTTTTTATTTGAAATTCTCAACCGGAATTTGTTGGATATCCCAACAACAAAAAAAACATATCCTTTCGTGATCCCGTGCACAAATTTGCTGGGGAGTCCCAAGATGCAGCCACATCTCTATAGGGTTTTGTTAGGGACACTCGCACATCGAAAGTCCTGATTGGGATCCAATTAAATTCTGCACTATTCCTTGACGAAAGCCTTTCCAGAATTTTTACCACCAAAATAAATAACAAACGATAATTAAAGTGGATTTCCAGTGATGTGATTCAAATCAATTTTTAATGTATTCCTTTCACGAATCCAAATTATTAACAATTAAGAGATTTTCGTCAAGAATCAAGTGCAAATACATTCCACTATACTGGTTAATTTTCAAGTCAAGTTACCGAACTTTTAACAAAAAAGTACGATCTTAAAAATTGTCTAACTTATGTAGCCGATCGTACCACAATTCAAACTAATTGAAATATTGCGGCACAGGTTTACCTCAGCTTCCCCCAGGCCTCGTAAACATTCGATGAAATGTTGCATCAGGAAAAAATAGCGATGGTCGACGCTCCGGGGGATCCCTAAGAAACTGAAAATATTCAAGTGACGGGGTAAAAATAAAAGGGATGTTATCGTGAAAATCCGCAAAGAGTATACGAAGGAACATCAGAAATAAAGACAAAAACTATAGCAGGGTAATAATAATATACTTCTATCAGCTGTATTATAGTTGTCCCGCCGTAAACTATAGTTTGACCGTACTATCTTCTATAATGGGCATGTGTTGTAAATACCATGGATGTTCTTTTCAGTGTACAGTATTTCACAGACCTTTCAATCAGACTTCGACGAACGAAAGCTAATGATCAATCGATACTGCAAAAATATATTTTTGTTTAATTCTATTTTCTCGCATATTTTCCATAGTGTAAACAAAGTGATCGACACTTGAAAAAAGTTATCTCGTCGCGGGAGAAATGCGTCTGTGGATCGCGAGGGTTAAAGGCTGTTATACAGTCTGATGTACTAAATGTCGTATGAGCGGATATTTCAATGAATTATCATTTGATCGTTAAACTCTCTTATTCCTTAAATATATATATATATATATATATATATATATATATATATATATCTATATATATATATATATGTGTGTGTGTGTGTGTGTATGTTTATGTGGCTGGGTGAAGGACTCATTCATGCATAAACGATCATCGACGAGACTGGATCTATCATTCGATTCTGTATCACACGTCTCGTTTCATGAGGACATAAATATAAAGATATACACGCAAGAGAACACGAATCGCGTATGTACCATAAAATATAAACAATTGCGGTAGGACACTGGACTACGTCCACACACAGGCACACACACACACATACACACATGAAAATAAACGGTTAATTGCATCCGGGGAAAGTGAATGTTCGCGAGAAACATTTTCTTCGAACGTGACCAATTATACTGACCTCGTATACACATCTCTCAATCAATAAGAAATAAACACAAGACGAGATTCCCGAGATCGTAAGGATTAAATGCCGGTTGATAAAATACCGTGTAGACATTAACAATGGCATTTTTGTTGGAACAGTTCAAGCGAACAAGTCATAAAAATCTACGCTCACGCTTTTCATCATTAGCGACTGTAAAATAGAAACGGCTAATCGTTAATTAGTTTCATTATTTCATAATCGACTAATTAGAATTAAAAAAAACTGTAATCATCTATTTTAACAGTTTGATCATAGTTGAATAAATAGTAGCGCTTTCTAAACGATATAGCAATTAATTACTAATTCCTATTTTGCCAGATTGATCTGCCGAAAAATAAGGTTTGTGTTGTTTCATCGATAAGATGTGTAATTAGAAAGGAAGTATTTTTTTTTCAAGGATGTATGATAGATATCGTTACTGTCGAAAGTATTGCGAAATCAATTTTCTCACTTTTAACCATGATAATTTTATGTAAACTGGTTTCGAATAATTGTATATAGTGGAAAATGCATTAACTCGTTAGACGTTATTTCAATGCAAAAAATTAAGTTTTCTTTGAAAAATCATAATATTTCGCCCAAGCGACAAAAAAACATTTGAACGCGAATTACAGCTGAATCTATCTGTTGAAAACGAAAAAAACCGAAATTTAAAATTTGTGAAATTCCATTTAATGAGCTCCTGAATCAAAGAAAATAATATTTCTAAACTGTGTGGATAGTTCAATAACGCTCATAGAACTTGTATGTATTTATTTACTAATAAATTTGTAAGAAATTTTGCAGATATTGACAATTTTGTTCGGGTTTTAATTAAATATCACTGAAATTACTTTGACCACGCGTACAAAATGTTGCGAATAGATTCTTGAATGTATTCTATACACGTGGAAAAATGTACAACTCGTTCCTGTCATTTTATCTATATTTGTCATAAGAGCGCACGTTGAATTACTTATTGTATAACTTTTGATGTGTTTGGTCAATCGTCTTTAAAATTTTGCACTCGAATTCAGCTTGGATTTTTGAATATGTCAAATTTTAAACAGTTTCTTATGATTTTCAGATGTAGCCTATACATCATTAATCATGTGCTCCCTCACGAGTATTTCAGCGCAATATAAATCGTCTTATAGTTATTTTTCATATTTGTCAATCGATACAGGACTGCCTAGAAATGTCCATTAACAATTTCCCATTGCATGACAATGTGGCAAAGTATATTGAAAAAACAACCCGTCCCTCTCTCTCTCAGTGAAAAAAATTAAATGCCATTAAATGCTCGTTACCGATCGGCGTCAATGAAAAAAAAAAAAACGTCGACGAGGCAAATTGACCGCATCGAGCATAAACATAATTTAACGATCTGAAAGCGAATAATCGTTTTTGGTTTGTAAGACTCACCCCGTATGATATTTCGTGTAAATCGGTGTTGCCGAAGTCGCGAGGATCTCGTATCCGGGAGTAAGAATGTCCCGTGTTCTCGAGGGATTGTAATCGTGATTGTGATGATGATAGCCAGCGTAAGCTACGGCCCTGGTACCCGTGTGCTCGGCGACAGCGATCGCGGTCAGTTTTTCAGACTTGTCTTCAGCACTGGAATCTTGGCTCGTCGTCGTACTCTTCGTCGTTGTCGTTGTCGTTGTCTTCGTCGTCGGCGTTGTTGGCCTTAAGGTCTTCGACTCCGTGAGATCGGTAGGTTCGTTCCGCGAATCGCGCGTATCCGAGTAACTTTTCTCCCTCGTTCTTTTCGCCGTTGTTGTCTCGTCGCTTTTGCTCGAGCTCCCGTATCCGCGAAAGTCGTAAAAGTTTTTCGAGCCAAACGACTCTACATCGTTTTTATTGTTGTTCTTACGAGTGCGCAAATTTCTCATCAGTACATCGTGTAATGACTGAACGTTTGTGTGAGCACGCGAGCGTGTTGCAATCTCGTGTCTCGTACGATAACGATCCGTGTGTGCTCGCGTGAATTTGTCGATCGACGTTAAACGATCGTTCGCTATGGATTCTTGGCGATGCTTAAACCAGGACGGCCAAGTATCGCGATTCGACATTGCAACGCGATGATTATCCGGCCGAAGATTTTTCGTCATCGTCGTACCGGTTGTTCGACTCACAAGGGCGCACGCAACAATGAGAAGCAAACTGCTTCGCGATACAGTTTTCACCATCATTTTTTTGTTTTATTTCGATCTTCCTCTCTGTGTCAATTTCCTCGCGAATGAGAAGAAGATGAAGAAAAAAATGTGGAGTGGCTCCTTTTTTCAACTGGTAATCGTTCATTCACATGATCACTAATTTTGCTTGTTCATTCACAGATTTTTCGTTTTTTTTTTTTCACAGAAATCTTTTGCCAGCAAAGTTTTTGTTTGTTTAATGTTTCCTGATTTTTTTTTTTTTTTTTTTTTTTCACGAATCTCCTTGGTCCAATCACGGTTAACGTCGCGAGAAGAATTCGTACTTTGTCTTTGCTTCGATGAAGATTCGCTAAAAGACACGTATGATCTTCCGAATCGGTTCTCCTTTTGCGAAACGAGTTATATACCGATGAATCCTTGGACCGCCACGCCGCTGCGAGCGCGGAGGAACGCGGAATTTTCGATGTGCGAAATTGTCCGAACGCTGTGGAGGCACTACTGAACAGCCAAGAGGAACACGAGGCACAAACCCCGAGAGATCTTTCGCTTTGGGTCTCTCTCCACGTGCTTCAGTTGTCCGTGCTTCTCTTCCCCACCCTTTGGCGATCTTACAACGCGTTCCACGAGTTCTGGCGAACCCGCGTTTAAAACATCTATATATATATATATATATATATATATATATATATATATATTCAAGTATTTATGTATTTTTGTGTGTGCGCGCGCACAAACACATACACACACACACATAATATATATATGGGGATGTTGAATAAGTTCTCGCTATTTTTTTCGTGTAAATTAATGCTTTATTTTTTTAAATCAGTAAAAAAACATGTCACTGAAAGTATTGTTCATCGCTAGCCACTACCTTTTCCCATCTTCCTGGCAGCATTTTAATTCTACGTCGGAAAAACGACACGTCCTTTGAGGCTATCCAAGAGTCGAGCCATTTTTTGGCATATTCATAAGAATGGAAGTGCTGCTCAGCCAGGCCATGTGCCATCGATCGGAACAAGTGATGATCGAAAGAGGGCAATGTCTGGTGAATACGGCGGGTGGGGTTGGACTTCTCATTTAAGCGTTTCCAAGTAGGTTTTCACCGATTTTGCAACATGTGGTCGAGCATTGTCATGCTGCAAAATCACTTTGTCGTGTCTCTGCTCGTATAGCGGCCGTTTTTCCTTCGATGCTCGGCTCAAACGCATCAATTTTAGTCGATAGCGATCTCCCGTGATGGTTTCCTCCGGTTTGAGCAGCTTGTAATAAACTACACCCAGCTGATCACACCAAATGCAAAGCAGAAGCTTGGAACGATGGATATTCGGCTTTGTCGACGACGTTGATGCATGGCCGGGCTTACCCCACGTTTTTCTACGCTTAGGGGTTATCGTAGTGGTTCCATTTTTCATAGCTAGTCACAATACGATGCAAAAAAACTTTCCTTTTCTGTCGTTGAAGCAGCTGTTCACACGTGAAAAGACGCCGTTCAGCGTCTCTCGGCTTCATTCATACAGCACCCAATGCCCTTGCTTTTGAATCATTCCTTGTGCTTTCAAACGTTTCGAAACGGTTGTGTGAACAACTCCTAATGATTCTGCAAGTTCAGCTAGCGTCTGACATGAGTCTTGGAGGATTGCCTCCAGTTCTTTGTCTTCAAACTTTTTCGGTGCGCAAGAGTGTTCTTTATCATCAACATTAAAGTAATTATTTTTGAAGCGTTTAAACCAATCTCTGCATGTTATTTCCGACAGAGCATGGTCGACGTAAGTCTCAACAAGAATTCCGTATGCTTCAGCCGCAGATTTTTTAAAAATAAAGTAGTGCAGTAAAATTCCCCGTGAATACTCGTTTTTTGGCACGAAACTTGACCTAAAAATTGATGAAATTAAAAAAAAATCTCAAACGACGTGAATCGGAAAGTAGCTCGTAATCCAGTCGGATTCCAATGCAGACTCCCTGCGTGCGGTGTCTCTATTAAATCCCTATCGGGATTTAGTAAGATCTGGAGAGTCCCCGATAAATTTCTTCACGGGAAAGGCCACGTACAAAATGCACAAAGTACGATTCATCATAACGATTAAATGGCTTCTGTTTCAAATTCATGTAATTTTTTTTCCAGGTCGAAAGATTTGAAAAAAGGAGAACTCAGACATTTTCGAATTCATTTCCTTATGTGTTACTTCAAACATACTTACAGGCCAAACTTCACATTTCCAACTGGCCTGAAAGTATTTGTCTTCTTTAGGGTTCTATAACCGTTAATTTACCGCTTTACCGCTACTTTATATGCATAACGTTTATAATTTCATCACCGCTAAATTATACGTATAAAATTTACATTATCGCCCGTCCGCCCATTCGTCACAGCAGAGTTCGCCGCTCTCTCTCTCTTTCATTCTTGGCACCGTCAGATTAAAAAGGTAAACATAATTCACGACAATATCATTTAGTGAGTACTTTCAAATAAAAGCATTGTAATTATCGTAAGATAATAGATTCTGAAAATAAAAAATAAGCAAAGAGGTTTGCTAATTTGACTTCTATATTTTCGACTTTGTTTGATAAATGTCATACGTAAAATATCGTTAATTGTAATATATAAAAAAAACAGACCAACTCATAAAATTCGAAATAAAACTAAAAGCTCGTAAACTTTTAAATGTAAATTCATTTCGTTTAAACATTGCAATGATATGTGTAGGATAGGGAGAGGCATGTTGAGCAAATTTGGAATTATCGCCCTGTAATTCCTTAACAGTCTGCCGTATAAAAATAAAACCTACTTTGGTCAATAGTAAAATTTATCTGAGAAAAAAAAATCTGTACAGTACAGTTGCTTGTTAATTAGTTAGGTTTGGAAACATTAACATTAATTGCAATAAACTTTGAAATATTTTTTCTCATACAATGGTAGAAGAAAATCTTTCAATCACGTTTTTTTTTCACTTTTGGGTGCAGAAACAATTAAACGTCCCGTATTACCGTCTCGTGCGCCGCATGGCAAAGAGCGATTGCGTGATGTGTTCCCCTCCCCCATACCTCTCTTTCCGCCATTTGATGCACCCGCGTGCGGTGCTTAGTTTTTCAGATATTTCGATTGCCCATCTTACCCGACTGCTCAACATGCCCCTCCCAACCCTACCTAACAATTCGACATTCTTGCGTGGTCCGACACGTATTTGACAGCTTTTCGTGACAACATCGCGAAACACTTTTCGTGACCCAACACGCGGCCGTATACAGATGTTTGCACATCAAAAGTGCGTTTTCGCATTTTAACACAGGGGCCGCCTATCGCTAGTAGGTTAACAGCTGTGTTCGCGATTTTCCAATGTGCGCGGCAACAATCTCGTCGCCGAGGATTCGAGGTTCCCGAGGCACCAGAAAGGACAATGCTCCTCTGTGTTGCGCACTTTGAGGTACAAGGTATCCGCGTTTCAACGTATACGCGGGCGCAATAAATGTCCTGTATATCCGTCACGATAAAATTGTCACATGTTATTTCTAAAGGTGCCCTGGATGGCACATATACAGGGTGGGGCATTTAAAGTGTCACAGTGCAATAGCACTCAAACTATTGGTAAGATCTAAAAAAAAAGTTTTACATGACAGTTGCATTGTTCGAGAAAGACGGTAAACGGGATCAACGGATTTTTTTTTTCGGCGGAGGCGCCACTTTCAACTGTTCAACAAAAAAAGTGCAGTGGCCAACTGCACTTAAATCGAACACCGAGAAAAATGTGTGGTATCTTTAACCATACTTTATATTTCCCCGAGGGAACAACAATATGTTTGAGTCATGGTTACTGCCCAAAATATAGTACTGCTTTGTTGATAAGCAGTTACGTACGCCGTCAGTATGAGTTTGAACTCGCTAGAGTCATTTGATTGTCCGTAGCGATTTTTTTTTCGTGAAACAGTTTTTTCTAGTGCGTTCTAAAAATCAGTGACATCAATTTCGAGCACCGATGTGCTATCAGGTTTTGCTTCAGACTTGAGCACAGTGCAACGGAAACTTTTGCAGAACTTCAGTAGGCCTACGGAGACAGTGTTTTGTCAAGGGCCCAGGTTTTACGGTGGTTTAAGTCATATTCAGAAGGAAGAGAGTCGATTGAAGATGAACCACGCAGCGGAAGACCTTCATCTTCAAGAATCGATGAAAATGTCGACGGAATCCGGGATCTTGTGCGTTCAGATCGTCGCTTGGCAGTCAGAATGATCAGGGAAGAGTTGACTTTGACTCACACCGACGTTCTTCAGATTTCTACCAAAGAATTGGGGATGAGAAAAATGGCTGTCGCACAGCAATTTCAATAAACGAGTTTTTGCCCAGGAAAAACATTCCTGTGGTTCCTTAGCCTCCTTATTCGCCTGACTTGAGTCCTTGTGACTTTTTCCTCTTCTCGAGATCGAAAAATCATCTTAAGGAACGTCATTTTGGGATACTCGAAAATATACAAACGGCTGTAACCGACCGGCTGAAGGCTATTCCAGTATCCGAGTTCCAGCACTGGTATGAGGATTGGGAGAACCGTCTCCAGCTTCCCAAGGAAGTTATTTTAAGGGAGACAATATTGAATTGTAATTCTATTCGAATAAAAAAATCGAAAGAAAACAGTCTCATTACTTAAGACCTTGGGCCACTCTAGGATTTTCCAAAAATCGATTTTTTTTTGTTAAAAATTATATTCCAAAAGATTAGGGGTGTGGAAAATCTCTAAGTACTCGATTTTAGAATTCTAACGCAACCTCTCTTGATTCATGTCGTGACTTTCTACTAACCTTATACGCGTTTATCTCAAAACTACATTTTTCAAGTCTGCCGGACTCATAACTCAAACAAATTTCAACCGATTCACTTGAAATTTTAACTGTATATTTAGAATTACATTTTCTGAGGCACTACGTAGGATTCTTTTATTATATGGCATAGTTCCTTTTTTGTAAACAATTTTCTGACGATTTTCTCATGGCATTTTATACTTTGTGTTTTATAAATGCGCCATTTTGACAAAAAACAATATATCAAAAAATCCTATGTACTTCTATAGCTATTCTTATATATAATCGAAAAAACTTTAATTTCTCATCATAACTGAATAATTATAGGAGCTGTTGGTCCGGCCGTTGATCTTCCAGAAATAAAGGCGTCATCGGAAAAATGCTGCACAGTAGCCATTTTGACATGCATCGCTGTGAAAAAATAATTTTGTATAATCAATTACGTGTATAATAAAACCCCTATTTTGTAATTCCGATTTATTTTATGGTTTCGCTGAAAAAAAAATCACAAAATATGCCCTTTTTTGGCCTCTAGAGTGGCCTAAAGCCTTAGTTTACACATCTCGTATATTGTGAAGCATTTTACAATAGTTAATAATTATTTCGGGGATAATACATAGCCAAACACGCGACCCAAATCTCATAATTGTGTCAACCATATTATGATTGCGGTGTCAATAAACTATAGAGCATTATACTATTCTCTATTTTACCATGAGCGTTTGTTGTAAATACTATGGACTTTTCTGTCTGTGCAGATATTTGTCCAATCGTCAATTTTAGGGACTTTCGGTTGTAATCATTGTGTGCATATTAAAAGTAATTTTGTCGCGAAAGTCAAAAGTCAAGAACTACGAAGGACCAACGAACCAAGTACTGATCACGTAGAGCAGCGCGCGTGACTCACGCAACACACGTTATCCGTGGCCGTCTACTTGAGACATGACCACACATATCTATACACACACACACACACACACACACACAAATAAACGCATATACTATATATATGAATAGGGTATGCAGGTATTAACACATGCACATTGGACACGCACGCACGCCACATTCGATTATATTGCAGTGAGTCTCGGTCTTGTCTAATATATATACGAGACGGAGCGAGACAAACGGGTTTTTCGCTCGAGCACACTTCTTGTCTACCATCATCATTTGCCTCCGATACTTTGAGGAAGCCGGTATCATTTTGTGCGTTACTAATATTATATGGAAAGCGCTGGCGGAATATTGAAAATTAGTGGTGAGAAAATTTACCGCACGCGGTAAATTACACGGCACGCGCATACATATTTTACGTACTCATTGTTTATCATTGATATAAAATATACGCTGATGTGAAAGATCGAGGAGTTGATGCGAACTCTCGGACCAGGCAGGATAAGCGGATTAACGTGTAACTTATAGGATCTAAGATGTAACGTAATTGTTCGAGCACTTTGATAGAGTTCTAGTGAATTACCATTTTAGTGATGGGAAAAGTTTGTTGCGAAGCTTTTGCTTTTAATTGCGAACACTAATTTTTTATTTTTACTTTGTCAATATGATATTTATTTCTAACTAGCTGTACCCGGCATGCGTTGCAATGCCACTCAAAGAAAGAAAGTGTCTGTGTTTTAATTTAGTCTATTGAAGTTCTTTCGGATAACAATATTTTTTGTTTTTCCATTTGGCGCGTACACGAATAAATCAGAATGTTTCCCGACGCGTGAGCAGGCCCCATACAGCTAGCTGTCCATGTTAGCAACATATATTTTCCAAACTTGGTCCACACACTTTTAGCGATTGTCCTTGTGCTTTGTTGATGGTCATTTCAAATGCGAGTCGCACCGGAAACTGCAAACGTTTGAATTCGAATGGCTTATCTGTTGTAATCATTAGGATGCGTGGCAACAGTACATCCAATTAAAAAACTCAATCTGAAGAACGATGCGCGAACGCATAGAAGACGAATAATTATCCGATACGACTCACGCGCCACCTATTATACGTTGATGGTACTATATCAGAAAACTTCAGGGAAGTGCCAACAACAACTGTACGAAGTTTCAACTCAATCGGATGAACGATGCGCGAATGCATAGAATACGAAGAATTATCCGATACGACTCGCGCGCCACCTATCGTATGTCGATGTTACTATGTCAGAAACATTCATGCAAGCGCCAATAACAACTGTACAAAGTTTCAACTCAATGGGATGAACGATACGCGAAGGCATAGGAGACGAACAATTATCCGATACGACCCGCGCCACCTATTCTACATTAATGGTACTATGTCAGAAATCTTTTCGGGAGTACCAACAACAACTGTACAAAGTTTCAACTCAATCGGATGAGTGGTATAGGAACGCATACGGGACAAGCAGAGAAACATTCAAATTTATATATATAGAAAATTACATAGTTCCATTTTTAATTATTACGCGTAGTTCGTACATATCAGGATCTCTGAACAGCGCGGCTCTAGTTCGCTTTTATCATGTTGAACAAAACCACGATCTCCGATATAAAGAGAAATGGAGACACTCGACGATGGACGACTATACAAAATCAAAGAAATAAAATAAGCATTCGATGTTTTAATGGGCGATCTTGCCCAAAAAGAACTTTCGCCCGAAAAAATTAGGTTGTCCGAGCAGAGATCAGCGATAGTGGAATATTGGGTATCTAAACGAGGGTACAATGTTTGGAATACCAATACGTTAGGGCCTCTGATGAACCTCCCGAATGGCAGAAACTGGACATTGTCATTCAAAGGAGGCCAATGCAGAGCGCAACTGAACCTGCCAAACCCCAGGTGGGCCTACTTCGAGCGCTCACGCAGAACCTACTGGCCCCCCTTTCGGCATACTTTAGGCCCAAATAGTAGGCGGACTTTTAGACCCTTCGGACCATCCATTCGGCGAAAACGTATTTACTTCGTCATCGAACGGGTTACCGATCAGGCCACATTGGAGTGTTGATGGCGGAGATATCGAATTTGAGCTCAAAGCAGATGAGGTGGCCTCGAGGCAACGGACTTGAGAAAGAAAGCAAGTTAAAGAGGTCTGTGTTCTGAACGTTTCACTGAAACTGGGGGTTGAAAGAAGGTTTGGGAGGACTAACAAAGGCTACACTGGACCAAATGGAGGCCTCTTCATGGCACTGAACTGGACAAATGGGATTTGGGAGATTCAACGGAGGCTGGTGGCTTGCGCATTACAAAAGAAATGGGTCCTACGAGTGTTCAGAGGAAGCTATTAATCTTGACCTGGGAAGTGAGTCTTTTTTCGACGTATTTTTCGGACAATAGCGATCTGTGACCACGGTCGGAAGACAACTGACGTTTTCTATACGAAGCATCTTGGTGGAAATGTCTTGAAACCTGCTCGCATTTGAATCTACCCTCTAACGGTTGCCAGGAAAATATTTAGCCGTACACGCTTTTGTCAAACAGACTGTAGCCTGTATCGTCAAGGGTTCCCTACACTTTCCACATGCCATCGTGCAAATGCGATGCAGTACTGGATTAGAAAAGAATGGCAAGGAGCTCTGAGAGAGCTTCAGAAAACTCGAAGTAATAAAATGACAGTCATCGTTTCTATGCAAAAGAACATAAGAAATAAAATTTATAAAAAGTCTATTGTACATTTTGCTTACTCGTCGTTTTAATTTTTCTAGTGTCGATATTGACTCTCACTCCAATAAAGAATCGTACTCTTCAAAAATATTAAACATATCAACATTTTTTTCGGGTTTTCTATTTTTATTCAATAGGGCTTTTTATCATTCTTTCCTGATTTCCAGTCTTCAGAAAAAATTGTCGCGTTTTTTTTTCGTGTTGAGTCTAATCCATTTGTAGTCCATTTGGATACGAAGATCTATCCCCCCCACAGTTGGACCTTGAGCTCGGTTGAGACACCCCGCTCTAGTCGCACATATAGTAGTGAGAAAAGCTCAAGTACGTTTTTTTTTTCCACGTGATCTTTCTATTCACTGTGCTGCACGAAGATAAAGTCAGCTCATTTATGAAGATCGGAGTCTCTCCGGCCCACCGTCTCATCCATGATTGAATGAATCGATCAAACATACGAATCTCACCGATGTGTCCTAGCTAGATTCAGTGAGGTACACCCACACTCACTCGCTTCAGCATTCCTCTATATTTCTCCATACGGTAGTGAAATAGGTAGTGACAACGTTATCGATCTATAAATAGGAAGCATTTCATGGCAAGTGAACGGTGGCTGTGGGTAACACTGTGTCGGATATCTCAGAAACTGGTAACAAATTGAGTGACTAGTGTGGGGTAATTGTGAAAGGTATAGGCGCGTAAAAGCTCCCAAGGCCATATAAAGGAATACTGAGAATTGTGTAACTATAGGGCAGGGAGGGGCATGTTTAGCAAGTTTGGAATTATCGCTCTGTAATTCCTTAAGGCCTTAGGCCACTCTAGGATTTTGCAAAAATCGATTTTTTTGTTGAAAATGCACCTTAGTACCTTATAAAATTATATTCCAAAAGATGATGGGCATGAAAAATCTCTAAGTACTCGATTTTCGAATTCTAGCGCAACCCCTCTTGATTCATGCCGTGACTTTCTACTAACCTTAAACGCGTTTATCTCAAAACTACATTTTTCAAGTCGGCCGGACTCATAACTCAAACAAATTTCAATCGATTCAATTGAAATTTTAACTGTATATTTAGAATTACATTTTCTGAGGCTCTACGTAGGATTTTTTAAATTATATTGCATAGTTCCTTTTTTGTAAACAATTTTCTGACGATTTTCTCATGGCATTTTATACTTTTTGTTTTTGAAATGCGCCATTTTGACAAAAAACAATATATAAAAAAAATTCTACGTACTTCTATAGCTATTCTTATATATAATCGAAAAAACTTTAGTGTCTCATCATAATTCAAAAATTATAGGAGCTGTTGGTCCGACCGTTGACCTCCCAGAAATAAAGGCGTCATCGGAAAAATGCTGCACAATAATTTTGTATAATCAACTACGTGTATAATAAAACCCCTATTGTATAATTCTGTTTTATTTTATGGTTTCGCTGAAAAATAATCACAAAATATGCCCTTTCTTGGCCTCTAGAGTGGCCTAAGGTCTCGACAGTCTACCGTATAAAAATGAATTTGGTCAATAGGAAATTTATCTGCGGGGAAAAAAGTCTTTAGACAAAATTCCTGTTATCCTTATTGTTTCACAGATAATCGCTCTCAAATGACTAAGACTATATTTGCTTAACCTGCCCCGATAGTGGGGTAAGTTGAGCATGAGTATGAGGTAAGTTGGGCAAAGTAAGAATTGCATTAAAAAAAAATCAGACATATGCAACATGATTAGGTACAATGCAGTAATAAACCAACAGTTGCTTGTTAATTAGTTACACGGAGAGAATTAAATGTTAAAAATTACCGTGCAGTAACGGTAACCAGATGACAACCCTGAAACTTCGCTTATTATTGCTGAGTAAAACACAGATTTTCACGAAAATAAAATAAAATTTCTTCTTCAGATAGAACATTTTATCAGATTTTCTAGGAAATTTTCATGTGTAACAAAATACGCAAAACTTAAATTTAAAAAATATATAATATCAACGAAATTGTACTGTGCACTTTATTATTTTATGCCTTTCAAAAATGTCTATAAAAAAGTATCGTCTTTATAACAGTTATTTTAAGATTTATTATAAAATTTAATGAGTGTTATAGGAAAATGTATTGTGCTCTCGGTAAAAATTATCGTGCGCGCTACCCTTCTTGTATAGTAAAATTTTAGCTACGTATTTGAAATTTTCGGTAACGTGAGTTAAAAAACACTTGTCGCATACGAATTATTATGTTTTTCTCACTTGTCACCACATTGAAATATATCACGGTAATATTTACCGTGAAATTCACGACAAAAATTACTTTTTAATTCTCTCCGTGTAGGTTTTGAAACATTAACATTATGTGCAATGAACTATTTTTTCTCATAAAATGGTAGAAGAAAATCTTTCAATCACATTTTTTTTTACTTTTGGGTGCAAAAATAACGAAACGTCCCGTGTTACCGTCTCGTGCGGCACATGGCAACGGGCGATGGCGTGATATGTTCCCCTCCCTCATACCTCTCTTTCCGCCATTTGATACACCCGGGTACGTTGCTTAGTATGCCAGATATTTCGATTGCCCAACCTACCCGCCTGCTCAACACGCCCCTCCCTACCCTATAATATCGCGGTAAAAAAGTAAGACGGCAGTTCCCAGTTCTCTTGGCCTGGAATGCCCCATATAAACTTAGGGAAGTCACGCGATAAGCTCGTAATCGAGAAACGAATTAGTCTCGTGTATCATTCAAGACTTATAGCTTGTAGTTCCGATAGATCCTCAGATTTTATATAGCAGTGATCTATAGATTGGACGACATATCCTGGCTAACTTCAACCTCTTCTACTTCACCCACGTTCCACGTAGGTCTTAAAGTTTCTTTATTTGAAATTAAAAAAAAAGCGTATCTCTAATCGCCCTTGTCCCGAAACTTACGCGTCTCTCATTCTCGATCAATCAGCGATAACGTAGCCTTTCATCCTGACAGTTTGTTTTTCGTCATAGGACGAAAAAAAAAATCACCGCGAAGAGAGCACAACGAGACACTGCAGAAAACAAGATCAGCGATCTTTCATAAACAAAACGTTCGATCGCTCAGTTCAAGACTACCGTCAACGGGTTATTCGGTTCGAGGTCAACGAATGTCGTGACCACGAAGTAACCTCCACCACTCTTCGCGAACAGGAGAAAGGATCGAAGCCTGCGGATACACCAGTTTGAAAATCCCAAGTTAGGGCGACACGAGGCTAGGCACGAAAAATGACAGGTAAAATTAAAATCACCACAGCCCCATCAGTTTTCAGTGGATGGATTATTCTTTTGTTCCCTTTTTCTTTGA
The DNA here is from genome assembly GCA_963932345.1 of Ophion ventricosus. Lineage (NCBI taxonomy): Eukaryota > Metazoa > Arthropoda > Insecta > Hymenoptera > Ichneumonidae > Ophion > Ophion ventricosus. The sequence continues at coordinate 24,433,349 of OZ010717.1, forward strand.
ATAAATAAGTCGGACATGAGAGATATTCTTTTTCAATTAAAACTTCTTTCGCGATTAATTAACAGAGGCTTAAAAGATACTATGAAAAGAATGTAATTATTCAAATAAAATTGTCAGCTTGGTTTATTTCAAATTCACAATGAAAATCTTGTTTTCAGAAAACCGTACTGAACAAATGGACTAGCTAATTCGATGCTGCCAATGGGTAATTTTTAAAATACAATTAAGGGGTCGCTGGAAGCTTGACATTAAAAAAGTAGAATTTTTCGCAATTTTACGGCTTAGGGTCTTCATTTTAACTGGCAGCAAAGGTTTTTCAAAAAATCAACACATTAAGGGACTATTCCAGTTCTAAAATTTATTGAAAATAATTTTTTTGCATTATCCAAAAAATATGGACTTTCATAAACATGGTGTTAAGTTTTGGTCGCGAAATTCGAATTATTCTGGTCGCTACAGCCTTTCTTAGAAAAAAGGATTCGACCAGAAAAACGACGATTTTCTCGAAGCGTCATTTTTCAAAATGGTGGAAGATTTTAAACGAAGAGTTTTCAACCTATCCGTCTCAAATTTTACCACATAATTCTTTACGGTATTCCTTAACGTCGTACGGAAGCGTTTTAATTTTTTTGAAAATTTCACATAAAAAAAAAAAGAAAAACTGTCGAAAAAGGCCCAATTTGACACTTTATTTTGAAATGCCCACCATTTTGTTAATTTTAAACGAAAAAAACATCCTTCGTCCCAGCATGCATGAAAAATCAGCATGAAAAATCCCTCTACAATTTTTCATGCTGATTAATAATCTTTTTGGTTTTTTCTTTAACACAATTTTTGGAGTAGTAGGACTTTCCATCGTCAGGCGCTATTTTTTTAGGCATCATTTTGCAGTGGCCAAAAAAATTATATGAAAAATAAAACTAAAACATTAAAAAATATGTTTATGTACAACGTGTCATTTGAATAAACGAAACAAAAAAAAGGACTGAAAAAAATGTTCTATCGCATGACCGGATCACTATTTTAAAATATGTTTATCCTTTTATTAATAACAAAATATAAACCTTTTTTTTTGTTGTCGAAAATCGAACTTCTCTTTTCTACAGCTGGCAATCTATGTAATTTTCGAAATTTCAAAAAAGTATCCGGTCACACGAAAACTTTATTATTATGCTAAAAGTACATTTTTCATTTGTTTAAATAATAATAACTTCATTGCTTATCAATATTCTTCAACAAAAAAAACTCAAACCTGGCAAGTTTATGTATTAATTGTGTATAAAATCCTGTCCTCATCAACCCAATACTCTCATCAGAAAAAAATATTGAAAATCGATCCGCGAATCGATTGTCGAAATTTCAAAGTCACTACGAGATCCGAAGTATCCGCGTTCATTTTTTAGACGAATGAGAAATTCCATACAGTCACCAAAGCCGCATCAATTTTGGCTCGAACCATCGTTGCAATTAAAGTGAATGATCGATTCAATTTATGTGGCAAATTTCAGCTCGACAAGAAGAACCTTTTACGAGTTATAAAAGATTCATTTCTGGCAGGATCATCAGTCAAGCTTCGTATCAACATCGACGAGAACATTTCTTTTTCTAGACCGAACATTTATTCGGTTGTCCGCCTATTTGGACCATTATACGAGCACTCAAACACGAATACGTTAAAAAAAAAGTTAGCAAAAACGAAACGTCTCCTTGGCGATTAAAAAAAAGATGAATGAAAGATGTTGATTGCTCATCCGATGACGTATCGATCTTGAGCTTGACGAGAATTTGCGTGAAGCTCACCACATATGATCTTTTCTTTTTTCAATGTCATTTCTCCGCTATTTATCACACTGTAATCCTTTGAGTGGCCTAGAGCACGAAATTACAGTCGCACGAAACGAAAGTGGAAAGGTCGGCGAATCTGCCGATGTCACACGCGATTTCGCGGCATACATATAAAGAACGAGAATCCTGTGAAACACTTGTCTTCAACGATTATTATACAATATGTATATATATATATATGAAAAAACGAAAAAATATACTATTGCGATCTGTCAAGTGGCGATATGACATCTGGTGGCGGAAAATCAAACTATACTTAGGGCAAAGCCTTCAATAGAAATGATACATAGTCATACGATGAAAGTATTTACTTTTTGTGAAAAACATCCGCTACACTGACAGATATTCGGCACCTAGTGGGGGCTGATTTCATTTACGGAGATGCCGTTCGAAGAGGTTGCAGTGTATTTCGTTTTTTTCTAGCTTCAGTGAGCACAGTACAATCCTTGTGGGCAGAAATACTGACACATCTTCCTCTCCATCGGAAGTCAAAAACATGTCACTGAAAGTATTGTCCATCGCTAGTGATTACTTTTTCCCATCTTTCTGATAGCATTTAAATTTCTCGTCGGAAAATCGACACGTCTTTTGAGGCTATCCAAGAGTTGAACCATTTTTTGGCATCTTCATAAGAATGGAAGTACTGTTCCGCCAGGCTATGTGCCAATCGATCGGAACAAGTGATAATCGGAAGGGGCAATGTCTGGTGAATACGGCGGGTGGGGTAGGACTTCCCATTTAAGCGTTTCCAAGTAGGTTTTCACCGGTTTTGCATCATGTGGCCGAGCGTTGTCATACTGCAAAATCACTTTGTCGTGTCTCTGCTCGTATAGCGGCCGTTTTTCCTTCTATGTTCGGCTAAAACGCCTCAATAGTAGTCGATAGCGATGTCCCGTGATGGTTTCGTTCGGTTTGAGCAGCTCATAATAAACTACACCCAGCTGATCTTACTAAATGCAGAGCAGAAGCTTGGAACTATGGATATTCGGCTTTGCCGACGATGTTGACGGATGGCCGGGTTTAACCCACGATTTTTTACGCTTAGAGTTATCATAGTGTATCCATTTTTCATCGCCAGTCACGATACGATGCAAGAACTATTTCCTATTCTGCCGTTGAAGCAGCTCGTTCACACGCGAAGAGACGCCGTTCGACGTCTCTTGGCTTCGACTCATACGGCACCCAATGTCCGTGCTTTTGAATCATTCCTAATGCTTTCAAACGTTTCGAAACTGTTATGTGATCAACTCCTAATGATTCTGCAAGTTCAGCTAGCGTCTGATATGAGTCTTCATGAAGTTATGCCTCCAATTCTTCATCTTCAAACTTTTTCGGGGCGCCAGAGCGTTCTTTATCTTCAACATCAAAATAATTATTTTTGAAGCGTCCAAACCGATCTCTGCATGTTGTTTCCGACAGAGCATGGTCGCCGTAAGTCTCAACAAGAATTCTGTGTGCTTCAGCTGCAGATTTTTAAAAAAATAAAGTAGTGCAGTAAAATTCCCCGCAAATGCTCATTTTTTACACGACATTTAACATGTTTAACACTATGAAAAAAACAGTTGTTTACACTTCAGCCAAATGACATACACTAAATTTCAAGCTTGCTTATAGTACTTCTTCGTAGATGCATTGCCATCTTAAACTAGACGCACGCAGTTCTGGTAACGCCATCTGTTGGAAAATAGCGAGAACTTATTCCACGTACCAATAAATTATCATAAAAATGTAGCCAGTATGTGATCTCCATAAAGTGTTGCATAAATAAGACGATTTTTAAAGTCGTAATTTTTTGTTAAAACTTTCATAACTTGACTTGAAATTTTACCAGTATAATGGCATGTATTTTTACGTGATTCTCGACGAAATTCCGTTGATTGTTAAATATTCGGTTTCGTGAAGTGACTACCTTGAAATATGCATATGTCAATTCTTTGATCTAATCATGAGTTTCTTTTCCGCAAGCTGGCTAGAGTGTTTTCAGTGATCTGCCCTATATATAAATCTCTCATTTTCTATATACAAACGCTGAATGAATCGAGAGCGAAAAAAATCAGGACAGTCTATTAATTAAGCTCGCAACGAATGTAAATTATGTTATTCAAATACGAAACGGCAGGAACACAAATGTTGCAAGATAGTTTCAATTTGAAAGAGTCTCTCGGCCATAGCAAGCGTTCAACGTCTTGTGCAGCTGTGGGTGTGTGTATATTAGCTGTCCCCCGCACCACCAGGAGATTAATGAGATTTTCCGTATGAGCGACTGATAAACGAACACACCGGCGAAAGAGAGAAACGAGAAGAAGCCAGAGAACGGACGTGTGTATGGAGAAGTGATTTAAAAAAAGAAAACGAAAACGAAAAAAAAAAAAAGAAAAGAGAATCGACATGAATAGTCGATTACTCTGATCTCACCGCGGAACTGACTACTTCTAAACGTAAGAGAGCCACCTGGTTGCCAATGCGCACTCGCCAAGTTTCCATATATACGTTTATACACATCCCTCTGTCTACGTATGTGTATAATACGTGAGTAACGCCTTACAAGATCCTTTCTCTCGATTATATTCAACGTTGAAACTCCTCTCGTGCGGATACGCGTTTATAAATAGCAACATAAATAACGAAAGCCCGTACATGGGATATTATGCGATTCTAGTATGTGCCCCTCAGTTTACGTACTTTTTTTTCTTTGCATATATATATATATATATATATTTGCAAGTACGTATATCATATGTATATTCACAACAAAGCTCGTTACCGAGGACTTGTTTCGGATATAATTGCAATTCTACCAGTGACAGTTCACAATTCCCAGGCTCTAGTTGACGTTTGAAATTATTGCAGACGCTCTCGCACGCCAAATGTGCCTGGCCAGTGTATCCTAATCCACTGTGCGTTGGTTAAATTGCGTGCGTTTTTTTTCCATTCGTTTTGCTTGATCCCAAATAAATTTCGGTGTGCTTTAATTCGTATGGGCGTAATACTTAATTCAGGGCGCGAGTTATTTTTTTTATAAAACAAATGTAAATGCAAATCAATAGACAAATGTGTTGCGTCGTTATTGATGGTAACACTATGGTGATCATTCATTCAATTATACGTATTTGCGTTAAAAGGTTTTCGTTGATCAAGACGTTACACCACCTTGGCGCTCGAAAAATAGCTAAGAACATTTTTTTTTTTTGACGCGACTATTAAATTTATAAAATCATTCTTTTTTTTCACGAATACATTATAGTTTTATTACCAAATTAAAAAAAAAAACGAATAAGAAAATAAAAAATGGTAAGTCGTTAAGTATCGTCTTAAAAAAAAATCTTGTAAAGACAAGTAATAGCTAAAGTATAGGATAGGCAAAAAATGAAAAATAAAATTCTTTGTAGAAATGACGGCTGTTTGAAAGAAAAAACTCTGATTTTTAGTAAAATTTTGATTGTTCAAAATGGACGAAACATCAAATCAAAAAAATCCTATGCTACAGACTCAAGAATGTATAAAAAAATTTTTGGACTATTTCAAATGCGATTTGCGAGATGCACAATTCCCGCAAATCGACAACGAGAATGAGAACGCGCCAAGGGACACAGCGAATTACACCTTAATTAATGCATGAAATAACTTGAAAAAATTACCAGAGATGAATGAAGATATGAATAAATTATTGTCAGAGCTGCGGAAATTTCCGTTTTTTTTTTCAATAAAAAAAAATCGGTCTCCTAAAGTGGTTGCTCGCCTTAAATTAAATGGAGCTCGTTCGAACTAAGAAAATATTTATTTAATTTTCTAAGAATAATGTATTTAATACGTTTTTGAAATACGTATTTCAAATTCTTGTCACCACGTTTCCGCTTTGTGCTAGGTAGTAAGCGCCATCTGAATTCCGATGAGGACATCCCTTCTAGGAAATCCGTATCATATCCCGATCGAGATTTGATCAGAACTTAGGTATCCCTAAGACATTTCTGCACGGGGTGGCTTGAATAATGGTGATGCATAGAGCTTTTATGGTTAAATTTTCATTAGCCAGTTCACAATGTACATTCCATAGTTATTCTTTACGGCTCGTGTAATCGCTAAGCGTGCAACTTTTCATCGCAGAACATTTTTCCGCCCGATACTTGAAAATAAGGAAGATAAAAAATTGCCACGACGGAGTGATCATTCGGCGAGTCAAGTCTTGTGGATAATGTGCTTTCCATATACGGTACCGCGAGTAAGTGCCATAAATCATAGGATCGTTAAAGGTGCGCACACTGGCAACGACACATATCCGCCCATTTTGCCGGAGAGAGAAGTGAAATAAGTTCCACATATATATATATATATATATACATACAGGATGGGCAACAACTATTAGCAGTAGAAATATTTTTAAACCTATCAGACTTAGGAGAAAATTTCTCTTACAAAAGTTGCGCAGTTCACGGGGAGTCATCGAGTGGTGGCTACGAGGCTCATTCAGGTGGAAGCATTTCGGAGATTTCAAAGCCAACTCTATTTTTTCAAAGGTGGCCACTATTTTTTTTTTAACAATTTTATCAAGTAACTGAAAACAACTTTACACACCATGATTCAAGTTGAGCGATCAAGATATAACATTAAAACATCGACAAAACAGAAATTTCGATGTTTTTAGCTTAAAATCGATTGAAAAAATGGTTCAAACACTTACTCTTATAAAAGATGCTCAAAGTGATCGCCACCACTTCCGATGCACACGTGCAATGTGACTCGTATTGATTGTATCATCTTATTAATCCCGCGAGTATGTATTAAGGGGCCAGTCCACTTTGGAGCCACGAAAAAAAGGCTATTTTCGCGTTTTTTTTTTTGAGGATTTTATAAAAGATATGAATATAAAAGTTGTTGGGCTTGATAAATAAAGTCTTGAAATACACAAAAAAAAAAATTTAATTCATTTTTATTCATTTTTAAGTACAAAAACTAGTTTAACGTAACGCCTCAAAAATAGGTGGGCTAGGTAGCTCCATCACAACTCGGCAACGGCTTGTCTGAAACAAAAAATCAAAGTCCATTAGATTCATTATGACACCAGCTACAAAATGACCCTCGGATATAAAGTTTTATCAAAAAATAAAAAAATGACAGATGAAAAACGAAAAAAATTTAAAAACGCAGTTTTTCGCAAAAAAAAAGAGTAAAAATCAAAATTTTAAAACCATCGAGGGTCATCTTGTTGCGAATCATGTTTACAATATGTGGTTCAAATTTCAAGAGAATCGGTTTATTAGTTTCAGAGATACGATGGAGCTAGATTTTGAAAACGTTGTTTCGAGAAAAACGCGTTTGAAGTTTATACTATGAAAAACTCTTACCTAAACTCAATCGGCAATTCCTGCACCGTACAAAATCCCTTCTGATTGCTCATCATCGTCGATTTCTTCAAGTCTTGCTTGCTTTCGATTTTTTGAAATTTTCAAAGTGGACTGGCCCCTTAACGAACAGCTTCTACTTATTCTTTCTTGCATATCTTGCAGAGTAGTCGGCACTTCTTTGTACACCATGTGTTTCAAAGTCCCTCAAAAAAAAAAGTTCAGTGGTGTCAAATCTGGTAAACGAGCTTGCCATTACTTTGAGCACGTTTCATGAGAGTAAATGTTTGCACCGTTTTTTTAAAATGAATTTTTCAAATGATATTGCAGTTGCACACATTTAGGCTCGATAGCAGATGCTTAAATAGAGAGAGAGAGAGAGAGAGAGAGAGAGAGAGAGAGAGAGAGAGAGAGAGAGAGAGAGAGAGAGAGTTGTCACTATCCCATTGAACAAGCGAGACACTATTGCATATCAGTACGACCAGAAATTTTCTCTTGTCCTACCTATCTGATTATTGCGCCTATCTCCGTCAACCCTTGAAACTGACGTCAGGAAGCATCCGACGAATACATTCCTCTCTACTATTCATTCGCGTCATCATATGTACCCTATCCTTTCTCCAATTGTACGTCTTGAAATGATACAATTGTGTCATCGCTTCTAGCGAGCACTCTCCCACTTGAATATTTTCCTGCGATAGTGTGTGTATTATTTATAAATAGAAAGAAAATTTTTCATAACGCTTGACTTTATAATAATTATTCTAATTACGGTAAATGAGCAACACGCGAAACGTTCGCGAGCGTTCCATTCTAGCAAATAATTAGTAATTGTTGAATACTCTTACGAGACATTTTTTTTGTATGACGCATTTGTTGTAGTCGAAAATGACTGCACTGGCAGAAAAATTCTTTTGATATTAACTAGATGCATCTATTTGATTTTTTTATTACATGGATTAACTAGATTTTTCGTGAAATGAAATTTTTCCTACTGCATTCCATTATTAAAATTATTTATTTATTCAAATGAAGATCTATTTAATATCGTCTAATAACTAAATATTTCATTTATTTCTAATAAATCTGTGACTTGGTTCCATCTGGTAGTATAAGACAAAAGAGACAGACGAAACAATGGTACACGATTGAGTCTCTCAAAAATCTGATTGCTTTGTTTTCATTAGAATACTGTTGTAACATTCTGCAGTTGAATTAAATAAATAAATGCCTTAGGCCACTTCAGGAATTTCCAAAAATCGATTTTTTTGTTGTTGTTAAGAACTTACCTTACTACCTATAAAATTATATTCCAAAAGATTATGGGTGTAAAAAATCTCTAAGTACTCGATTTTCCAATTCTAGCACTACTCCTCTTGATTCATGTCGTGACTTTCTACTAACTTTAAACGCGGTTATCTCAAAACTACATTTTTCAAGTCGGCCCGACTCATAACTCAAACAAATTTCAACCGATTCACTTGAAATTTTAACTGCATATTTAGAATTACATTTTTTTTAGGCACTACGTAGGATTTTTAAATTATATTGCATAGTACCTTTTTTATAAACAATTTTCTGACGATTTTCTCATGGCATTTTATACTTTTTGTTTTAGAAATGCGCCATTTTGACAAAAAAACAATATATCAAAAAAATCATACGTACTTCTATAGCTATTCTTATATATAATCGAAAAAACTTTAGTGTCTCATCATAACTCAAAAATTATAGGAGCTGTTGGTCCAGCCGTTGACCTTCCAGAAATAAAGGCGTCATCGGAAAAATGCTGCACAGTCGTCATTTTGACATGTATCGCTGCGAAAAAAATAATTTTGTATAGTCAATTAAGTGTATAATAAAACCCCTATTTTGTAATTTCGACTTATTTTACGGTTTCGCTGAATAAAAATCACAAAATATGCCCTTTTTTTGGCCTCTAGAATGGCCTAAGGCCTTAAATCGATTTTTCACCGACTAAAATTTAATGAAATTGAATCTGCTTCTCACCATTCTCTTCTGCATGAAAAAAACGAAGAGATTCATGTACTTACGAGTCTCATTACTGCTTTCAGAATGATTTTACGAACAAGAAACGCGTGGGGTAAATATTTACCCCGGTTTGTAGTTTAAAGGTAGAAAAAATGGGTTTGTAGTTCTGGCGTTAATATTTAGAAAAAAACAGCTTGAACAGATTATTAAATATATTCGAAACAAATAGGGCCGTAGTAGGCGGCGAGACAAGGAAAAAACCTATTTGATTTAGATTGATCCTATATAAATTAATTTTTTTTTTGGCAGTGTTCGTATCGCGTGAAAAAAATCATCAATTAATGGGCTCGTTCGCGAAGCCGCCAGGTTTAACGATTTTAGGAATTCGAGAAAAAGAAATATATAATATTCAGTTCGCGTGGTGTTGGGGAAATGTCTTGGCTCAGTCGTAAAAATGAATTACTTTTGAAGGTTGAGACCAAAGCATTTTTACATCCTTCCTCAGTACGTCCCGGAATTCGTAGCAAGGTTACCGCCAAGATACTCAACATATCCCGCTGGAAATTGGACAGCTGCGCTCACTTTGCTAACCTGTGCAACACAGCATACGACGAGAAGCTACACGAACGAATCGGAAAAACTTTATCTCAAGAAATTGCCGATGTTCAACAGTGCTGAGAAAAAAAAGAGAGAGAGAGAGAGAGAGAGAGAGAGAGAGGGAGGGAGAGAGAGAGAGAGAGCGAGGCTAGGATCCGAGGTCCGGGAGACAGAGCAAGAAAGTAGAAGCAGAAGGGAGAAAAGAAGAAGCAGTCCTATAAACTTCAAGGGGTCACACCACCTTGGCGTTCGGAAAAATAATTATATAAACTTAGAAAGAAATTTGAAGCGACTATGAAATATATTAAATAATTTTTATTTGTCACAAATGCCTTATTGTTTGATAAACAAATAAAAAAAATGAATTAATTTTTTTTTCAAATGGCAGAAATATGTCATCTAGTCGGACCTTTTTTTCAAACTGGTGCACCAAATATCTCGAGATCTACTCAACCGACTTTGATGAAATTTAAACTACATATTCTTTACAACATAAGCTAGGATGTAGCAATTTTTACAAATAGAATGTCGGGTCTATTTTTTATATATTTTTAAAACTCAAGATTTTGGTAAAAATCAGAGTTTTTTAAAGTGGAAGTTCATATACGAGGTAAACAATTTTCTGACGTTTAACGTTTGCGTTACTTGCTAACGCGACCGTGGAGGGGGAAAAAAACGAGAGAGAGATAGCCGGTGAGCGAAAGGAGAGACGTGCGCATGCGCACTAGTATTCCCACGGAAGAATCATACGGCGCGTTACTAGCAACCTTTCTAAAAACATTCTTGCTTTACTTCTGCTACGCAGCAAATGTTTTTGAAATGTGCCTCAAGTGACGCTCCGCAGGCATTGCTTGTTGCGTTGTACTGTTCACCTTGGTGTATTTACATTCGATTTATAGTGTGGAGAATTTTAGTTGCTGTTTGCTTCATTTTTTATAAAATATTTTGTAAAATATATAAGGTGAGTGATATGTGATGAATATTGAAAGTGACAATTTAAAACACTGAAAGTGTGAAAAGTGGAAAATGGCTAATAATTGTGGAAATAACCCACCGAGTTCTAGGTTATCTGAAGGTACATTTTATTTTTTTCTATCATTCTTAATCATTTCAATCATTTATAAATAATAAAAATAATAATAAAAGAGACGACGAAAATGATGAAAGAAAATAATAAACAGAAAATTTAATGTGAATTTAACCTAAATTGCTCTTTAACATTATGAGCCTCGTTAGAGGTTAAATGAAGCTAAAAATGAGAAAAAAATTGAATTCAATTGAATTTTAATTGCAATCACACGGAAGTCAATCAAGCTTTCAATGAATTCCAAATTTATAATTGAATTGTCAATGCAGAATTAAGTTTTTGATCGAAAATTACATGAATAAAAGTTAATCTTGTAATTTTGCAATTTAAGAAAATTCAATCATGTTTTATATTTCTTTTCAGCACAATCTGGTATTTTCATTTATCAGTGATATGAGTGTTCGAAGTTTCACTTCTAACGAGCGTGGCTACAACGCATACCATTTTTTTTCATACAGCTGTCATTTCTACAAAAATTAAATTAAAAAAATCCCTGTTATATACTTCAACTATTACCTTTCTTTACAAGAATTTTTAAAATTTTTCAGACGATAGAAAAAACAGAAAAAAACAGAGAAAACAGAAAAACAGAGAAAAAAATTCTTAAATTCTTATTATATTAAATTTAAAGAAGTAAATTCTTTTAAATGGTTTTTTTTAATTCGTTCATAAAACTGTAATGTATTTGTAAAAAATAAAAATTATTTTTTATATAAATATAAATCATTTTATAAATTAATAGTTGCGTCAAATTCATTTATTTATTTTTATACCTTCTTTTCCGAGCGCCAAGGTAATGTAACCCCTTAAACGTCAGGTATAGACCATATGTATCGTACTGATTCGCGCTCTCTCTCTCTCTCCCTCTCTCTCTGCCCTCTCTCTCTCTCTCTCTCTCTCTCTCTCTCTCTCTCTCTCTCTTTCCCTCTCTCTCTCGCCCTCTCCCTCTCCCTCTCTCTCTCTCTCTCTCTCTCTCTCTCTCTCTCTCTCTCTCTCTCTCTCTCTCGCAAAGTGAAGGGAGGTGAGTGCTTTTTCCCTTTCGCGTCACGTATCCAGGCTCTGACCTACTGACACGAACCCGTGACGTCCCAGGAACGGGGTTGAAGCGAACGCAGAGACACTGAAAGGGAAGTAGAAGCGAGAGCGAAAGAGTGAGACGAAAAGAGACATAAAATAGATTGAAAGGACGAGGGAATGAAAATACGAGCGAATGGAAGAAAATAAGAGACAACGAAAACCATAGTCGTAGCAAGGTATTGCGGACGCTCAGATTAACAGATGGAGAACAAAAAAGAAAAAGATAAAAAGAGATACAGAATGAACGAATGAGAAAATGAGAATGGGGGGTATGAGTGAGCGCGATAAAGGACAAATGATAGTCGCATTTGGGGATGAGACAGGTTGAGCTCAAGGGTTAAAGAATGAGAAATCGAGACAGGGGAAAAAGAGGAAAAATGAATGAGACTAGTTGAGTACAGAGGGTCGTCTGAGGACGACGGTCTGGTTGCTACGAGATATAGTGCCAAGGAGAGAATGTCTACGATCTCTGAATACTTTCAACAGAGTTGCTATCGGCAACCCTGACCAACTCTCCAAATACGCCTTTCGATGTATCAGTGGATTGAAAAAAAAGTTCCGAACGATGGTAAAAAAAAAAAACTAGGGTCTACAAGAATGAGACGACTTTGACAAAGCGTTAGGTAAAGCAAGAGAGGGCGAAAAGTCTTCTTGAAAATTTCTTGTCACGCTGCATCCACCCTTGAGTCGTGCCATTTATAACCTCTGCCCAGATATCAGCACATCAGGGAGAAAAAAAAGTTTGATTAACAGAGTCTGTGCAGTGGAGTGCTCTTGAAAAAAATGTACCATTTCTGTACGGTCTTATCGGATTGCCAAGCACTGTGTAAAAACCGATTGATTGAAAAAACTTGGCTGCAGTTTTACGAAACCACGATGCAAGTGAAACTTTTTTTCGCCATAATACTAAACGATTTTATTTCGGAATCGTCGGAATTATACAATTTTGTTTTCATCGTTTTTATTTAATTATTTTATTATTAATAATCGACCTAAAAAGACGTAAATTCAGGTACAAATATTTTTTTTCAATTTTTTAAGTTCAATTATCGTAACGATAACACGAAAACGCTTTAGCCAAAAAACTATCAAGGAAAAAAAACATTTGTGCGATGTAAAATTTATCATTGTTTATTAAAGAAAAAGATGGGTCTAAAAATACTCCACGAATTTTAAATGACATTGAAAAAGCGCTTCAATATTAAAACTAACAAGAATGCAACTCATTTGAAATTGCAGCGCAATAAAACCAAAAGTTTAAACAATTTTGTGTTTATACTAATTAAAAAGCTAAGCTGAGTTTATACTATTGTAATTTAATTAATTTATCTGAAATTTATATGAAACTTTTTTAAAACATGCTTTTATTTAATGTACTAAAGAGTAGAAAATAATTTTTTTTACAAAGTCACATATTACAAAGTGACTGTAAACAAAATTATTTTCCACTTTTTTAGTAAATTAAATAAAAGCTTGTTTTAAAAAAGTTTTTTTTTCACGTATAAATTTCCATTTATTTATTTTAGTTGAATCATGCATTGTCACCTCGTAGATGCATGTTTGCACAATTTCTCAGCTCTAAGTAGTCGGGAAGTGGGTGAAATATCGATTTACCATTTTGCATCTCACAGAAAGTCGTTATTTTATTTATTTATTTATTTATTACTTAAATCATGCACCGTCACCTCTTAGATGCATGTTTACAAAATTTCAGCGCCCTAAGAAGTCTGGAAGTGGGTGAAATATCAATTTTCCGTTTTGCATCTCGAAACAAGTCAAGTTAAATGAAAACTAGTAAAAATTAAGCCCCCCCTAAGTTATTACTGGATGGATATTAAAAAATCGCCAAAATTCTTGAAAATTTGAGGAATGATAATTCTGGATAGAATAATAATACATGAATTATTTTCGAATTGTTCACTAAATTTAGAAGTTATATACATATTAATTCAACACGGTCGCTTAGTTTGAGAAATATCGATTTTTCATTTTGCCTCTCACAGAAAGTCGTTATTTTTTATTTATTTATTTATTTATTGTAGTTGAATCATGCATTGTCACGTCTTAGATACAAGTTTGCAAAATTTCAGAGCTACAAGTAGTCGGGAAGTGGATGAAATATCGATTTTCCGTTTTGCATCTCACAAAAAGTTAAATAAAAGCTTGTAAAAAGGGCCCTAGCTAATGCACCCACAAAATACGGTACTCGGCGAAAGGAAAATACCTTAAGGAGTCACCCAATGATCATTGCAAAAGTGCCCAAAACAAATCCATATCAGTGTGAAGAAAGTCGCAGAAGTCGTGGATCAAGTTGATTTTTCAATCGATCAACTTCAGGTGAGAGCGACGTGTCAGCAGCTGAACGCGGCGCGGACCGGTCGCGATCCTTTTGTCTAAATTCTTTAAGCTTCATATGTTATTTTTTTTTTTTATACAAAATATAATATAATACATGTACATATCATTATCATTATTATTGTTATTATTATATATATATTTTTTTCAAATCGGTCTTCTTTTTCGTAATTACGTGGAAACTTTTTCGTTCACATGAGTCTATACGATCGTGACGCAACGGAAAATTAGCCGGTGTCCCGTGGGCCCGAGAAAGAACGAGCCCTATCAAAACATCGGGGCTCTGAGACGCGCAAAAAAGGGCTATGAGCTGAGAAAGAGAGAAAGAGAGCAAGATTATTCACATTCTTTCGGTGCGTTTTGTCTCGGGAACAGCTGGAGTCTGGAATTCTTCTTCGCTCGAATCCCACGCAAAGATATTTGGTCAGTCGAAATTCTCTCCCTTGTCAAGCTTGTTTTTTTTTCTTCGCCAAACGTTTTTATTCCATTTTTTTCGTTGCTTTTTTCTTGGTTAGCTGTCAGTCCCGAAAGACCGGACAAAAAAGAAAATTCGTCTCATTCGCCGAATCCCATGACAAAAAAGTGGTCGGAAAATTACTGACAAAAAGTGGACGAAAATAATCACTACTCGATGAAGGAAGGGCGTACATACGTGTATTCATGAATTCCCTTACGAAATTCTTTAAGCTTAACGACTGACACGGATGAAATTTTCATATTTCCGAGACATATGCACCGATGAAATCATCTAAAAATTTCAAAGTCAAGAGGACGTCGTGAGCGAATGAAAATACTGTCTCAAGCCGCCGTCATCATCCTCGTAAGAATTTGATCTTTGAAACGTATGAAAAATCGATGTTTGGTCATAAAGATTGCAGGGGGAAGTCGAACTTGCATAAGACTTTTTGGAGACGCGAAAAAGACAAGTTACCTTTTAACCAAAACTAACCTACCAAATAAAGGACCCTATTGTTGCTCATAAATATCGGATATTCAAAAACGCACTTCCGGTCAATCCCCAGAGGTATATTTATGTAAATTTATGTATATGCACACTTGAACGAAGTTTATGCACTGAGATTACATTTATTCTGTATGATTCACAATCTCATAATAAATTGTCTAATTTGATTTATGAAACGAGAACAATCAAAGCTTTGCAAAATCACACGATTTCAAAGGCGCTCGTGAAACCTCATTTTGCATACTCATTTTATGAATCGAACCGCGCAATTAGTTCTTGAAGCAATTAATACTCAATTTATCAAAAAGCAATAATTGATGGATCCCTAAGAGGGAATTAAGGTATTCCTTTGACGGAGGGCTGTATTTTGTGGGCGCATGAGCCAGGGCCCATTTGGATCATTAGTACATTACAGTGGCGCTTGAAGGGTTACGTGGGTTTCGAAGCCAAAAAAAGCATATTTTCTCTATTTTTTTTAAATATAATATATAAATTATTTTATTCAAAATGTTAAGCACATCAAAGAGCAACATTTCAACAATATTTTTTAAAAATTTTATCCAAAAATTTGGGAAATTCAGCCGGTGGGACCTGGTTTCCTGAGACCCCTAAAAAAAAGTGTCCTCGTGGTGGTCAGGATAACTCATGTTAGCTTTATGTGAAATTAAAAAACCAAATTTTTTCTGTTAGTAGATAAGTATAGCTCGTGATTGAACGAAGGATTTAAAAAAAAATTGAAATTTGAATTTTTGGCAGAGTTGTATGCAAAATAGTTCAATTTATGGTACAATTTACACTACGTATAGCCTTGTAAAATTAATTGTAATCGAAAAAAAACCTTCGTTCAATCAATAGTCAATGCTATTTTAAAGAAGTGTGCAAAATTTCAATAAGATCGGTGCATTAGTTTTTGAGACATCGTGTCCACCCACTTAAAAAATAGTGTTTTGAGAAAAATGCGTACACCTGCGTCGCTCCCAACGGGGGGAATTCCCAAAGGCTCTCTCTCCTAGACTTTTACTCCGATTGACTTAAAACTTTGGGAGAATATTCTAGACATATTGTAATATTAGATAATAAAATTACAAGAATGGATTTTTTGAAATGTTCAAATCCACGTAACCTCTTAATAAAAATAAATTACAATCAATTGTACCCAACGATGATCGGGAATGACAAATTTCACATAAATTTGATAGATTTAGACATTTTTACATGGTCTCTGAAAAGTCTCGGTTACGAAAATTCTTCTGCTAGTCACATTTTTCTAAGTTTTATCATAAATATTTTCTTCAAACATTCGGTGATCCCCTGTTTTTATTGTAACTCGGTAACTTGGCTTGGAATTTTGCCCAGTATACTGGAATGTATATTTACTTAAGGAAGTTGAAGTGTTAGCAAAAAAAATGATCCTCTTTGAATTCCTCTGAATACAACGAAAAAAAATTCTTTTTAATTGATCAAAAATTTTTTTGGCTGTGGAAATTACTCAAACGTTCTTACGGATCAATTTACGATGTCAATTCGAAAAAAAAAGAAAGCTTTGGATAAGCATAATAATAAAAAAGAAATGGAAAAAGAGGGAAAAAAATCGTTGCATTCCAACGATGAAAACTTCAACGTCATAAAAGTGTGAAGTTCTATTTTGGGTAAGAAAAAGGAGTGTAACTCCTCAATTTCCTTAATTCTCTAACGAAAATCATATAATTGTTAATTATTCTTTAAAAATAATTCTTTTTAATTGATCAAATATTTGTTTGGCTGTGGACATTACTCAAACGTTCTTACGTATCAATTTACGATTTCAATTCGAAAAAAAAGAAAGCTTTGGATAAGCATAATAATAAAAAAGAAATGGAAAAAGAGGGAAAAAAATCATTGCATTCCACCGTTGCAAACTTCAACGTCATAAAAGTGTGAAGTTCTATTTTGGGTAAGAAAAAGGACTGTAACTCCTCAATTTCCTTAATTCTCTAACGAAAATCATATAACTGTTAATTATTCGGTTTCGTGAAGGGAATAACGTTAACGATGATACTGTTTTACCAATTTCTCAGGTCCCCATTTATCCTTGTTCCCGTCCACGGCCATTCTATGTTTCGTCTAGTCGATCGACCATTAAGTTTCAGGCAGCGTGCCAGCGAGTGGATATATAAGGTCAGTAGTAGAAAATTCCACGACGTAGAAAATTGCCACCCCTTAGGGAGCAAGAATGAGTTAAAGAGAGCGAGAGAGACGGAGAGAGGGGGGGGGGGGGGGGTAGAAAAAGAGAGCAATGAAAAGAAAGCGAGAGGTTGAGAAAAAAAGAAATACCGAAGGTTACGCGTGACCGTGGGCTGTCAGCGTGGAGCCATAGAAAAGAGTTGTGAACGCATCAGTACGATCGCGACCTCACCCCTAACGATATTATCCCACTCGTCGTTCTTACCAAGAGACCTTCCCAAGTATCATTTCTTTCTTGCCAATCTTTTTTTCTTTCCCTCTGCCATCACTGCTTCGCGACAAATCTCGACATTCACCTTCCTTTCAACTACCATGCACACAGATCCCATTAGCTCTTTAATCCCACGAGCTTGCAAGTTCAATGACGAAACTTTCAATGAATTGTTATACAAGTATGAGATAGATAATGACAAAAACAAAAGAAGTCTATATATAGGGGAAAGGTATACGAGATGATGCCCTTAAGGGAAAAGTCTTGTAATTTTAAAGATATTCAACATTATTAAGATCTGAAAGTGTTTACTGCAGGCATATTCATCTATCTTACGATTGGCATATTCGAAATATTTAACACATTGGGGTTTCAATAAAAAGATTACCTTTTTCTAAACCGTAAGGTTTGGAAAAAGGTAATCTTTTTATTGAAGAAAATGCAAATAAGGATGATCTTGCCCCTATTTTAGGTTTTTTTTTTATTTTGGAGAAATTAGGTAAATATAGATAAATATTGCTCGTGTTTACACCTTTATATATATTAATCATACACGGAGAGAATTAAATGTTAAAAATTATCGTGCAGTAACGGTAACCAGATGACAACCCTGAAACTTCGCTTATTATTACTGAGTAAAACACAGATTTCCACGAAAATAAAATAAAATTTCTTCTTCAGATAGAAAATTTTACTAGATTTTCTAGTAAATTTTCATGTGTAACAAAATACGCAAAACTTAAATTTAAAAAATATATAATATCAGCGAAATTTTACTGTGCATTTTATTATTTTATGCCTTTCAAAAATGTCTATAAAAAAGTATCGTCTTTATAACAGTTATTTTAATATTTATTATAAAATTTAATGAGTGTTATAGGAAAATGTATTGTGCTCTTGGTAAAAATTATCGTGCGCGTTACCCTCCTTGTATAGTAAAATTTTAGCTACGTATTCGAAATTTTCTGTAACGTGAGTTAAAAAAAACTTCTCGCATACGAATTATTATGCTTTTCTCACTTGTCACCACATTGAAATATATCACGGTAATTTTTACGATGCAAACTTCAACGGCATCTCTCAAGGGGGTGAAATGCGGTGTGAAAGTTTGTATGGGAAATTATATTCCTTGCGTGTATCAACTTGAAACTTGTAACAAATGTTCCTTAGAAGGTGTAGAGGTGCACTAAACAACAATATTTCGAAAATCAATTCTTAAGGTCGTGAAATGGGGTGTAAAAGTTCGTATGGAAAACTTCCCTTGCGTTTATCAACTTGAAACTCGGTATAAATATTCTTCAAAAAAAAATAATAAAACGCATATTTTAGGATTTTTTAAAACCCCTAATTGTAATGAAGTTTCTATGGGCCAAATTCTACGCGGGTGAAGCCACGGGCGGAAACCAGTGAAAAATAAAGAAAAAAAAAGTTTGCAAACTTCAACCTTGCAAATCAACATCGCAATAATAATAATAATAACAACAATAATCGTACGAATAGTAATAAATTGATGTAAATGCAGATGCTGTTTCTCTGGTCGAGAGAACCGGTGCCTGGTCCACGAGCTGGTCCATGGTTCGCATGGTTCGCCACAGCTCTTGTACTTTGGCGTTGTAGACGTCGTATCGCCAAAGCAATACTCGCCGTTTCGCCGTTGCGCTTGTTGAAACGTCATTCCGTAGCACCGATAAATCCACATGTAATTTACGTGCCAAGATCATCGTCAAGAGTCCATCAAGCAACGACGAGGACAACAACGACAACGAATCAACAACGTACACAGTCGATTAACGAGAAAAATCAAAAACTGAGTATCATACACAATCCGAAACATACGACGGGAATAAAGACGCGAGTTAAGCGTCTCTGCACGGGTGACGGTCCACACATTTCCGGTTGTGGACACCCGACCCAACAGGTCAATTATCGCGTCACCAGAAGTGGCCGAGTTTACGGAAAATATCCCAATAAAATTGCCGCTCAGTCGATGTGAAAGTGTGATGAAAACTACGAGGAACTTTCGAAAAGGAAAATAAAAAGGATATTCCGGAAAACATAAAATCGAAGTTCTGTAGTTGAGAATAATGGAGAAAATCAAGTTTTTCGTTTAACACTTACGGACGAATGTACAAAACGTGTTTGTTTTTTTTCATTTTAATCCACTTGTCATTATCGATATTTATCATGTGACGAAGTCACAAAATGATCATATTTGTTCGTCGATATCTGATGTCTTCTGTCCTGTCCGCTTGTACAAATCGTATACGTATATAAATTTGGATAATTTCAAATTGTACAATAATTATTCCATTTCTTTGTACTTTTGGGTGTACTTCCGAAAAACGGAAACCAAATTTCGATCTGAAATTTGACATACACCTTCATTTTAAGGTATTACTGAATGGACCGTCGGGTAAAAAGTTAGTCCAAAATAGGCGAATCGTGAATTTACAAGTCTAGATCATGTCGTACATGTTTAGCCTTACTAATACCTAATTTAATAATAAATTAACACGTGGAAATGTTAAATTTCCACTTTTAATAATAATTGAAGTCAAATTCGATGATATTTACGTGTGCTTGACTGAGGTTTTGTCAGTGACTGTAAATCTGGTTCAACTGCCCAACAAAAAGATGTATCAATTTTGAAATTTAATCAATACCTTCAGATCATCTTATTATTATCAAGAATTACCCAAACAAACTCAATATATTATATTGAGTTTTCCAATAATTACTATTAATTAATCGTTAAAAAAAAGGCGATACACCTCATTACTTTAATTCATTTTTCGACAATTACTCAGTCGATTTATATGAAACTTAGCGCAATCAATCGCTTGATCCTAAATTTTGATCATATAATATTTTCAGAATTTACAGCCATTTAGTTCCATTTCTTTTGCAACCTGCAAAAGCTGTTTTCCCATAAGCGACCGTGTTAAATTCATATTTTTATAACTACTAAATTATATAGTAAAAAATTCTAAAATGATTAATGTATTATTATTCTATCGAGAACTATCATTCCTCAAATTTTCAATAATTGTGGCGATTTTTTAATATCCATCCCGTAATACCTTGATGCTAAAGGGTGTCAAAATGTGTCAATCAAAATCAAGTCGAAATGACTTGACATTTAAAATTGCGCGCTATTTTTTTTTTGTGGTGAAAATAGAGTACTAATCTTTGACAACTGGCATAAGTATTGAGGTTCAGTCATGGAGAATTATACGATCGAGCAACGCATAGAAATTGTGAAAATGCAATGTGAAACACTGCAGTTATTGCAGACGAAGTTTCATGGTCTTTGTTATCTCGCGCCGCGGCGATGTGAATTGGCCACCAAGATCGTGCGATTTTACGCCATTGGACTTCTTTCTTTGGGGTTTTCTGAAAGGAAAAGTGTATGCCAATGGTCCACAAACTATTCCCGGGACGCAGCGTTAATGAAATTAGTCCGCAAAAACAGTCCCCGAAACGGACGCTGGGGAAGAAAAATAATAACAAATAAGTGGAAAAAACGTCTAATTGGAGAACGTAGAAATAAATCTTTATTACATTATTTATAGGCGGAATTTGCCGGGGCCAGAGAAATTTGACGTATGAATGATAAATACGTATAAGTGCAAAACGTATAAGCGAGGTTTTACTGTATAACGTTATAACTATCAAGCCATTGGCAGAAATGCGCCAATTTTCCTGCTTAAGGTCTATAACCCGCTAACATTGTTTGCAAACTCATTAAATTTTCAATTATTGCTGAAGAAAACTGTGTTTAGCAGTACTGTCACGAGGCAGCGGTATGAAAGAAATACACGATAATAAAATGCTTTTGAAAGCTTGAAAACCGTTTAAAAATCATGAACCAAAACCTGAGAGGGTAAAAGTTAGACGTAAATTGAGTTGGGGTTGAATAACTTATATACGAATATTTATATATCTGTATATATATATATATATATACTAATACTAAGCTCCTTCTTGGCCGTGCACTTCTCTCGTCTTTCATTTCCTCCTCCCCCCTCCTCTTCACCTAACCAACCCTCCTCTACCAGCAGGAACTCCCCCGCTGTTCAGATCAATAAGCGTCGCGTGCATTCAGAGGGTCTAGGACGTTCTCGCCCGCTCTCTCTCTCTCTCTCTCTCTCTCTCTCTCTCTCTCTCTCTCTCTCTCTCTCTCTCTCTCTCTCTCTCTCTCTCTCTCTCTCTCTCTCTCTCTCTCTCTCTCTCACCCTCTCTCTCCTGCTCTCTCTTCACCTTTTTCATAAAAATATATATCGTTTTTACGTAATTGCATAGTATTTTCCTTTCTCAGCGAAATTCTAGACAATAAAAATAAATCTACTATGACTAACATTGCCATCCGGTGGCTTGCGGTATTATGAACACCGATATATTATTAAAACAATAGTACATTTATTGATCTTCAAAAATAAATTTTTTAAAATTTCATAAATCGTTAGCAAAATATCTTAAGAATACATCCCGAAAATTTCAAAACGATATTTGAATTCCTTCTATCGGTATGTATATAAATGATAGAGACTCTCCGCTCTCCGCTCGGTTTTCATAACCCAAACAAACCCAAACTCGACCGTTTGACGATTAGCTCCAAAACATCTCCATTCTGGGTAACAATGATCGAGGTAGCGGCATTTCTTGCTGCTATTTTATTCACTAAAGGAAATTCGGCCCTACTTATGGTTATGAATGAACCACAAAACGTAGTTGGCAGGCAGAGCTACGGATATGCCGAGCAAATGGATCAGATGCGCGTGGCTCGGCAAAATAGAAAAAGTTTATTAGAGACAAAAGAAGCTCTGTTTCTTATAGATCAACGATAGCATCGAGCTCGGGACGAATAATATTTTTTTTTTTTTCATTTTTCGTGCAAACATCGTGCAGTCGAAAATTTCAGAATATCCGCGAAAAAATAAAAATTTCGAAAGGAGACTTGATCGCGTTGCGAAAATGAAACAACGAAACAATGTATCTGGAACAAGTTCCTTATCACCGATGTGCTGATTCGCGTTGAGAACAATAAGCTTCGGAAGTTATACGAATAACTGGGTGCGGCATCATTTCGCCCCTTTTGTATAGCCTAACGTGTATGTTATGGAAAAAAATCGTGGCGTTTTCGGGCAGCGGGACGCGCCGGAAAGAACGGTAGTCCGTGCGTGAAATTAGAACAAAGCATGCTCAATGTGGCGCCGCGAGATGAGGCACAACGGCATCGTGTCGACCGCTCAGACCCGTTCATTCAATAACAAAGGTATCGATTAATTGGATAACCTTGTCTGTTTCATTCAGTTTTATGCCTGAAACAACACGACCTCGAGAGAGAAAACGAGCAAATGCTGAATACCTGAGCTCGACACGCTCAATATCTCCGGATACGATTCAACCGTTTGAATTTCCTCATGCAGAAAAAGACGTTTTAATAACGTATTATACAACATTGTACAATGTGAACGAGGAATCTGAAAGTAATCGAAGAATGGCTTTTGTTAACAATGGGAAGATTAAACCTGAGATTATATTGGGTTAAGTAAAAAGTTCTGAGCGTTTTTCGCTAGATGTCTTTAGTGAGCCATATCTCACGATGTATACATCGCATCGGGTCATACTATACGGCGATTTAAAGGTGACATTACGCTTCAAAAAAAGTTCTTTGACAGTTTTGTGTTTGGTGAAGCCAGTTGTGTGTTACAGCGTTCCAAAGTGGAGGTAAAAAAAGAGAAAATTCGATTCATTCTTCAGTAGCACTACGACCAAGGTGAAAAGACGGAGCAGGCGGCCAAAAAAATTTGTGCTGTTTATGGACCCAATACAGTATCGAATGCAACAGCAAAGCGGTGGTTCCAATGATTCCGTTCTGGTAATATGGACGTAGAAGATGTGGCACGCTCTGGTAGGCCAATCGTCGAAAATGTCGATAAAATCATGGAAATCGTCGAGTCGGATCGGCAAGTGAGCACTTATTCCATTGCTCAGGAACTGAAGATTATCCAGAAAACCGTTTCGAACCATTTGCATAAGGCTGGTCTCAAGAAGAAGCTCGATGTATGGGTGCCACACGAATTGACGCAAAAGAACCTTTTGGACCGAATCGATGCCTGTGATTCGTTGCTGAAACGTAACGAAATCGACCCATTTTTGAAGCGGATGGTGACTGGCGATGAAAAATGGGTCACATACGAGAACATCAGCCGAAAAAGATCGTGGTGCAATCACGGTTAGCCGGCCCAAACGATCGCCAAGCCCGGATTAACGGCCAAGAAGGTTTTGCTGTGTTTTTGGTGGGATTGGAAGGGAATCATCCACTATGAGCTGCTCCCATCGGGCCAAACACTCAATTCGGACCTCTACTATCAACAACTGACCAGATTGAAGCAGGCGATCGACCAGAAGCGGCCGGAATTGGCCAATAGGAAGGGTGTTGTGTTCCATCAAGACAACGCCAGGCCGCACGCATCTTTAACGACGCGCCAGAATCTCCGAGAGCTTGGATGGGAGGTTCTATCGCACCCGCCGTATAGTCCGGACCTGGCAACAAGCAATTATCACCCTTTCAAGCATTTACAAAATTTTCTTGATGGTACAAAACTGGCCTCAAGAGAGGCTTGTGAAAATGAGCTGGTCAAGTTTTTTACCAATGGGGAATCGCCAAAACATCTCCATTCTGAGTACAAAATAATCGAGATAGCGGCATTTCTTGCTGTTATTTTAACCCAAACAAACTACCTAACTGAAGGCTCGTGGATACTTGAGCGCGCTTGGGAGTCGAGTGGATAGTTTTTATCATTTATATACATACCGTTAGAAGGCATCCGAATATTGTTTTGAAATTTTTAGGGTGTATGCTTAAGATATTTTGCTAACAATTTATGAAATTAAAAAAAAAAAAATTTTGAAGCATCTAAAGTGGTTGCCCGCCTTAGACGCTGCAGTTGATGATCATAGTTCATAAAAATACAACACTCCCTCTAAAAGCCGAACAAATAATTTCTCGTGCTTCTGCAGCACTTATTGCAAGTTGAAAGGCAAAAAGAAGGCAGTGCCTCAAGTGCTGCTTGTCAAACGACATCTTCATCTACTGTTCCTTGAGGTTGGGTTTATTGGACAACAATTGGACTGAGTGGTTTGATAGCTCGTAGATGGTACTTCGAAACGCCCTACAATGCAAGAAATTTTTTTTAAATCAAATTGGTATTTCAATCAATTTACCTAGGGGCTGATAATTTATTTATAAATCTAACATATTTTCAATATTCTACAATCGACCGTAGAAAAATAACACAAATGTCACGAATATCAATTTATCCAAATTAAATTGATATAAAATGTATCAATTGTCGGTTTCTCGTTGGCGACAGCGAATCTCTCGCAATAGTGCAAACGCGCTTGATGAATGTGCTTCTTATCCAATTATCGACGCGTCAGCTTTCTGTTTTCCGCGTTTTCAACTCTCTTAATTGATACGACGCTGGCATAGAAACGAGAAGGGTGCTCCGGGTTGTGACATCATCTGAGAGTTGGAAACTTAATCAACTCGGTGCCGCTAAGGTGTCTGGATGGAAAGAAGCTTATCTGATTTGAATAGAACGGGGTCGGTTAGGGGCTTCTTTTCGCTATATAAGGTCGCAATATACATTGCATTAAGCTAAAAGTCACTACACCCCTGCAGTTCGTAAGAAATACAAACTATAGGGCAGTACTTATGGGAGATTCCGTGTAAGCTGCAACAATTCTAAGTGAATTATAAACGTTTTTTGACGCCCGTCTAAAACTAAGCATTTTCTAAGTTCCACTTCTTATATTGTAACCATTAGGTTTTTTCGAAAGAAAAATATCATGGATACTGCATAATAATTAATTCGGAAAAAAACGAAAAATGATTTTTCATTTAACGAACCCGTGCAGAAATTTTTTAGGGATACCCAAATTCCAATTATATCCCGATTGGGATATGATACGGATTCCCTAGAAGTGGTATCCTCATCCCAAACAAGATGGCGCCCACTATACGTAGCACAAGGCGAAGACGTGGTGGCAAGAATTTAAAATATGTTTTTCAAATACGTATCAAATACATTTTTCTTAGTTCGAACGATCTTCATTTAATTAAAAAATAATTACGTAGAATAAATAACCTACATGACTTCTCACCAGGAAATATAAGTCTTTCAAGATCTATATATTGTTTTTGCGAAATTTTAAATTAAATGTAAAAAAATTTGTTCGAAATTCTGTTATTAAAATATATAAGTTTTTACAGTTATACTGTAGCACTAGTTTTTAATCTAATATTTTTCAAATCCTTGAATAAATGATTTCAGAAAACGTCAAGAATCTCCGGCTGATACCGATCGGTATCTCCCGGTGAATTTTACATTCATCCCTGGGATCCGATTCGGTGTCGAACTAGATCTTATTCTAGAAGTTCGGGATTCTAGCCTAGATCCTATGCAAAGTTTCTATTTGGATTCTGACTAGAGTCCTTAAGGGGTTAAGTGGGTTCGAAAATGTCAAAAAATCCATTTTTTTTAAATTTTATTATCTAATAGTACAATATGTCTACAATATTCTCCCAAAGTTTTAAGTCAATCGGAGTAAAAGTCGAGGAAAGAGAGCCTTTGGGAATTCCCCCCGTTGGGAAAGACCGGCCGGGAGCGACGCAGGTATACGCATTTTTCTCAAAATAGTATTTTTGAAGTCGGTGAACACGATTTCTCAAAAACTAATGCACCGATCTTATTGAAATTTTGCACACTTCTTCGAAATAGCATTGACTAGTGATTGAACGAAGGCTTTTTTTCGATTACAAATAATTTTACAAGGCTATACGTAGTATAAATTGTACGAAAAATTGAACTATTTTGCATACAACTCTGCCTAAAATTCAAATTTCAATTTTTTTAAACATCCTTCGTTCAATCACGAGCTATACTTATCTACTGACAGAAAAAAAATGGTTTTTTAATTTCAGATAAAGCTATCATGAGTTATCTTGACCACCACGAGGACACTTCTTTGGGGTCTCCGAAAACCAGGTCCCACCGGCTGAATCTCCCAAATTGTTGGATGATTTTTTAATGATTATTGTTGAAATGTTGCTCTTTTATGTGCTTAACATTTTGAATAAAATAATTTATATATTATATTTTTTTAAATAGAGAAAATATGCTTTTTTGGCTTCGAAAACCACGTAACCCCTCAATAGTTCCGGATTAGGATCCTGGTTGGAATCCGATTTGCGAGCGTTGCATTTCTCTCCCGGATCCGATCCGATATCCGACTGGATCCCGGTTGAGAAACCCGGATCCTAGTCCGAAACGGACTGCATCCATGACAATATTTCTGCACGAGAAGTTCTATATGCCATATTTTCGAAACTATTTAAAAAATGTTCATTTCAAATATTGATAACTATCGGCGTTTGTAAAAAACTGCTCTTCAACAAACGGCAAATTAATACGCAACCTTTCTAAAAGTAATTATATGAACCAGAAGCGAACTTTGATCGGTTTTATTTGAATGTCATAGAAGGCAAAGGAAAAACCCACTTCATTTCAACTTCATCTCAACTTCAACCCACTTCATTTCAACTTCATTAATACGCAACCGTTCTAAAAGTAATTATATGAACCAGAACCGAACTTTGATCGGTTTTATTTGATTGTCATAGAAGGCAAAGGAAAAACCCACTTCATTTCAACTTCATCGGAATGCATTACTTTACTTTGAAGAAAAAAATGCGTTGTTTGTACACGAATAACAGAAAAGAAATTATTTTCTTTCGAGCAAAAATCCATAATGGTTGCGATTTTCTTCGAATCATCCAAAGACTTCCGAGAGTTTCCTCGCTCGAAGATCCTACCACTTCACGTGAAATAGCACGTATTTGTTTTATATAATAACAAAAGAGCTCCTGAGATCGTTTTATGCGAATAAATGCGCATGCCGCGCCTGTGTGTGTGTGTGTGTGTGTGTGTGTATGTGTGGAAGCTGACATCTCGTAACGGTGGAGATGGGGTTGCTGAAGATACTTACTAGAAAGTATCGAATCTCATAAATATTTATCGTACACTGAATCTTCGAGCTCTCTCCCCCTCTCTCTCTCTCTCGCTCTCTCTCTCTCTCTCTCTCTCTCTCTCTCTCTTTGCACCCCTACCTGTCTTTCGCTCTCCTTCACCAGTGTTTGCTTTTCTCGCACTCTTTTCTCGCTCGAGAATATTAACTTTCGGGATCAACTCGAAGATTCTTCGATGGAAAACGAGTTTCGTTCGCTGCCTATATAGCATCGAGATTTTCCTACGAACGACACGATCGTGAAAACAGAAATATAAAGAGAAAACGAGTACGGTTCTCATACCGATATTCTCTAACATCATGTGGTAAAGAGCATACCCAAGTCCAAATTTATAGCCTCCTCTGAACACTCACAGAACCCATTTCTTTTGTAATGCACAAGCCGCCAGCCTCCGTTGAACCTACCAAACTCCATTTTGTCGAGGTCAGTGCCATGAAGAGGCCTCCATTTGGTCCAGTGTAGCCTCTGTTAGTCCTCCCAAACCATCTTTCGACCTCCAGTTTCAGTGAAACCTGCAGAACACAGGCCTCCTTAACCTGCTTCTATCTCAAGTCTGGTAGTATTGGGGAAATCGCTACTAGGGTATCTACAACTACACCCCTAAAGGCCCTTACTTGGTCTCCTCACTTAGACCACAGTTTTAGTCAACCTACCGACCCTACCATTTCCTGATAGGGACCCGGTCCGCCTCTTTTACGGAAAACCCTACTATGAAATCCACAAACAATCCCTTAAGGCCGTCTTCTAGTCTAGAGGGCCAAAATTTGGGGATTTTTCAACATGCGATTAAAAAAAAACAAAAAATATTTCCGTATCTATCTTTTTACCACATATTTATTCATCCTTTGACATTATATAAAAAAATTGGCGAAAAAAAATCCATAATTCTGGTAGATGCAGGCTGGTAAAGTGGAGGTGGAAAAAAAACGGCCACTCCTGGTTGACATGATTCCAACCCTCCTGGTCATCTGAAAAAAAAAAATAGATTCTTAATTAGTAAGGATGTCATTATAGCCCCTACCTCAGAGAAAACAAAAATCCCAAAATGGCGGCTGTTTAAAAAAAGGTAATTTTTTGCCGTTTTTTTTCACGATTGTTGATTTTTTTAAAATAATTAGTAACAAAATTTCGCGATAAATCTGGTAGGGGCGATAGAGGGGTGTATAAAGAAGGTCCACAAAAAATTTCAAGTAAATCGGTTCATTACAACTTGAGATATCATGTCAACCGTCTCGAAAAAAGTAGTTTCGAGAAAAACGCGTTTAAAGATTCGAGTACAGTTTCAGGCAGTCTAAGTCATATAATGGTACATATACTTACATTTTGTTAATCGGCGATTCCTTGTCCATATCACAAAGGGTAGGGGACCTCAGGTAGTCAAGAAACGTGAATATCACGAAGGGTAGTAGGGCCTCAGGTAGTCGAGCAGACGGAACCGTCTATTGTTCGATTCGGTCCGGCAGCGCCGGTTAAGTTTCCACCTCACTAATTACAGCTGTAATTCCGTTAATATTTGGAATTTCCAAATTTCCTTTGGAGGATATATTTTTGAAATACTAAACATTGAAAATATGCAAAAAAAATCGATTTTTTCAAAATTCTAGACTAGAAGACGGCCTTAAAGGCCCCGAATCGTATTAGAGATGCTCTGCCAATTTACCGCATGGGCTCGTTTAGATACCCGATAATCCACTATTGCCGATCTCTGCTCGGGGAAGGAAGCCTTTATTTTGCAGGTTGAACGCGGCTCGAAAATTTTGACTCGGGATATGCCACTGTGAATTCGTTGAATAACTAGAGTATCAAATAGAATTAATCTTTTTCGAGCGTTGTTAGATCAGCTTTGACATTTTTTATAAAATCCTGAGGCCATTATCAAATGAGTCCTTAAATGATAGCAATTCGGACCAAAAGAATCGGAACAAATAAAGAGATTCTGTACAAATAACGTAAAACGAACTACATTAAACCTGTCATCAAGAGCTCGTGTTGTCAAGAGTGGGTCAGAAAAAGTCTCAATTTCATTTGCTTCGATGCCCGATATCTAAGGTCATAATCGGTGAGAAATGATAAGAACTTCCATGCGCGGAACATATAACGTGCGCACGTGTCCAATGTAAGATAAGAACAGCACTAATGTAAGAAAAATAGATTATTTTCGTACATTTGTGGGATAACATAATTAGTATAATTCGTGTTGATACAAAAAATATAGTATATCAGTCTGACAGGTCCGTTAGATGGAAAGTTAGTGAGGAAAATTCTACAATTTACTGACTTTCTTAAGGAGTTTCGGGACACTTAAGACTTTAGACCACTCTAGAGGCCAAAAAAAAGGGCATATTTTGTGATTTTTTTTCAGCGTAACCATAAAATAAATCGGAATTACAAAAAAGGGGTTTTATTATACACGTAATTGACTATACAAAATTATTTTGTTTGATGAGACTCTAAAATTTTTTCGATTATGTATAAGAATAGCTATAGAAGTACGTAGGATTTTTTTGATATATTGTTTTTTGTCAAAATGGCGCATTTCTAAAACAAAAAGTATAAAATGCCATGACAAAATCGTCAGAAAATTGTTTATAAAAAAGGAACTATGCAATATAATAAAAAAATCCTACGCAGTACCTCAGAAAATGTAATTTTTAATATAGAGTTAAAATTTCAAGTGAATCGGTTGAAATTTGTTTGAGTTATGAGTCCGGCCGACTTGAAAAATGTAGTTTTGAGATAAACGCATTTAAAGTTAGTAGAAAGTCCCGACATGAATCAAGAGGGTTTGCGCTAGAATTCGAAAATCGAGTACTTAGAGATTTTTCACACCCATAATCTTTTGGAATATAATTTTATAGGTACAATTTTTAACAAAAAAAATCGATTTTTGGAAAATCCTAAAGTGGCGTAAGGCCTTAACAAAATTATACCATTTTATTCAAATTTATATAGTAAATTCTTTGTCATATTCTTAATGTACCCTTCAAATTTTAAATCGATCGTCTACACCGGTTCTATAAAATGTACAATTGAAGAAACACTTATTAACATAGAGCATTTAACATTATTACACTGATGACGAAATGTCATAATGTACTGAGTGAATTTGACAGTTTTTCCTAACATTTTAAACATTTTTTTCACACTATTTCATGCGTAAAACTGCCATTAAGCAATGAGCATACACAATTAAAATATCTCCTTAAGCGTAGACAATTAAAATATGTCCTTAAGAGCAATTAAACTATCTCCTTAAAATATTTGAATAAAAAAAAATTACAATAAAAAAACCCTTTTTAATAAAAAAAAAGTTTTTTGAATTGAAAATTTTATAGGACGGGTGTAGACAATCGATTTAAAATTTGGAAGGTGAATTGAGTATATGAAAAAGAATTTACTGTATAAATTTGAATCAAATGGTAACACTTCACCAATTGTTCGGAAACTTCTTAAAGGTGAGCAATTTCGTCAGTAATCATTATTGCTTAAAATACCTATATTCTAAATATTGTATTTCTATATTTAATTTTGTATACCCTTCGTTCACATGCTTTTGTGGACTTCTATGACTCCATTTCTTTGACTTTTACCCAACATCTGCCAACTCACTATTTCTAGTCTGTAGAGACCTTTAGCGGTGTTGTTCGCAGCTACTCTTTTCCACTAATGTATCGAGTTTCCACGATGGCACAGGGAAACTGAAAAAACCTTTACCGATAAGCGGCTATATTTTATCGAGCTCCAATTGTGGTATCATCAGAAAATTAATAAAACTGCCTTTCGCTTAGTAGTTGGCGCGCCTGCCAGTGTCCGGCTAAGTGGACACCACTCCAGGTATTGGGCCATATTAATATATGGCCCAATACCATATGGCCATATATTAATATGAGCTCAATTAATATGGCCTTAACGCTGCTTGACATGCAATATCGACTGAACGCCACGTCGATCGCAAATTCGTTACTGTCGGTTTTATTCGTTACTATCTCTCGTTATTATAAATTCATGAAATTGGTCATCTTTCTGTAAATATTCCGAATTTTTATTTGTTTTTAATTCTATTTTTTTTTTGCGGTTCGCGAAGCTTGATGAACCTGACAGCGCATTTATTTTTACATTGTTTGGAAGAATAACTGGTCCTGAAGCAACGCGATAATAAAGTTTAAAATTTTAAAAACTCAAGGACAAAGCTTTTTCGTTACGAGGACGTTACGAGGTAACCACTCTTACGTGAAATATTTTTTCGATCGAGGAAAGTATGATGAAAATCAGAGGGGCGGGAGGGGGAGAGATGAAGAGCGAGAGAGAGAGAGAGAGAGAGAGAGAGAGAGAGAGAAAGAGAGAGTACGATTAAGCCCCAGTTCTATTCTTGGTAACTGGAGCGAATTTTGTCTCGAAGAGTCTAGTCAGCGTGAAAAAGGGATGGAGAGGCCCGTGTTACGGGTACTCCTGGACATGAATTTGCTTGTCCAAGGCATTGAAAAAGAAAGAACGAAGTAAGGGAGAGAAAGCAGATTTGTGAGTGACAAGTATCGATAAACTCGTTGGCTCGACATGGGACTCAAGTCAACAGATAAACTTCTGGACTACTTAACAGTTCTGCCCTTCAAATGACTTTTGTAATTTTTTTTTCGTTATCCTGATGACTTTTCAGCTGGGCTCAGCTGGGTTCTCTTTATTATCGAAACTAACTGGAATTTGAACTCATAGTGTTGAAGTTTGCATCGTTGGGATGCGGCGAAAAAATCATTTTTCTTGACTCATTTTTTTTTACTGTGAAAATCACTCAAACATTTTTACGTATTCTTATTAGAGATTTATGACCTCAATTTGCGAAAAAAAAGAAGGCTTTCGATAAGTATGATAATAAGGAAATGGGGAGTGAGCAAAAATATCGTCGCATTCCAAAAATGCAAACTTCAACATTGTTATAATTTAAGAGACTAGTAAAATGAATACTGATCTTTTAAGGCCGTAGGCCACTCTAGGACTTTCCAAAAATCTTTTTTTTTTTGTTAAAAATGTACCTTAGTACCTATAAAATTTTATTCCATAAGAATTATGGATGTGAAAAATCTCTAAGTACTCGATTTTCGAATTCTAGCGCAACCTCTCTTGATTCGGGTCGTGACTTTCTCCTAACTTCAAACGCGTTTATCTCAAAACTACATTTTTCAAGTCGGCCGGACTCATAACTCAAACAAATTTCAACCGATTCACTTGAAATTTTAACTATATATTTATAATTACATTTTCTGAGGCACTGGGTAGGATTTTTTTTCATTATATTGCATAGTTCCTTTTTTATAAACAATTTTCTGATGATTTTCTCATAGCATTTTATACTTTTTTTTTTCAGAAATGCGCCATTTTGGCAAAAAGCAATATATCAAAAAAATCCTACGTACTTCTATAGCTATTCTTATATATAATCGAAAAAACTTTAGTGTCGCATCATAACTCAAAAATTAGAGGAGCTGTTGGTCCGACCGTTGACTTTCCAGAAATACAGGCGTCATCGGAAAAATGCTGCACAGTCGCCATTTTAATATGTATCGCTGTGAAATTTTTTTTCATAGTCATTTACGTGTATGATAAAACCCCTTTTTTGTAATTCCGATTTATTTTATGGTTTCGCTGAAAAAAAATCACAAAACATGCCATTTTTTGCCTCTAGAGTGGCCTAAGGCCTTAAAAATTATGGGAAAAATCTCATAGCGGCAGAGGGGGGGGGGGGGTCCAAATTGAAGAAAAAAACACCTCACGTCCCCTTATGATTTTGTGATACTTGTCAAATAACAAGTATCAGTAAGACCTGATAAGATTAATTTTACTCGGGTATATCGTCAAAAGCCCTATCAGTCGCTGATCATTACTATATCCGCCCACCGGTTTATTTCTCATGCAGGATACTGTCAGTATACCATCACCTTTCTCGTCATTTTGCGGGGATTTTTCCATCTCTTCCCTCGTCCATCTGTGGCCAATTCCTGATCAGTTCCCGAAAAAGGAAACGGCGGATCAGGGCCTGGCCTAAGACCTGTTACATGGCGACCCTAATCCACATTTTCAGGCCTGACCATGGCCTGATATTATCTAGGAAAGGCAGATAAGGGGCAGTACTTTTTCTTGACTCAAATTTCTAGACGGGTATGCGTTTTTCGTCGCGACAGAGCGACATCGATCGAACAGGCCGACCCTGTGGGAAATGAGGGCTCCGGGAGTATATTTCATTCATAAAATGTTCTCTTATTGGAATTCCGACGATCGATGAATAAATTTATAGTGAATGTGTGCTGAGATAGCTTACGTGCTTAGCGCTTGAATTAATGGAATTTAATCAACGAACCTAGAACGAATGTCTGATCACATGCCGAACTTACCTACTCATCGCCCTGTATGCACACCGGAGTATGTTACCTTCACACTGTCAGGAAATTTGACCTGCTTTATGCAAATGACGTATATCGAGTAAGCTTTATGTCTTATTCGAATAGCAGTCTCATTGAGAACATTTTGTAATATCCGTTTTTTTTTTATTTTCCGTAGTATAATATTATGTATAATTTATGATTAGTTCCAAAATTCATAGTGAATAACGCTATTACTTGCTTGCTGAATTCTAAATCAATTAATGTTGAACCCTGAGATTTAACGTTGAAATGTTGATAAA
This sequence comes from Ophion ventricosus, assembly GCA_963932345.1. Taxonomy (NCBI): domain Eukaryota; kingdom Metazoa; phylum Arthropoda; class Insecta; order Hymenoptera; family Ichneumonidae; genus Ophion; species Ophion ventricosus. Next base: position 24,467,808 of record OZ010717.1, read on the forward strand.
TGCTGTCGAAAATAAACTAAACGCGTATTTTCTTCTTCACGCTCAAATGACGATTATATTATTATTTTCATTGATCAATTTCATAGGAGCACTCAATATCGAAAAACGATTTTTCTCGCCTGGTATTTTATTACGCGATGGAAAATATACCGTGACGATGACAGAGCCGAGAGCGAAAATTCACTGGTCGTTATCTGACAACAAGCCAGAAACGTCCGGGCCAACGATGCCAGCGAAAACTTTCCATTTCACTAAGCCAGCACTCCAGAAGAAAAACTTCAACCAATAGAATTCTGCTCCATTAGTTTCATAGCCTCTTTGAAAAAATAGGACGAAAAATAGTCTACTTGTACTACATCGATTAAGCAGTAAAAACGCTGCGTGTACTATATCTTCTTAATCCGAAAAATAATGTTCTAAAGCACTTTAAGAAAACTCGGCTGCATCTGCAATATCACAACTTGTTTTTTTAGAATAATGAAGCCTAGGAGCATGTAATCATCGGTCACGTGTATCTTCGAGGGTTCGCCGTCAATGCTCTGTTCCGTCATTATTATTCCAGAAGCTCCAAAACGATCGTAACTCCGTCAATATTTTCCGAATGTAAATATTGGTCCATTTAAGGTGGAGGGTTCCTACGGGTCGTTGGAATAATCTTCAAAGCATTCGGCGCACGTGCCACTTGTCGTCTTATAGGTACATAGGGATGATAACTATCATCCCTATGTACCTATGTTCTTTTTCACAGAAGCACCCACTTTCCAGAAAATATCATATAATAGTAGGGACGTTTTCGTTTGCTGGATGAGATGTTTTTTTTTTCTTCAGAAAAATACAGCCCTTCCCCGTGCAGGAATTTGTCGAGGTATCCCCAGATCATATCACATCCCTTTCGGGATTTGATAGGGACCCTGCACGTCGGAAGTCCACATTGAAATCCAAATGGATTCCGCGCTATCTTCCGATTGTTTTCGTTTGAAATTTTTTTCCTTTTTTATTCTCAACCAGAATCACTTGGATCTCCAAATAAAAAAGTATTTTTTTTCATAATGCCGTGCACAAATTTTTTGGGCAGTCCCAAGATGCACCCATATCTTTATAGGGATTTGTTAGGGACACCCGCACATCGAAAGTCCTGATTGGGTTCCATTTGAATTCTGCACTGTTCCTTGATGAAGGCCTTTCCAGAATTCTTACCACGTTCGAACCGAAAATATATGAAATGTCACGAGAAAAAACTCGGCGTGCTGAGACATAACCTGCACTCTCCGTGAGCATGTACGTGTGTAGTGACATTGTGTCAAAGTGCAGTAAAATAAATAATAAGCGAAAATTGAATTAGATTTTTACTGACGTGATTCAAATCGATTAGATATTTATAAATGAAGCCTACAAAATATTATGTAGGCATCATTTAAGATGGGATTTTTTTTAAATTCAATCCTTAGGGGAAGAAGAGGGGTGGCAATGTTTGTATAGGAATTTGTTAAAATCTGGTCGGATTTTTACAAAATAATCTGGTCGCCACAATAATTTACGGTAAATATTCGGAAGTGTCACTCCTGTCAGAATCGAGCTGATTATTTTTTGTGTGGTTTCTTACAGTTAAAAAACATCGTATTTAATATTATTATGGCAGCGCATCAACTGACAGGAGTGACACTTCCGAATATTTACCATTATTACATTTTCTCTGAAAAGTCGCGATAAAGAAAATTCTTCTGCTAATCACATTTTTTCTATCAGGTTTACAACTTTGCTTCCGCCGTTTTCGGTAGATAGCTGCAGCGGTAAGTGCTGGTCGAAATAGGCAGATCAAGAATGTCACACAGTAAGCTTGAATTTGTGTTTGCATCATATGAATTTGTGTTTGCATCATAAATTTATTCTCGATCGAAGATGTCAGTTTTGAAGCCAAATTCTCGTCATTTGCGAGAAGTTTTGATTTTCTGCTTCCATTTGAAGAACACTGCGGCTGAGGCGCACCGAATGCTCTGAAGTACTTACGGTGAATCTGTAGTGAAAGAACATGTCGTGAGTGGTTTCAGCGCTCTAAGAGCGGTGATTTTGACGTCGAGGAGCAGCATGGCGGTGGAAGAGTTTTTCGAGATGAAATCATTTTTTCGAGATGATATCCGACAATTGCCAAAAAGATAGAGTAAAAGTAGTAGCTTGCGACGAACAGTACGTTGAATCATGAATAGGTAATCCCTTCTTAAGAAAAAAGCCTCAAATTTTTTAACATTAATATTTTCTTTAAACATTCGGTGACCCTCTGTTTTTATTGTCGTTGAGGAATCTTTGGAATTTTTAACATGCCTAGATCAGTTTATATCAAACATCTAGAGTTATTCAGTATATAAATTATTGGAAAGAAATGTGGCAATCCTTCAGGTTTCAAATTGTATTGCAATGGGGGGAATCCAATGAGAATCCAATGTACGAGCGTAACGTTTTAGTATAAGGATTCAATGCGATAGCCTATTGGATCCCTATCACTAGTCATCTATGGGAATCCAATTGGATCTCTAGACGAATTTCTGCACGGATCAATTTTTCCAGTATACTGGAATTTCCAATAAAAATCGTTAAAAGTGTCCGTGCCATGCTCTAATTTGTAAAAGATGAAAAAAGACCCTAAATTTCTAGCAATTCCGCAGCATGACAATCGAAACTGTAAATCCACCATGCCAGTAGTAAACGAGAGGATCAAACACAAGATTCGGTTTTATTTTTTTTCACGCACGTTGATAAACGTCGAGGTTGAATACGAGTCGACAGCCAAGACGATAAATCATTCAGGTAAAGAGATAAAAATTAAAATATGGGAAGTGCTTTAACTCGTCCCCAGGGTACCTTGCGACCTCAACGAATTCGTGAACGATCGGCGAATGTGTGTCTGCTACGGATACATCGAGGCTGCAAGAAGGGTAGTATCGGATAGAAGGCCGGGGGGCGGAGGGGGTTGGAAATTGTTAAGAGGGGCATGAGGGAAAACGAGTTTCCGAGAAGGATACACAGACCCCGTGCGAGGGTTGCCAGCGAGGTTTAGCGAGCAGGGGGGGGGGGGGGGGGGTTGCAAGGGGGCCGAGAGGGCGAAAGCCACGGTGGGTGGTGGAAAAAGCATCGAGGGGTTTGCGCGCAGGCGTTCTCCGCTTAGTATATCGATGCCTGCAAGCGCCCGGGCACTGTCGCGTCGCGCAAACCAGCCGAGTACTGATGAATTCTCTCTTTCTCTCCTAGTCTTTGTCAGTAGTAAAGCCCGGGCTGGTCAGCCGTAAACCTCGCCGACACTTTCAACGATCGACGAGCAAGTTCTCTTGTCTAATATAAGGCTTAATGATAATAATGCAAAAAAAAAAAAGCTGGTTTTTTTTTCGTGTGCGGTTATTGATTTCCTTCAACAAGGATATTAAACTTTCATCCCTTGAGTCTTTTCTGGGTGTTGAACGATAAGTTCTCTGTTAAAAGCAAATTTTCTTTTTCACTTCTTGTTATGTGAAGAAAAAAAAGGAACAGGTTATCGAAAAACACTACATATTTTGTTATTCATGACACGAAATCGAGGAGGACGATACTGCTGTGAACTTTCAGGATGAGGACGATAAGGTACGTGCACGAAAGAGAGAACATTTTTTTTTTTGTCAATTCGCGGGTATAGAATACTCAGGAGATAGAGAGATCTTTAAAGATGGCAGTGTTGTGTTTCTAACATGGACGGCAATGGGGATGCTGCGCGTGGACCTGAACGGAAATGAAATGTTCCCTCGCTCACTCGGATAACGTCCTCAAGGATTAATTGTTTTATTTTTCGGGTTGTCGCGATCAACGATTTCGCTACTTTTGCGAGCTTGGGCAACGTACTCTTCAAGTGATCCGACAATTGTACTACAAATAGAAGAAGGACAAAAGGGGTGAAAAATTAATTCGCCTCGATAACGTGGCGCAAATCTTCAAATTAATTTGAACAATTCAGTGATTATTTTTTACTCGGCATTTTTATATGGAAAAGATGGTTTTTATAAATAAATAAAAATATTCCGTCTCTCAGGTCGGAATGCTTTGAATTTTCTATAAAAATCGTAAACCTTATTCAAATTAGTTTTTTTTTCCCAAAATTGGTGCGTTCTCTTTTTCCGAGGGTTTTTTTTCATGCTGCGAAAAAAAAGAATAAAGTTGCTCGTATTTTTGTGAATGTCAAAAACTTTCGTACGTAGAAGCCGAACCACGATGATTTTTTATATTGAATTCGGCTGCGATTAGTCAATTATCGCAGATTCAATGTTGAACAAAATAATTCACAAACGGAACTTTGTATATCGGAGGATTTCCAGTGCGTTCAAAAATGTTAGAAAGTTTGGAATCATGTAAATTCGAAATTTACACTTCGAAGGACCCTTTATTTATTTCTCTAAGACGTAAAGAGGTCGAATTGAAGTAGTCTCGCACAAGAAATTTTTCGAGCTAGGGGAAACAAGAAGGTAATGCTTGAACTGCGAATTTCTGTTAAAAGTCGCTAAAGTAAAAAAAAACATCATTTTTTCGTTTATCCGTGATGAAATTTCGAAAAATTCCACGACAAGATTGTCGGGCGTAAAATTACAGTGTGCCGGCCAGGTCGTATCTCATCTCGACATGCGCATTATCGGAGTAATACATCTCGTTTAGTTGAGCAAGCAACTGCAGTAGCAGAGAGATGCATATGAGCTTCTGATGAAAATAGAGAACCAGTAATCTAGTTACATTGACTAATTTGGGCATCACGTTTCACACTCACAATCAAAAGTATGCATATACAGTGCACTATTCAAGGCGTTACACCACCTTGGCGCTCGGAAAAATAAGTATAAAAATTACACATATTTTTTACGCGACTACGAAATATATAAATTAATATTTATTTTTCACAAAGAAATTATAATTTAACGAACAAATAAAAAAAAAGCGTATTAAAAAAAATAATAAATGGCGGAGATAAAAATCGTCTGGTAGGACTTTCCTTTGAAAATCCTTGTCGGTGGTGGAATTTTTTTTCTGTCAGGCATCGTCTGAGAAATAAAAATAAACATTTCTTGTAAAGAAAGGTTTTCAACTACAGTGTATAGCATAGCGGAAACATTTTTTAAACAAATTGCAAAAATGGCAGCTGTTCGAAAAACAAACTCTGATTTTTATTAATATTTTGAGTTTTAAAAATTAATATAAAATTAACGCGGCATCCAATCAATCAAATCCTACATCCTAGATAATATTATAAAGAATAAGTGGTATAAATATCATTAAAATCGGTTGAGTAGATCTCGAGATATTTTGTCCAGCAGTTTAAAAAGAGGATCCTACTAGTCAATTTATAGCTCCGCCATTCGTTAGTTTTATATTCGTTTTTTTTTTATTTGTTCAAAACCATAATGTATTTGTGAAAAATAAACATTATTTTATATATGTCATAGTCGCGTCAAAATTTTTATTTATTTTTATACTTCCTTTTCCGAGCACCAAGATGATTCAACCCCTTAAAAATACACTATAAATATAAGCTGTACGTCTACGTTATTGTCAATTAGACCACAGATCTCTTGCGGATTGCCGGAAATGTATTCTTTCTCCAAAGTGATTGATGGACAAACGCTTCGATAAATTGCGCAAAAAAAAATTCTCATAAGCTGCTAATTAGTTTTCCTCGATTATTCAAGGTACTATTTGCATACCATTTAACTCTGCATATACTAATCCGATTATTTCTGAGTGAAAGTTAACTCCTCACACGAATAAAAAGCAACAATAATATAGAAATCAAATTAATCAAAGAATCGAATTAAGAAATTCGAAACAAAATTTGAAAGCGATCACAAAATGTATAAACATTCCAACAACGTTGAAGTCTGCATTAGGATATCTGAATATTTTGCGACACTTTACATCCGGTGCAACGTTTGAATTTTCATCTTTTATACTGAACTAAAAGAAAATCCTTTTCAAAAATGCCTAAATGGGCATTTTTCGTATGACTAATATTTATATATATATATGAAAAAGGAATGGGGAGTACGTGTCCAAGGGCCAAAAAAAAGAGGACGGATGCATTCCGGAAGGGGTGAATACGTAAAAAAAAAAGCTCAGCCACTTTTTCCTATGACTGGCATAACTCAAGGGCTGTTACGAGTTTACAGTTTGCGGTGTCGAATCGGAAGTGATGTAGTTTTTTCTCAATAATGCGCTAGATTCAATATCGTTTCCCGTACAGATCGTATCCATGATAAAAAAAAAATATCGTTACACTCCGACGTCACTCGAAAATGTTTTCTCGGACGTACAATCTCTCTCAACGTTCTTCTTCATCTTTCTATTTCACGAAAACAATTGTCTCGCGTAAAAAGACGAAAAAAAAAAAAACGAACCTTAACTCGTCCCGATTTTACCGCGAAACTTGGTATGTTTTTTTTTTCTTTTTTATTTCTTACTTTGACGTTGCAACAAAAAGGCCTGTGTACGAACATACGAGGTCATCCGGACGTAAATAAATGAGTCGATCGATATTTTGCCAGGAACTTTCAAGGCGCTTTCGGTTGGCGAGAGACGGAAGGGATACTATACGAGGGTGAAAAAAAATGAAGCTTCGTGCCACGTGTTTCAGTTCGTGTCTGTATTAGTTCACGTACAAGTAAAAATAAAAATAAAAATAAAAAATAAAAAGAACAAGTGAACGTAACAATGTGTATGGTCGACGTATCGTTCGATGCTGCGGAAATATCGCGTTGGCAAGAAAGCAGGAAGGGGTTGAAAGCTAGAAAGAAAGTAAGAGCGAGCACGGGGATAGAGAAGAAGAAGAAAAAAAAAAGAAAAAAAAAACATAACTTGGTAATCCTTGGGGTTACAAACAGGGGCTTCTTAATCAGCTTTTCATGTAACAGACTTGACTCCAAGCACGGCGGTCGCGTGTCGACGCAGTTCGGAGGATTTACTTTAACGTGTCGTCCATCGTCGAATCCTGATGCGATCAGTACTCCGGATATATAACACCGGTAATGACGCTCACACCTGGCAAACGGACACGGTTGTTATGGCCGAGGAAATAGAAATCACAACGTATTAGTCGTTGGACTTGACGCAATTCTTTTCTCAAAGCTTCGACCTACGACATATCTGGATACTCGTATTTCTTTTTTTTTCCGAAATATTCTTCCGAATGCACTTGGGAACTTTTTCCAATTCTGTCCTTTTAACTTTTATCCTGGACTTGACGTTTTACTATTTCCAGTTGGGTACACCAACCAGTGAATGAACGAAAGCTGATTTATATTTTTAATTAAAAAAAAAAGGAATACGAATTGTCGTTTAAAACTCGAATCACTATAATTTAGCAGATAAATCATATGTATCGTTGTGATTATGAATTTTTTAATAGCTATGAAAATACTTGTAAGATTTAAAACGAAAAACGTGGGGCGCATGCAATAGATAATTGACGCATTAAGAGTTCACCTAAGTCAGTAACAATTTTATTGCACTTCAAATGATATGAACTGTTTTGTGAGTTTTCTCAAGCTACTCCCTACACTCCTTAATATTATCCATTGCATGCGTACCATGTTTTGCGTTTTAAATCTTACAGGTATTTTCATAGCTATTTAAAATTCACAATCACAAATTTTCAGGACAATCTGGATGGGGTTAGGAATCTGCATGAGATTATAAATCTGCATGGGGCTGGAAGAAATTATTTAATTTTTAGTCCATTTTAAAAACGTGGTATATTAAAAATTAAAAAAAAAATGTATATACCTTTTTTTCCGACGGCCAAAGTAACGTAACGCTTTAACTGTTAATTAGCAGAAGGCCGAAGGTCATGAGGGCTTGCTGCTCCACTTCGAGTTTCCCGGCAGAGAAGCTCTGACAAAAGCGGCAAGACACAAAAAAGACTTTCTAACGCATAAGCTCTCTATCCGTGCCCATATATATATATATTATATATATATATATATATGTATATATATACTAGCTTCAGCCCGCAGCTTCGCCCGCGTGGCATTGGGCCCAAAGAAACTTCATTAGAAATTGCATGCCGCATTAGGGGTTGTTTTTAAAATCCTAAAATCCACGTTTTATTCTTTGTTTTGAAGAATATTTATACCGAGTTTCAAGTCTGATACAGACAAAGACTACCATTTTCCATACAAACTTGTACATCCCATTTCATCATCTTAGGAACTGACTTTCGAAAAATACTTTCTTAGTGCACATCTACGCCCTTTAAGGCGTTAAGCAACTCTAGAGGCCAAAAAAGGGCAAATTTTGTGATTTTTTTTCAGCGAAACCATAAAGCAAATCGGAATTACAAAATAGGGGTTTTATTATACACGTAATTGACTATACAAAATTATTTTTTCACAGCGATACATGCCAATGTGGCAACTGTGCAGCATTTTTCCGATGACGCCTTTATTTCTGGAAGGTCAACGGCCGGACCAACAGCTCCTATAATTTTTGAGTTATGATGAGACACTAAAGTTTTTTCGATTATATACAAGAATAGCTATAGAAGTACGTAGAATTTTTTTGATATATTGTCAAAATGGCGTATTTCTAAAACAAAAAGTATAAAATGCCATGAGGAAATCGTCAGAAAATTGTTTATAAAAAAGGAACTATGCAATATAATAAAAAAATCGTACGTAGTGCCTCAGAAAATGTACTTCTAAATATACAGTTAAAATTTCAAGTGAGTCGCTTGAAATTTGTTTGAGTTATGAGTACGGTCGACTTGAAAAAAGTAGTTTTGAGATAAACGCGTTTAAAGTTAGTAGAAAGTCACGGCATGAATCAAGAGGGGTTGCGCTAGAATTCGAAAATCGAGTACTTAGAGATTTTTCACACCCATAATCTTTTGGAATATAATTTTATAGGTACTAAGGTACATTTTTTACAAAAAAAAATCGATTTTTGGAAAATCCTAGAGTGGCCTAAGTCCTGGAGGAACATATCTTCTGAATTTCATTGAGATAGAAGCCGGGAATTCGATTTTCCCATACAAAATTCATCACCCCGTTGCACCCCTAATTAGGGGTTGTTTTTTTTTTAATCTTAAAATATGCGTCTTATTATTTGTTTTGAAAAATATACATACTAAGTTTCAAGTTCATACACGCAAGGAATACAATTTTTCATACAAACTTTCACCCTCCAGTTCACCCCCTTAATTCGTCTCTTTCGTAAAATTATTTCTTAGCGAATATCTAGACCCTATAAAAAACTTACCTGCCAAATTTCAAGTTTGTTTGGGTTTATAGTTTCCGAGATTTCGTGGATAATCAGTCAGTCAGTGAGTGATATTTCGCTTTTATATATATGAGGCATTCCACGCCATTTCACCTAGCCCGTGACCCCGACTATTTTTTATTTTTCTGATTTTTTTTTTTGCAAAATTGTACCCCATAAAAGGAATATCCGCACAAATTTTTAGATTTTTATCTCTTCTCTTTTAAGAGTTATAATTTTCCAAAAAAATGTCGATTTCGGAAGTCTCGGAAACGTTTAAACGCTGATAACTACTGAACTAATTGAGATATCGACAAATATCGATATATCATTTTTTTTTCATTAAAAAAAAATGATTTTTTAGTCAAAATCAATTTTTTTTTAATCCTTTTTTTCATTAAATTCAGCACAAATTAAAAATAAACCTTTTCAGACCTTTCGAAGCCGAATTGGAAATCACAAAATCATTAATAGCATCATTGGAGATTAAAATGATAAAACTCTTCTCAAAAAAATATAATTAATTCGAAAAAAAAATATGAGGAAAAATGGGCCCACGATGATACTAGTCTTAAAAATTATAGAATGAGTCACTCTATTTTAGAGAATTTTTTGAAAAAAATAAGAAATGGCAATCATCTTAAAAAAAAATAGTTTTCATTTTAGAAGCAGAAAAAACATTGACATTGATAATTGATAAATTTTTCCATATTTTTTTAACAAATGTATACTTCGAAATGAAACAAAAATTATATATTGACATTTGTCGATATCTCAATTAGTTCAGGAGTTATCAGCGTGTAAACGTTTCCAAAACTTCCGGAAGCGACATTTTTTTTAAATCATAACTTCTAAAAGAGAAGAGATAAAAATCTGAAAAGTGGTGCGGATATTCCGTACATGGGGTACAACATTACAAAAAAAAAATCAGGAAAATCCAAAATGGTCGGGGCCACGGGCTAGATGAAATGGCGTGGAATGCCACATATAATAATAATAAATAAATATAAAATAATGCAAATAATATATATAATCATTTTTAAAAATAATAATAATATATATATAAAAACATAATCGAAAATAGATATAAGAATATGCGGGCACTGATAGAGCTTATGCGCTACAAAGTTTTTTTTGTGTCTTGCCGCATATATATATATATAAATAATGCGAGGGTTGAAAAAGAGACACGTAATTTACCTAGCTTCTTCATTCAGAGAATCAGCTAAATAATGAATGGTGATCGATAACGTTGAGACGCGTGCAGCCTGTCGACGAAAGAAGCTACTGCGGGACAATGATTCCTCGCAATAAAATGTGGAGGGTGCGCGTACTTTCACCCCCGTAGCAATAAAAAAAAAAGAAAGTCAATGTACGGGAACACCGCTGATAAAAATAGCCTGTAGCGTACTACCGGCTGTTCCGCAACTATTGCTCTCTGTATTCGTGCTCGTAAGTTACATGAATTTATCGTAATATCACATTAAGGTCGCCCTATCGCTCGAGGAATCTCTACGTCAGGGTGGTAGTCGCAACCGCACCGTAGCTATAACAAATCCGTTACGATACCTTTACCGCCAACCAACTCGAAACAAAGCAAACGTGACATTTTACGAATATCTACATTTAACACGTAAAAACATCATCGAGCCCCGAATCATCCAATAAAAATGTATAGTTGCTCATTGTTCGCAGCGTTGCTGATCGGCCGAAGTACTGCGAGAATTTGGAGTTACCCGCTGCTTGAAAACAATTAACGGAATTACCACGCGGAACGGTCGAAAGAGAGAAGCTTGGGGTGGAACGGTTGTAGGAAAGTGAGATTGCAGATATTGGAATTTCACCGGGACAAAGCTCTTTGTGATATTCACGAGGCACGTGATCGGTGGCCCCCAAAGGGGTCCACTGGATAACCGGTGAAGGGTAAAGTCACCTAAAGGCGGTTTTGGGGGGATGCAGTGCGAAGGGGTGGCGGGATGGAGGAGCCCTCATTGGAGGCTCTCATGCAGGCGGGCCTCATCTTCGTCGTCGGTGTCGCCATCATCCTCTCGAATCTCCTCATCATCGCCACCTACCTCAACTTCCGCGGTAATGTATACATGCCTTCTTTTTCCATCTTTGAGTGGAGAGTTCGAGTGGAGAAACAACACTGAGTTTAATTATGAAAACTGAACAGTTATCAGAGCTGCTAGCGATCTTCTGGATTGCTTTCATGAGAGAGTATTGGGTTCTGTCAAATGGCGATGTGACGTCTGGTGGCGGAAAACTCAAACTATACTTAGGGCAAAGCCTTCAATAGAAATTATACGTTGCCATACTATGAAAGTATTTAATTTTTTTGTGAAAAATATAAATTTCGGTGAAAATGGAATTCGCGACGTTTACCCCGTGTAAAAACAATCGCAAGAATATTAAGGTATTACTGGATGGACCGTCGGGCAAAAAGTTAGTCCAAAATTGGTGAATCGTACGTGTTTAGCCTTACAAATACCTAATTTAATGATAAATTGACACTTATAAATGTTAATTTTCCACTTTCAATGATGATTGAAATCAGCTTTGACGATATTGGCGTGAGCTTGACTAAGGTTTTGTCAGTGACTGTACATCTGTTTTAACTGTCCAACAAAAAAATGTCGCAATTCTTAAATTTAATCGATACGTTCATATTATCTTATTATTATCAATAATTACCCGAAAACTCAATATGTATTGACTTTCCAATGATTGCTATTAATTCATCGTTGAAAAAGGCGATTCTCCTCATTGCTTTAATTAATTTCTCGACAATTACTCTGTCGATTTATTTTAAACTTAGGCGATTTAAACTGTTTTCGGCTGAACAGCAATTATTTAGTGAAGAATTCTAAAATAATTCATATATTATTAATATATCAAGAACTATTCCTCAAATTTTCAAGAATTTTGGCGATTTTTTAATAGCCACCCAGTAATACCTTCAGCATCAAGCTTATAATTATTTGCCAAAACTTGACTCTAAGGGATGGGAATAAGCAATAATACACAATTTTCGAAAATATCGACGAATCCTTAGTAATCCATGAAATCGAGAAGATCGTGGCTGCCTGGAAAAATATCAAATGTCCATTTCGAATTGATCCGAAGTATACAGAAGTGTCCTTACTCTGTAATAAGAGTATTTTCTTTCAAAATATCCTCAATTTCACAATTATTGTGCGTTCCTTTACTAAATCATGATTGGACCACAACATTAATTTTTTTTTCGACCATCCCGATTTCCAGGTCCCTCCGAGGTGATAAACTACTACTTGCTATCGTTGGCGTCGGCAGATCTTCTATGCGGTCTGTTGGTTGTACCACTCTCGGTATATCCAGCGCTCGTTAGAAGATGGGTCTACGGGGACATAGTATGCCGTTTAGTCGGTTACCTCGAAGTCACTCTCTGGGGGGTCTCGGTCTACACCTTCATGTGGATCTCTGTCGATCGCTATCTCGCAATCAGGTAAAGCACCTTCCCTCCAACCTTTGCGACCTTCATCATAGCTTACTTACCGTTTCCCGTACGTACATACGTGTCTTGATTGGATCTAGGTCATTTGCATTTCTCAATATTCATACGAGCCACCTTGACTAACGCGACGAATAAAGCTCGCAGATTTTACACGTGCAATCTGTGAATGAAATTCAACAACCCTTGAACAAATCGAAACAATCCCTTGTTTTTGTTCCCTCCGAATATGACATTTATTCAGTATTGTGTGTATGACCGAATATACGAAAGACTACAAAAACTACGAGAACAGTGAAAAATGAGTTCATCAATCCGGAAGTGACAATTTCAATCATTCCGATCACAATGAAAGAAAAATCGCAGCGTTTTGAACTCTTGAGGGTTTTTTTTTTGTATACTTTGAGGTTAGAAAAAAACCAAAAATGTCCTTAGTCTATTATTTGTAAAGTTATCTCAAGTTTAGCAAAAAAAATCCCTAAAATCGCAATTTATTACCTTTTTTGGAATCAAGTTTCTTGCATCGAAGACATTTTTTTTGTCAAAAAACAATAATTACATCTTATAGAGGATACTTTGAAATGTTCGAAACCCTCCTTTTATTTTCTGTACGATCATTAGTTCTCGAGTAATGAATTATCAAAGCCAAGAAGGTCATTTTTGCTTCGAACGACGATAACTCAGCGAAAAATCATCGTACAAAGCTCATGAACCACTCAAATTAAAGATAAAGAATCAAACTAAAAGAGCTCCGAGGTAAAACTGCTGAAATTTTTTTATTCCGGTTCGTGGGCCTTTTGAAAAACAAGCACAAATTCGAAAAAAAAAAATTTCCGCTGTTCTCTTTAAGCTTGCTCAGAAACGGTCACCGATAAAAATATTTTAATACCGGATCGCAAAACTGAAGACTTTAAGCTTGAATTTGATTTTTTTTTATTGCTCTACGACCATTTTTCGCCAAGTTATAGCCTTTTGCAAATCACCAAAAAATGTTTAAAAAAATTTGTATCCATTAATTTTTGTGACTGGTGTATTTTGAAAAATGTCGATATGTTAATTGATTTATATACGGAGAGCTATTATTTCTAAGCGTTGTTGTATCATAGACATAATAATCCAATGGATCTGCGACGCGTCATATGCAAAAAGAGGTTGATTTTTAATATTTTTTGTCTAATGAGAGTATTGTGATGACAAGGGGAGGATATTACACAGAATTAATACATAATCTTGCCAAGATTAAGTTTCTCTCTTAATATTGATAGGAAAAGGAGTTATTTTTAAACAAAATGCTGTTGTTGCTGCAGGACTCAGTGTAGCTGGTTCTGAAAACTAGAGTAATCTAACATGAAGAACCAAACATTTGACTCTCAATATAATATCAACACTTTCGTATGACCTGATGCTTTTTTGAAATTTAGAAAATTACGAACATGGCAAGCTGTAGAAAAAAGCGACTTTCAGCGATGAAAAGAACTGTAAACATTTGTTACCAGAAAATAGATAAAAATATAAAAATGTTATGAAATATGCTTTGTCTGATTTTCCAATTAATTGGACTAATAGATTTTGTGAAACGACTTACAATTTTTCTTATGAAACGACTTACACCTTTTCATAAGAAAAGGTGTAAGTTTTTTTCTCAAAATATATTAGCCCCTATTAGATTCACTTTAAATTTAGACAAAGCATAGTTCATAAAATGTTGATATGTTCATCCATTTGCACATCCATTTCATCCAAAGTGTTTTCGAATAAAACGCAATAGAAAGAAAGAGTCGTAAGGTAGCGGAATAGATCGCGGTAGCGCAGTGAACGAACTGACCCTTCACAAAAATCGTCAGTTTTTGGATTTTTAATAAAAAATCGTTGCTTCAAATTAAAGTTAAGATCCTAGGTTATAAAACTATACAACAAAAAAATTATATTTTCATGTTAAGCCTGTGCAGACCCCTCAATAACATTGCAATTTATAAAATTGGCCGTTTGCCAGGAAACCACTGCGGTACGAGACCGTACAGACGAAAACTCGTTGCCAGTGCTGGATGGTCTTCACATGGATAAGCGTGGCTATGATATGCTGTCCACCGTTGCTCGGTTTCAACAAGCCGATCTTCGATCGCGAGGCCTTCATATGCATGCTCGACTGGGGAAATATGGCCGCCTATACCATCACCCTATCGATACTCGTACTCGGTCCCTCGATCATTACAATCGTGTACACGTACTTCTACATATTCTCAATGATGCGTCGACTGAGATCCGGTGTGCCGATACACGACAAGGAATACGCGACAGCGTTGTCGGAAAATCTCAGCAATCCAAGTCACATAATGTCCTTCGTCCTCGTTATGGCGTTTTGGGTATCCTGGGCCCCATATGCCGGACTCAGGATCTACTCTAGCCTTAATGGACCACCTCAGGTAAAATATTCAATTAATCTTCTCTACTACTTAGAAATAATTTTTTAAAATATATTTACATACATGTACATGATACGCAGAGAGAAAAGTCCATGGTATTTACAACAAACATCCATGGTAAAAGAAGGAACAGCAAAATTCCCTATAGTTTATTGACACCGCAATCATAATATGGTTAACACAACTATAAGCGTATATCTAAACATGCGATTTGCGTGGCGTGTTTGACTATCTACTGTCCCTGAAATAATTATTAACTATTGTAAAAGACTTCACAGTATAGATATAATTAATTCAGTGCTATCACAAAATCTTTGTTTTTGTTCAAGTCTTGTTCAGTTTTGTTAAGGTCAAACTTTTTCTATTCTATTCAAGTTTGTACAATTCATATGGTTAACATTAACGTTTGTCGAGTATAATTTGCTAAAAGACCTTACAAAAAGTGACTAAACGAAAGAAATCATTGTAATTTTTACCTATAGCGAATACGTCAATTATTTGCAGCTGGAGCAGGCACTTCAAAAATAGTGTTTTGAGAAAAATGCGTATACCTGCGTCGCTCCCGACCGGTCTTTCCCAACGGGGGGAAATTCCCAAAGGCTCTCTCTTCTAGACTTTTACTCCGATTGACTTAAAACTTCAGGAGAATATTCTAGACATATTGTACTATGAGATACTAAAATTTAAAACATGAATTTTTTGAAATTTTCAAAACCACCTAACCCCTTAAGATTTCCAATACAAAACTTTCTTTTCACATTTCGAGCCAATATTAATTGTTACTTTTTTGCATTGATTCGATGATGCGTTTCTTTTCGTTTGTCTCTCCGTCACAGGTCCCGTTCCTCAACTTTGCCGTTGTCTGGTTCGGTGTGACCAACAGTTTCTGGAAAGCTTTGGTGCTTGGTACACTGAGCC
Organism: Ophion ventricosus; assembly: GCA_963932345.1. NCBI lineage: Eukaryota > Metazoa > Arthropoda > Insecta > Hymenoptera > Ichneumonidae > Ophion > Ophion ventricosus. The sequence continues at coordinate 24,483,894 of OZ010717.1, forward strand.
CGCAGTTTCGCCTTGCAGCGAGGGTACTCTGTCTAACGCTGTGCTGCCGTCACCGAAGACTTCCACCGGAGCTCCTCGGCCTCGACGACGACGACTAAATATATCGAAGATAATAATCGAACGAGAGATAAAAAAAAATTAAAAAAAAAATGTTACAGACAGAAATAAGAGATCTATTATCCGTTTGAAGGAGAAAATATTAACGGGATGAGAATCAACGATGCGAACTTTAGAGCAGCGCCGCATTCCTAGAGCATCGACGATCATCGACGCTCCCTCGCGTTACAAATTTTCCCTAGGTCGGGGAATGTAAAAAAAAAAATCAATTGTCAGGAGAAGGGCGAACCTCGAGCTAGGGAAATAACGCGATGAACGAGCGTACGAACATTCGGTCGTTCTAACGTGTCATCAGCTTTTGTCATTTCTCTCGAAGCAAACTATGTGGCGCCTCTTGGCTATGTCCACTTCAATTACGTAAAGTATGATCTTGAAGCTTGCATCATTGGAATCTTGAGGATTGCATCATTTCCTCGTTTAAATTATTTTACAAATGATTTTCTTGCAGATAAATATTATACATCTCTAAATAAACGATTTAAAAAATAATTGATGGTTTTTCATCAACGAAGATCAGCCACAACAAAATTCGAGCAATTGAAAAATAATAATTTTCATTCAATGCCAACGATGCAAACTTCAGTCTCATCGTAAAGTTTACCAAATAAACATTCTCGCTTCGCTCAATCTTACAGTCTTATAAACGAAAAACAACCAAAGACACCTATTTGGCGTACGGTAAAATAAAAAGAAAAAGAGATGAAAAAAAAACTCGAAATCACATAAACAATGTAAAACGCAAGACAGCGGCGAACGACGGTGAGGATGTTGAATGTTCTTAAAACAAAAACAAACACAAAAAGGAAAAAAAAAAAAACAAACAAATGTTGAATAATCGTTGCCTATCTACGTCGTAAGATCACGCTCAATAAGTGTCGTAGTCGAGCTAAAGAGTTATTGCGCGTGGCGAACGTGACGCGTGCATTGTGTGTACTCAATTAACAGTGAACTAACCAAAAAAAAAAAAACAACATACAAGAACACAATCATATATTACCAGCAGAGTAAATATGGAGATATAAAAAAAAAACTAGTCAATTAACGGAGATGCCTCTACGAATGTGACGTGCTGGCGTGAATTCAAATTACACAGATGAGGGAAAAAGGTTAAAAAAATATATATGGAAAGACGAGATTCGAAACAAGAGCAGAGTACTTACGGAGCCGCGGTAAGAGGTGCTTTTTGCTGAGAAGCTCGCTCGAGCGAAGCTTAACGTTAAATATTTTTAATGGGCTTGCGGGGTCGTGGCTGAGCCTCCGAAAAATTTCTCGCTTATTAAATGAAAAAATAAACATGTATACCCGTTTTTTTAAAAATGAAAACGATAATTATAATGTTGATTATACAGCTTTGCCTCTATCGAGAAAAATGTTACACGAAATACAGATAAATCATTAATCGTCCGGGTGTGTTGATCAATCCTGAGATTGGTTAGGTATCACGAGTAATTTCGAAGTTCCTTTGTTTTTTTTTTTTTGTTTTTTTTTTTCTTCTATTGACGAGGATATTACAGAACTGGTTGAATCGAGCGAGAGACGGCCCCGTACAGGAACGATCACACCTGCACACTTTTTCATATTTCAAATTACGTAGCTAGCATGAGATGATATTTTAAAGACACTTTGATGGCAATTTAAGAATTAAAAGCGTAGCGCAATCAGCGAAATTCGCAAAGATACAAACTAACTACGAAAAAAAAAAAAAAAAAAAACAGAAAAGTGTAATGACTCTTCAAATATCTTAATGACTGTAAAACTATTGGCGCCTTCTTTTCAAGAACATTGGAGACACGTACTTTACGATAGGGTTCAACGAATCAAAATGAACTCAAGCCCTTCTTCAAAAAATGTTAGAATCCTTTTCCTCGTACTGTAAATTTTGTTTTGCTATTTTTTCTCTCGTCTGGCCTGAATTACTTGCGATCTCGTATTCGATTGGATAAATTTCGAAAAATTGTGACGATCGACGACGCGAAGAAAAAAAAAACCGTTTGATTGACATCGCTGTCAACGTATTATTTGATCGTTCGATTTTCGTGAGAATAATTATGGTACGGAAGGTACATAGAAAGTACCACGAGGAGAAGTGATAGGGCATTTTTGTGATATCTCGAGTCATAATAATTTATCTTATTCGAATATTAATTTTTTTTTTCATTCACTCAACTTATTTCTTATTTTGTCGATAAAAATTAATTTTCCTTTGAAGTTGGTTCAGTATCCTGCCTCTTTTCCTTCGGCAACCTACACATTAGCATTCAACACCGTGTTGTTAAGTAATTTCGGTAAGATTATTGCTCTGTGAAATGCCCTCACACAACGATATAAAAGCCCAGAAAAACATTGCGATTTCAATGGAGAAATTCTTCGGTGGTAAAGTAAAAATATTGGCTCAACTTTTCATCGTGTCTGTAACATTTGGATTAAAAAAGGAAATAGAAATTAGCATTAATTAGGCTTATGTGAGCGTGGGCGCGCAGCGGGACTGCCACTTCGTTTTCAGAGGTTCGTGATTTCTCATTTTTTTTTTTTCGTCGGTAAAACAAATAATATTAACAAAAAAAAAAAGAATAAGAGCAAAAGGATGACTACGCAAAATTGCCGCGTGTCACAACCAGGAGGAGGGCACCATTCCATTTTTTATTGATCGTTAATTGATCCCTTTTATTGATTCGTGGTAACGATACGTATAATTATTTCGGCAAACATCTTTTCGTACAAATGCCCTTTTATTTAGTTCGAAAGGTGTCCCTTCTCTAATTCATGGATCCTGGCAAAACTGAGGGAGAGAAGAGTTATAGAAAAAGACAGTGAGAGAGAGAGAGAGAGAGAGAGAGAGAGAGAGAGAGAGAGAGAGAGAGAGAGAGAGAGAGAGAGAGAGAGAGAGACGATTGTGCTTAATGATATAAAGAGAGAGCGAGAACAAAGAACTTATGGATTAAATCATTAAAGGAAAAGTCGCGGCAACAATATTTCTGCAAATAAAAAAAAAAAGTATGTTCGAATTAGTCTCTAAATGGAAGAAAAAACGACGATTCAACAGAGTGTAAATAATGTTACAATAATTATTAAATAATTAGACAATAGTTTTGTCGGGAAAAAAAAACATAAAATGCGTTACGATCGATCATTATTGTTTGAACGTTATATAATATGATATATTTATTAATTATCAACACGCTAATATAAAATACAAAAAAGTGAAAAAAAAATACATTTATAAAAATAAAGCTACGAGTTTATTCACCGTTTCTCCGGTCTCGATTTACCTCTCTTTCTCTATCTCTCCCTCGCCTCTCTTTTCTCTCTCTCTCTCTCTCTCTCTCTCTCTCTCTCTCTCTCTCTCTCTCTCTCTTTCTCTCTCTCTCTCTCGCTCGCTTTCTAATGACCATACTCGTTGTAAAACCTAATATTACGGATATCGCTAAAACAGCAACTCGTCAAGTCTCAGTGTTCTTTCGTTTCTTCGATTATATTATGAGCCTCTCAATAAGAAAGACAAGCTGACGATAGAAGATGTGGCCAATGCGAAATTCTTTCTCCTCTCACGAGAAAATGCATGGCTCGTGTGCTTCATATTCGTAAATTTAAAAAAATATGTTCGTTTATTTTTCAAAAAATCTTGTGTAAGCCTGCGTAAAAACATAAAGTACGAAAATAGTCTTACTGAAGTATTAAGCCTTCGAATATTCCAAAATGTTTCGTACGAAACAGAGATCGACACAAATACTAGGAATATTTATTATCTTCCTAAATAGGGGTAGAAAGTCTTACCCAGGGGCATAGAATTTCGATTGTACAAATTCCTGAATTGTGGCAACGATGTAAGAGGGAAGAAAAAAAACAACTCACGAATTCCGAAAAATCAATCCAATTCGTATGGTCTTTGAGAGCACTAAAGTTTTTATTGGCCAAATTTACGATGATAGCTCGGCAATCGTAGATTCGAAATAATCCCGGGTATAGTCTAATTTAAAAGTCAGATAAAACGGAATTTTTAATACTTCAATAGGTATGGTTTTCCTACTATATTCAATGCCCGGGAAAAAAAAAAAGAACCGAACGCGAAGTATCGAGGATAACTCGAGAGTCAGATAAGAATGTAACGCAAGTGAAGATGAAACGATACTTTCTCGGACCGCTCGTGACGACGCGATCGCGGCTACCGCCAAACTTAGCAGTATTAATTAACAAACCCGAACAAAGAGAAGAAAAAAAAATAGAAAAAGAAACGCTAAATGATAATATAAAAAGTAATTGGTAATAATATTGATAGTGATAACAATAACAATAATGAATCCCTCAGCGATATGTATAACGAGATTCTAAAGAAGTCTAAAGAATTAATTAAGTGACCGAATAGTAAGCTCGTGCGATATAAGGCGGAGCATCGGTAACATTTTCCTTTCCTTGGAGAGAAGAACGAAAGGTATTGCTTTTTTCGTCGAGAACGAGAGGAACCTCAGGTAAAGAGTGAAAATAACGAAAGATACGAGAGTGTGAACGAAAAAGCGATAAAACGGAAACGAGGGGAAGAGAGTATCGAAAAAAATGATATATATAAATATATATACATATATATATATATATATATATATATATACATAAAGATATATGCTATACATAACGAGAGGGAGATATAATTAAAATTGTTAATGACGCGGCAGTACGAAGTGAAATGATGAAGAGGATTGAATACGACGTAAATGGAAGAAAAGAAAAAAAAACATGAAAAAAAAAAAATGAGGAACAAATATTGAACGGATATATATGGTCCCTGGCAGTTTCCCGGGCGGCCTCCATTATTAACGATTAATTACAATTTTTGTACCTAGCTGCTAGTTTTGTACTAGTTTTGTAACGTACCTCATCATGGGCGTGCTGTTATTACATATTTTAAATGGATGTTTAAAATATAAAAGAACGTTTCGCGTGCAAGCGTCGAAGATGGAGAACAAAAAAGGTAATTTAAAGAAAAAAAAAAATAGACAGAAAAGGTTGTTCAACTAATGATACGTTGTAAAGTACGAGCAAAAGAGAAACGTTAGTATTGATATTTGTGAGGATCTTTACCCATTTTCTTATCGCTATTTATCGAATGAGAAAAGTGAAGAACGTTGTAGACAAAGCAAGGCAAGGAGCACACATACTATTCACTCGACACGAATATATTTTACTTAAGGGAAGGTTACCGTCGAGAGACATAAAACATGCATGAACTTCGGGAATTTTTTTTTTTATATCAAATAAATAATTTTCGAAATGGGTTTCTACGTATTTTATTCTTCTATCAATGGAGAGTAAATTCCAATTTTATTTATAAAAAAAATTCCAATATGGCGGTTCCAGCTGCGGTCAAATAAAGCCATGCACGGCATGTTTGGGTTTGCGCGGGGCGCTCCACAACCTTGACAGTTCATCTTAAATAAAAACGTGTTGAAAATTATTAAACTAAACTAAATTGGGGGGGCCTTATAGTTTTTTTTTCTGAAAAAAACCCTGGATAACAAAATGGCATCCGTTTGAAAAAAAAAAACAATTTTCTGTACCCGATTTTTTCGTTTCAACGGACGAAAGAAATATTTCTCAATTTTTGACAAAAATCACTTCCTGATGGCCCCGAAAATTTAATTTCCTTTCAATTGCGCAGAGATTCGTGTTAATCTCTGCAAAAAATGCATTTGAAATTTAACGTTTCGACTGTAAATCCTAAAATACTTTAGATACGAAAATATCCATTTTTTTCCACGTGTTCTAAAAACTTTAAGGATGCAAATTATGTTTGAAAAAAATCGAATTTTTCATCGTCGTGAACGGTAACCTGCCCTTGACAGGTGAACAAGCGGCAGCTCTGTGACGAAGGACGTTAAAGATTTAATTCAAGTCAATACCTATTCGTTCCGACGATATTTTATGTCAACTTTTTTTTCCGCTGTTAAATTTAATTCACAACGTTAATGAGTTTTCTTTTGCCAAGCACGTAAACTATAACCTTCTTCCCAGGGAAAAAAAACGTTAATTCTGCATCGTTACACGCGAAATATCATTTTTTCACTAAATACGTATCGAAAAGATTATCCAATAACGACCTTAAAAGAAGATTTAACTTGCCTGCGTCTGGCTACTCATCAATGTCAACACGAAATCGTAAATCGCAAAAAAGGTTGTAGAAAAAAGAAAAGCGTATGATGCGCCCAAAAACGCATAAATATTTATGTCGATGGCCTAGAGAAGCTGTTGTAAAAAATTGCGCAGTAACCAGATGACAAAATGTAATCGTTAATTTACTTTTAGTGGCATTTCTCACAGAGAGTACAACAGGATACTTCAGTTATTTGCAAATTATAAAGAAACTGCTTATCGATATTTTATCTTAGGTAATTTTTTCGATCATGCTGTAGCTAGTTAAGTTTTGCAACTCTTTATTTTTCGTAACAATTCATCTTTCATTTTTTTTTCCAAACTTCAACACATATATTTGCTACAATTTTTTATCTGTTACTTTCATCCGTATCTCTTCCCTCAATTGTTAATTTTTTGACAGCCCTCTGAGAAAGCGAAAATAAACATTTCTCAAGTATAAATACATCACGCCAATATGTACAAGGATTTTCAATCAAAAAAAAAAAAAAAACTTACTTCACATTTCCACAATCATAAAAAGCCAATGACTTCGAACGAGATCTCAAACGAAATCCATGGGAAAAAATAAAAATGATTATTTATCAGTAATTCCTTCTGATAAATTCGATAAATTTGTTTTTCATTCAGGACGCACACGAACGAGATATTTTGTTATTAAAGTTGTAAAGAAGTGGCGTGTCGAGTGCGTATAATATAATGGTGATATAATATGATGGTGATATAAGGCGAAGTGTCTCCATAAATCTGCCATCTGCTTCGATCAATTGCACGAAGTAACAAGCACAGCCAGGAAGCTCTTCTGATACTAAACGAGTTCAGAAAGAAGAGTACTTGCAATGGGATAGTGCATCCCGGAAAATGACAGTAGCGTGTACGAAAGGATGACAAATTCATCAGCAGAGAAAATATGCGGAAAGAAAAGAGCTTAAAGAAAAAAAAATGGAGAAAGGAAAAAGGAAAAAAAAAGCTCGGGAGCTGTGACGATATTGTAAAACGGCTTGAATGATGAGGGTACGATAATAATGATTATTGTCCTAGAGTTTATAGAATAGTGAGAAATTCTAATAATAAACAGTGAGAGAATAGTTACTGCAATTTCACTTTATGATCGACTGTATCTTGTGAAAATATCTTTTTTTGCCTTTCTTTTTGACACCATATGTATACCGCCCCTCCCCCTCCCCCCCCCCCCTTCCTCTCAAGTACGGAGATATATATCATGCTTTCCTTTCTTATCTTCCTTTTACCCCAATTGTCGTATTAATCGTATATATATACAGTGGGTAAAAAAGTATTTGTGAACCGCGTGTTTTGCAAATGGCCCTAAGAAAAAAAATAAAATTCTTTAGCATTTTATTTTTAATAGAAAAAAAAATGCTAAAATATGTTTTTTCGCAGGATAATTTGAAAAGCACGCGTTGTAGAAATTGTTTTTTTACCCACTGTATATAAGAAAAATAAGCCTCAAGACAGGTGTAACGAAAAATATTGAAGGTGTATGCAGAAAAATACCTGCGTACACGTTTTGCGAACAGTAGTTATTGTACTGATTTCTTTATTGGAGATTTGGGCCATTTTCAAATGCTGCATCGTTGTAGGTTCGTAGATAATAGTGCGAATGTGGGCCACTGCGCAAATTGGTTTTCTTCGGTACATCAATGGTAAGTATAGCGAGGCCATTGCGTTTTATAGCCATCGAACATCGCGTTAAATTGGTGGTAGGAGATATTGTATTGGGTCTATGCATTATTCCATAGCACAAATCGAGAAAATTTCAAACGCAAAATATTTACCAAAAAAAGCGATCTTAAGGCGGGCAACCACTTTAGGAGACCAAAAATTAGATGATTTTTTGAATTTTTTTTTTTTGTTAAAAAAAAAACGGAAATTTCCGCAACTCTGACAATAATTTATTTATATTTTCATACATCTCTGGTAATTTTTTCAAGTTATTTAATGCATTAATTAAGGTGTAATCCGCTGTGTCCCTTGGCGTGTCCTCATCGTCGTTGTCGATTTGCGGGAATTGTGCAGCTTGCAATTCGCATCTGAATAAGACCAACAAATTTATATACATTCTTGAGATGTTTTTTGAGAACATGAACCTAAATTTTGGAAAAAAAATCGATAATTGAATGTTGGAATGTGTTTGAAAAAAAATGATCGATTTTTAGCATTTTTTCCCCGGCATTTTGCAATAATAAATATGTTGTAAACAATCTAATCTTTCCAACTTTAGGTTCATGTTTTAATAAATTATATTATGTAAACGCGTTCCAAATTTGAAGATGATCCATCAATTAGTTTTTTAGTTATGGTTCCCGCAAATTGAAAAAATGTCGTTTCGAGAAAAACATGTTTAAAGTTTTACAAACGAAAAACTCAAAGTCAACTGTATTTAATCAAATGATAAAGTGTCTTACCGATTAATCAGCGATTCCAGCACCATACAGCAGTCTTTTCTCTTCCTCATGTAACTCATTTGAAGCTCGCATTCCCTCTTTACGAGCTTTTCGAGCTTCTTTTGTCTCTAATAAACTTTTTCTATTTTGCCGAGCCACGCGCATCTGATCCATTTGCTCGGCATATCCGTAGCTCTGCCTGCCAACTACGATTTGTAGTTCATTCATAACCATGAGTAGGGCTGAATTTTCTTCATTGAATACAATAGCAGCAAGAAATGCCGCTACCTCGATTATTTTGTACCCAGAATGGAGATGTTTGGAGCTAATCGCCAAACGGTCGAGTTTGAGTTTGTTTGAGTTATGAAAACCCAAATTTGGGTTATGAAAACCTATATAAACCCAAATAAACTACGTAACTGAGCGCTCGTAGATACCTGAGCGCGCTTTGGAGTCGAGCGGAGAGTCTTTATCATTTATATACATACCGTTAGAAGGATATATATATATATATATATATATATATATATATATATATATATATATATATATATATATTTATATTTATATATATAGTAAGGATATACGTGTAAAGGACTCGGAGAAACGTGTACGGCACAGGTAAAACGAATAGGGCCGTTCGCTACAGAATTACGTGTCTGATCTGGTACCGACTGGTACCACTTTGCACTGCAAGCATATAGCGACGCCCAGATTATAGGCAGCCCTCGTACTCACAGCATGTTAGGTTCTCGAATTATACGACGTAAATTGAAACGATGTAAATCGAAACTTTTTATTATGGTTTTATTATCGTTTTATTATAAATAATAAGTATACGTACATGTATATTTATTACAAATTTGGTAATGATGTATTTTTAGTATTGCGTACTCAATCATTACATATATATTTGTAATTGGCATATTATTCAAAGACGAACAAATTGCAAGAAGTACAATAAAAATTAAACTTTTGTTTTGAAAGGTGTATCAATTCGAGTTTGTTTCGCTTGGTTTTTCTTGTTTTCATACATATCTCGATAACGCTGATAGACAGCAATAATTTTGTTACTGATATTAAGGGGTTACGTGGGTTTGAACAATTCAAAAATCCATTGTTGGCTTTTATTATCTAATAGTACAATATGTCTAGAATATGCTCCCTAAGTTTTAAGTAAATCGGAGTAAAAGTCTAGGAGAGAGAGCCTTTGGGAATTACCCCCGTTGGGAAAAACCGGCCCGGAGCGACGCAGGTATACGCATTTTTCTCAAAACACTATTTTTTAAGTCGGTGGACACGATTTCTCAAAAACTAATGCACCGATCTTATTGAAATTTTGCACACTTCTTCAAAATAGCATTGACTAGCGATTGAACGAAGGTTTTTTTTTCGATTACAAAAAATTTTAAACGTAGTGTAAATTGTACCAAAAATTGAACTATTTTGCATACAACTGCCAAAAATTCAGATTTCAATTTTTCTTTAAATCCTTCGTTCAATCACGAGCTATACTTATATACTAAGAGAAAAAATTTGGTTTTTTAATTTCAGATAAAGCTATCACGAGTTATCCTGACCACCACGAGGACACTTTTTTTTAGAGGTCTCCGGAAACCAGGTCCCACCGGCTGAATTTCCTAAATTTTTGAATGAAAATTTTAAAAAATATTGTTGAAATTTTGTTCTTTTATGGGCTTAACATTTTGAATAAAATAATTTATATATTATATAAAAAAAAAATAGAGAAAATATGCTTTTTTGGCTTCGAAACCCGCGTAACCCCTTAAGAATTCTTTCAAAATTTGGATAATTTTCCTCAAAAATATTTATCACATTCTGCAAACTTGCAAAGACTCCTGGCCTGGCTGTGACATAACTCAAAATAATTGACGCTTTATTGGGGAATGGTGTCAAAATGTTACATGACTTGAGTCGAAACGACGTAACTCGAGAACTGCCTGTATAAATGTATATATAAACGTACTGCACATCGTTCGAGCAGTCGGAGAGCTATTTTTTCTTAGCCACCATGCATGCATCCCTTCACGTATTATAATATATATATATATTAACATAGCTATGTGTGTGTTTCCTACAGTAACAATTGATTTAACTCATAAGTTCTAACACGCGTTATGATTGCAAAGAAATAAATCTTGAAGTAATGAATATTAATGATATTAGTACTAATTAGTACTAATATTAGTAATGAATTAGAAATGACCTAATTAGTACTAATATTAGTAACGAAAATTACGTATTCGCTGAATACTTGGAGAAAAAATATATTCGAAATTCCGATTGGGTTTGAAATTGTGATGTTTGGAAGGAAATCGAAGCTGGCCGAGCAATACTGTAGAAAAGTATGTATAATTAACTCTACCGGAGGAACGCACGCAATGGTTTAACGAAATCGTTCATTCGCGATAGCTCAGAAACTTTCGTCTTCGTGCCAGAGTCTTGTATCCTGAAGGGTTCTCATCATCAGCACTTTCATACCCGATCTCGGCTCATCGATCTAATTTTAATTTTTTTACTTGCCTGTCAATGAGCGTATAGGCATCGAATGATTGTACACGTCATGTTTTATAACGATTCATACGCATAACTATTGCAAATTAGTGAGTAAAAAAAAATGCACTTTTTCGCCACGAATTTTGTGATAGAACTTTGAAGCTGAAAAAGAATCCTTTTTACGTTGATTGTATTCATTCTTTAGAATTTTAATAACCCGATTATTTCTCTAAGATTTTTTTGACAAATATCTTACTTGTTTCGTCGAAATGATTTTTTTTCTCACAAATTCATCGGAATGAGACTCGGGTTATGTTGGAGCTCTGAGAGTTGGGAACCATCAAGGGAGCGCAATATTGTTGCGCGTATAATAAGCCAGGACTTAGATTGAAGAAGCCAAGAATAACAAGAAAAAGATGACGAACAATGTTAAAAGAGTGGGAGAAGATTGAGCCAGGGTGAACTTACCTGAAAGACGAAGGCATACGTTAGTTATTGTCGCATTACGGGGCCAGCTGTGTCGTAGCTCATCGTATCTGAAACAAAGCAGAACAAAACGTGTAATTTGATCAAGTGGCAATTTCATCATTGACGAAATTCGAGGAGTAGCTTCAAGATGACAGACGAGGACGAGGCTAAAGTGAGTCGACAATTTGGAAAAACATACGTTTTGAAAAAATTTCAAACTCTTGACATATTTTACCGAACAAATTATCGATATGTCAATGAATTTCGAGTTATCCGAAATGAAATTTTCACATGCCAGGCGCATATTCAGTCGGCAATATTTTCGTGGATAAATACAAAAGTTACTCGTTCCACCGCGAATGGAATCGCGTAGATGCACGCGATACGTGTTTCAAAACTATGAAGATAAATTTGCAGAAAAATGGTACCAGCTTCAGTTAAATACATATCCTGGCCATGGACGGCAAACTTTTAGTTTATTTTTACATAGATGCATATCTACGTACCGACATCCATATATAACTTTGGATATGTAACAAGAAGTCGTTTGAACACGTTTAAGGTATTCCTTTCGTGGAGGACCGTATTTTGTGGGCGCATAAGCCAGGATTTTTTTAATCATCAGAATTTTTTAAAATGATTATTTTTTAAACAACATTTTTTAAAATATTTTTATTATTTCGCGTATGATATACGTTAATGGTCGTATATAAAAAAAAAAAATTGATAACAAAATAATTTTTTTTTAAATCCGCAATGATGACACTATTGTTCGTTCTTTTATTACAAATCGAATTAGATTTGTTGCATACATATTTTATGAATACTATGATTTTTCGTAATTAATTGAAAAAAAGAAATAAAATAAAAGTCGCTTGCGCCACCTCTCAATTTTGATCTACGACCCCTTTCTTTTGCGAAGTTTTTTCTTTCATCACACTCCAATTTCCTAACAAGTATTATCGCGAAAAAAAAATACCGATTTTTTTTTTTTGGCTTCGTAGGATAGCTTTACTCGAAAAGTATGGGGTTTAATGTGAAATATCAAAAAGAGAAACTGTTTTAATTTTCTATTCTGAATTCGCTTGAATTTTTTCAGAATTTCTTTTTGAACATTTTTTTTGAAATTTTTTTACCGGAATCTCCGATAATTGTTTGGACGATTCTCAGAGTTTCAACCAAAAAATTTCGAAAAAAATTCTGTAAAAATTCAAGTGAATTCAGAATACAAAATTGAAAAAGTTTCTCTTCCTGATATTTCGTCCTAAACGCCATACTTTTCGAGTTAAGCCATCCTACTCATCAGAGTTTCGAGCGAAAATATTCAAAAAAAAATCTCAAATGAAAATTCTGAAAAAAATTCCAAGCGATCCAATATAAACTAACGCAACTTTTTGCATCATTGACATTTCCTCTTAAGCCCTATAGTTCTTGAGTTACGTTGCATTTTCCAAAATTTGTCTTCTTTAGCCAAAAAATAAATAACTTTGCGAAAAAAAATCGTACGAAACTTTGGAAAAAACAGAAATGGAGCCTCTGCTACCCCTTTCCAATTAATGATGGATAAAAATGACAACAATCCTTTGAAATGCCTTACGCGATGTAAGTTATCGATTTACATATGAACGACTACGAGTCTTTCGATTACGAAAGAGCAGGCAAAGCACCGTTGTGTGCAACCAGACAGCTTGTGTTTCGAATGCGCTCATAGTCGGTACCAGGCACGAGGTATTCAACTATCACTAACCCTTAAGAAAAAGCGTCACACCGTCCCTAACGTACTTTCTAGTCTCACGATCGCGCTCACACATCCCTTATGCTTGTCACACTATTCCGTTAAGGCCACATTCAACAATCTTCGAGGCGATACCCCGCCACTCCAGTATTGTGTCTCGTGACGATCTCTCGTATCTACACTATCGGTCTTTGCATATACGGAGCAACATTCTCCGTCAAAAACACTGTTTTCGTTTTCTGTATAAATTCAGTATCGATGTTCGTACATGGAACACGGCTCGTTTACGGCAAATCGGACAACTCCGGCGGGGCGAGCGATGAAGACGAAGTCGTTGGTGATGTACTTCAGGTTGCCCATCGCTCACAATTATGAATAATCATCGCTGCTCCAAAAAAATAAAATAAAAATATTGGTCTTGAGAAACAATGTGTGTCTATGTGTGTACGCAAGCCCAAATTCCGAAATCAGAGTATAGGGAAAGGTGGGGCACAGTGTATCACTTTTTTCTATCGAATTTTTACTCTTACCAAAGTAGTCTGATTAGAAAAAAGAAGATCATAACCGATTTTATAGATCTTTCGGCGTACAATGAAGCTACCATATTTTTTGCCAAAAGATTAAAAATTCTAAAATAATGGGTTCGAAAAAAATGTGTGGATTGGCTCATTGTGCCCCGCGGGTGGGGTACAATGTGTCAGATAAGTGGGTACAGTGTGTCAAGTGCTGCGAAAAGTAGGGTACAACGGGTCGGTTGACACTTTTATATTTTCCTAACATAGATCACAGATTTTCATACATACGGATAATTTGACAACGGGTATTATTTGCCAATAAGATTGGGAGTCGACTCATTGTGCTCAACAACTCAATGACACATTGTGCTCCACACAATTGCCCGACAATATTTGGCGTTTTCCCGGCAAGCGAAATTTTTTTTGTTCGATGCTCAAATTAATTTTGTACTTTTAAAAATTCTTCGTGAGCTGCTATTGACTTTCTCTTAGGTCAGCCGAAACTTAATATAAATCACGGACCAACAGAAGAAATTTCGGATTTTGCAGGCTACAGGGAGAGAATTAAAAAGTAATTTTTGTCGTGAATTTCACGGTAAAAATTACCGTGATATATTTCAATGTGATGACAAGTGAGAAAAGCATAATAATTTGTATGCGACAAGTTTTTTTAACTCATGTTACAGAAAATTTCAAATACGTAGCTAAAATTTTACTATTCAAGAAGGGTAGCGCGCACGATAATTTTTACCGAGAGCACAATTAATTTTCCTATAACACTCATTAAATTTTATAATAAATCTTAAAATAACTGTTATAAAGACGATACTTTTTTATAGACATTTTTGAAAGGCATAAAATAATAAAATGCACAGTAAAATTTCGCTGATATTATATATTTTTTAAATTTAAGTTTTGCGTATTTTGTTAAACATCAAAATTTACTAGAAAATCTGGTAAAATTTTCTATCTGAAGAAGAAATTTTATTTTATTTTCGTGAAAATCTGGGTTTTAATCAGTAATAATAAGCGAAGTTTCAGGGTTGTCATCTGGTTATCGTTACTGCACGGTAATTTTTAACATTTAATTCTCTCCGTGTACAAAACTCCGAGAAATCGCATGTGGTTGACAGTTGCCCGTGACACATTGCGCTCCTTCGAAGCGTCGTCACTTCTTTGTTTCCTCATTGGGAGCCGACTCATTTACCCCACCACTCGGTGACACTGTCTACCCCACTAGTAAAATATTTGATTATTGATGAAAATAACTATTAATTAAACTATAAATAGGAAAACACAAGTCACTGAGTGAATCATAAATATTAAAACTATCGATTAGGACAGAAAACCCGAGCCGCTACAGAAAGTGTCGTTATAATTTTACGTTTTCCCGGCGAGCGAAATATTTTTTTTCCACGCCTCAAATCAATTTTTAATTTTCAATAATCCTTTGCGAGCTGCTATCGACTTTCTTTTAAGCTTGACGAAACCTAATATAAATCGCGATCCAACCCATAAAATTTCGGAATTTTCGAGCTGAAAACTTCGGAGAAACCGCATGTGGGGCTCACTGTGCCCCGTGACACATTGTGCCCCACTCTCCCCTACATCTGATTAATTTATTTCTTCTAAATTTCTTCCAAACAAACAAACCTTTTTTCCACATAGCTTTTAACATTATTCATTAAAACTGTATACATAATCGAATAGAATCTCGTCAGAGCTCGGCAAAATCGCTCGAGTGATGTGAATTATCGATTGACATTTCACTGAGATCGAATAATTTGATTATATAGGAGGAGGAAAACTACCCTTGTATGCAACCACAGAGGATACATTTCGAAGGCGTTAATAGTCGGTACCAGACACGAGGTGTTCTAGGTTCGATAATAACTCCTTTCGAAAAAGCGGCACTCCTTCCTCGCGTGTTTTAGCACCTCTCGTGCGCTCACACACACACACACACCCCTTGTGCTCGTCACACCATTCCATTACTGCAAAATTCGACAATCACCACAGAGACGCTTCGCGACTCCACCAGTGTGTCCTGTGACGACCTCTCGTCTCGACACTATCGGTTTTGCATTCAGCACGTGGATTCTCCGTCAGAATCACTGCTTTCGTTTTGTTTTGTCACAATTCAGTGACGATGTTCGTACAAGGACCGCGGCTCGTTTACGACCGATCGGACAACTCCGACGACGCTAGCGATGAGGACGAGACCAGTGGTGACGTACTTCAGGTTGCCCATCGATCACAAATACTTATCAATAATTAATGCTTCTCCAAACAATAAAAGACTTTGGTCTCGTGAAACAAAGTGTACCTGCCACTGCAAATCCAAGTGTGTTGTTTTAACACAGCTAAATGTGTTACCTTGTGGTTCATTTTTTTTATAGGGATTGCTTGGGTTTCGAAGCCAAAAAAAAGCATATTTTCTCTATTTTTTTTAAATATAATATATAAATTATTTTATGCAAAATATTAAGCACATAATAGAGCGACATTTCAACAAGATTTAAAAAAAATTTCATCCAAAAATTTGGGAAATTCAGCCGGTGGGACCTGGTTTCCGGAGACCCTTAAAAAAAGTATCCTCGTGGTGGTCAGGATAACTCATCATAGCTTTATCTGAAATTAAAAAAACAAATTTTTCTGTTAGTAGATAAGTATAGCTCGTGATTGAACGAAGGATTTTTTTTTTAATTGAAATTTGAATTTTTGATAGAGTTGTATGCAAAATAGTTCAATTTTTGGTACAATTTACACTACGTATAGCCTTGTAAAATTAGTTATAATCGAAAAAAAAACCTTCGTTCAATCACTAGTCAATGCTATTTTGAAGAAGTGTGCAAAATTTCAATAAGATCGGTGCATTAGTTTTTGAGAAATCGTGTCCACCGACTTAAAAAACAATAGTGTTTTGAGAAAAATGCGTATACCTGCGTCGCTCCCGGCCGGTCTTTCCCAGCGGGGGGGAATTCCCAAAGGCTCTCTCTCCTAGACGTTTACTCCGATTGACTTCAAACTTTGGGCGAATATTCTAGACATATTGGACTATTAGATAATAAAATTTAAAAAAAAATGGATTTGTTGAAATTTTCAAACCCACGTAACCCCTTAATTTCCGAGTGTGTAATTTCGAGATTCGCTTCATGCGTTTTGTACTACAAACTTGAGTGGGCAGAACAACTCTATTCTTTATTTCTCTATTCTCAGACATCTCTCTTCTTAAATATCTCTATTCTGGAGCAGGTTTAATCAGAAACATCTCTATTCCAAAATATCTCATGTCTAAAACATTTCTCTGCCGAAACATCTCTATTCCTAAAGATTATTATGCCAAAATGTTATTGAAAATTTATAGAATTTATATACAATTATAGAAGCTATCATTCAATAGCTTCCTTGAGCTCCGGAATGGTCCGTGAATCATTAGCATACACTTTTTCTTTCAGAAAACCCCCCAAAAAAAAGAATTCTAATGGCGTCAAATCGCACGACCATGAAATCTTCGTCTGCAATAACTGCATTGTTTCGCAATGAATTTTCACGATTTCTATGCGTTGCTCGATCGTGTAATTCTCCATGACTAAACTTCAATACTTCCTGATGCCAGTTATCAAAGATTAGTACTCGATGTTCGCCACAAAAAAAAGGCTCGCAATTCAAAATACCAGATCATTTTGAGACACCCTTTACAAATCGAACCAAACAAAACATTTGTTCAACGTGACAATTATAACAATTGAGATCATTGCGAGCGCTTTGAATTCATTCGAGTCGATAATTGAAACAGAAAAGGCGAGAAGAATGCGAGCGAAAAGCCCGACGTGGGGAGATGGATCCGAGGCTGGAGTTTGCCTTTCAGTTGCTCACAGACGGGACCGGTTTGCCCCGTCACGAAGTAATGGACCACGTATTCGAGGGTGGTATGCTCGACGAGATAAATCAGCTATTTCTACCTCACATGCGAGCGACCCTCGTCTGGTACTACCAGGTCGTCGAAGAACCCGAACCACAGCGTTCAACCGATACGGTACATAAAACTCTCTCTTTCTCTCTCACAACCGAATCGCAATGCTCAACAGATGCGGTACACGAATTTCTGTCTGTCTGTCTGTCTGTCTGTCTCTCTGACTCTCTCTCTCTCTCTCTCTCTCTCTCTCTCTCTCTCTCTCTCTCTCCCTCTCTCTCGCACACACACACACGTGCACTCATTATAGACTAAGTGTGCTCTTTTATTATCCTTGAATATTCTTCGTATCATCAATCATTTACGTATCGTTTATTTTCCATTTGCAATAGAAAGTATATTCTATATTTATACCTATATGTGTGTGTGTGTGTCTTTACGTGCGTGGGTGTGTACAGAGACCGAGATAAAACGGATTGACATAACTGATGCTGATATAATGCAAATACATTCAGGAAGTGTATACAGGCTTATTCGGGACGTAAATTCGATTGATGCTCTCTACATGAGATTAAAACGAGATATTAAGGCCATGTGTCACACGCCAGAAAATTTCGACGCCGCCTCCCATCATGGCGGTACGGCAGAACCTCGCAGCTTTGGCTAGGAGTCACCGCCTGCTCCCGCCAGAGAACGCCGCGCACGTATTCTATAGGGGCTCCATGCCTGGCGTTACGCCGAAAACTCGAGACCCTATAGGCGACGATTGCTGTGCGTGTGTGTGTTCGCTACGCCGGCCACGTGCAGAGAGAGAGAGGTGACCTTTTTGCACGCGTTCGGTCGTAACGAAAATACTTTGAATGATGTATGTGTGTGTATACATCGATGGATACACGACTAGCCTTAGGCGACCGTGTTTCGCTTCTACGCATGAGGCGTGAATCTGCTAGCGTTCCGATTCCGGCAATAACGGTTGCCCGATCATAGCTATCGCAAAAATGCGATACAATTAATAAATAATTAATTGTTTATGTCAAACAATATATATGAAAATACATCTGGCAATTCCGTCCAGATTCAAGAGATTATAAAAATGTTCAGCAATCGAGGTTCTAGGTACTAAAAAAGTTCAGCAATTCTAGGTACTTTCTGGGTAGGATACTATAGTATTAGTATTGTTTGATGTATTCGAAAAGAGTTCTGGCTCCTAACTGTTGTCAAATAATTGTAAAAAAATTTTATCGGCATCTTAACTATGCAAGTGTGATCTGCTGATGGATAGGCGTTAGTTCTAGGTACTTTCTGGGTAGGATACTATAGTATTTGTATTGTTTGATGTATTCGAAAAGAGTTCTGGCTCCTAACTGTTGTCAAATAATTGTAAAAAAATTTTATCGGCATCTTAACTATGCAAGTGTGATCTGCTGATGGATAGGCGTTAGTTCTAGGTACTTTCTGGGTAGGATACTATAGTATTTGTATTGTTTGATGTATTCGAAAAGAGTTCTGGCTCCTAACTGTTGTCAAATAATTGTAAAAAAATTTTGTCGGCATCTTAACTATGCAAGTTTGATCTGCTGATGGATAGGCGTTAGTTCTAGGTACTTTTTGGGTAGGATACTATAGTATTAGTATTGTTTGATGTATTCGAAAAGAGTTCTGGCTCCTAACTGTTGTCAAATAATTGTAAAAAAATTTTATCGGCATCTTAACTATGCAAGTGTGATCTGCTGATGGATAGGCGTTAGTTCTAGGTACTTTCTGGGTAGGATACTATAGTATTTGTATTGTTTGATGTATTCGAAAAGAGTTCTGGCTCCTAACTGTTGTCAAATAATTGTAAAAAAATTTTGTCGGCATCTTAACTATGCAAGTTTGATCTGCTGATGGATAGGCGTTAGTTCTAGGTACTTTTTGGGTAGGATACTATAGTATTAGTATTGTTTGATGTATTCGAAAAGAGTTCTGGCTCCTAACTGTTGTCAAATAATTGTAAAAAAATTTTATCGGCATCTTAACTATGCAAGTGTGATCTGCTGATGGATAGGCGTTAGTTCTAGGTACTTTCTGGGTAGGATACTATAGTATTTGTATTGTTTGATGTATTCGAAAAGAGTTCTGGCTCCTAACTGTTGTCAAATAATTGTAAAAAAATTTTGTCGGCATCTTAACTATGCAAGTTTGATCTGCTGATGGATAGGCGTTAGTTCTAGGTACTTTTTGGGTAGGATACTATAGTATTAGTATTGTTTGATGTATTCGAAAAGAGTTCTGGCTCCTAACTGTTGTCAAATAATTGTAAAAAAATGTTATCGGCATCTTAACTATGCAAGTGTGATCTGCTGATGCATAGGCGTTAGTTCTAGGTACTTTCGGGGTAGGATACTATAGTATTTGTATTGTTTGATGTATTCGAAAAGAGTTCTGGCTCCTAACTGTTGTCAAATAATTGTAAAAAAATTTTATCGGCATCTTAACTATGCAAGTGTGATCTGCTGATGGATAGGCGTTAGTTCTAGGTACTTTCTGGGTAGGATACTATAGTATTTGTATTGTTTGATGTATTCGAAAAGAGTTCTGGCTCCTAACTGTTGTCAAATAATTGTAAAAAAAATTTGTCGGCATCTTAACTATGCAAGTTTGATCTGCTGATGGATAGGCGTTAGTTCTAGGTCCTTTCTGGGTAGGATACTATAGTATTAGTATTGTTTGATGTATTCGAAAAGAGTTCTGGCTCCTAACTGTTGTCAAATAATTGTAAAAAAATTTTATCGGCATCTTAACTATGCAAGTGTGATCTGCTGATGGATAGGCGTTAGTTCTAGGTACTTTGTGGGTAGGATACTATAGTATTTGTATTGTTTGATGTATTCGAAAAGAGTTCTGGCTCCTAACTGTTGTCAAATAATTGTAAATAAATTTTATCGGCATCTTAACTATGCAAGTGTGATCTGCTGATGGATAGGCGTTAGTTCTAGGTACTTTCGGGGTAGAATACTATAGTATTTGTATTGTTTGATGTATTCGAAAAGAGTTCTGGCTCCTAACTGTTGTCAAATAATTGTAAAAAAATTTTATCGGCATCTTAACTATGCAAGTGTGATCTGCTGATGGATAGGCGTTAGTTCTAGGTACTTTCGGGGTAGGATACTATGGTATTTGTATTGTTTGATGTATTCGAAAAGAGTTCTGGCTCCTAACTGTTGTCAAATAATTGTAAAAAAATTTTATCGGCATCTTAACTATGCAAGTGTGATCTGCTGATGGATAGGCGTTAGTTCTAGGTACTTTCTGGGTAGGATACTATAGTATTTGTATTGTTTGATGTATTCGAAAAGAGTTCTGGCTCCTAACTGTTGTCAAATAATTGTAAAAAAATTTTATCGGCATCTTAACTATGCAAGTGTGATCTGCTGATGGATAGGCGTTAGTTCTAGGTACTTTCTGGGTAGGATACTATAGTATTTGTATTGTTTGATGTATTCGAAAAGAGTTCTGGCTCCTAACTTTTGTCAAATAATTGTAAAAAAATTTTGTCGGCATCTTAACTATGCAAGTTTGATCTGCTGATGGATAGGCGTTAGTTCTAGGTACTTTCTGGGTAGGATACTATAGTATTAGTATTGTTTGATGTATTCGAAAAGAGTTCTGGCTCCTAACTGTTGTCAAATAATTGTAAAAAAATTTTATCGGCATCTTAACTATGCAAGTGTGATCTGCTGATGGATAGGCGTTAGTTCTAGGTACTTTGTGGGTAGGATACTATAGTATTTGTATTTTTTGATGTATTCGAAAAGAGTTCTGGCTCCTAACTGTTGTCAAATAATTGTAAAAAAATTT
Organism: Ophion ventricosus; assembly: GCA_963932345.1. NCBI lineage: Eukaryota > Metazoa > Arthropoda > Insecta > Hymenoptera > Ichneumonidae > Ophion > Ophion ventricosus. Next base: position 24,505,548 of record OZ010717.1, read on the forward strand.
TGTCGGCATCTTAACTATGCAAGTTTGATCTGCTGATGGATAGGCGTTAGTTCTAGGTACTTTCTGGGTAGGATACTATAGTATTAGTATTGTTTGATGTATTCGAAAAGAGTTCTGGCTCCTAACTGTTGTCAAATAATTGTAAAAAAATTTTATCGGCATCTTAACTATGCAAGTGTGATCTGCTGATGGATAGGCGTTAGTTCTAGGTACTTTCTGGGTAGGATACTATAGTATTTGTATTGTTTGATGTATTCGAAAAGAGTTCTGGCTCCTAACTGTTGTCAAATAATTGTAAAAAAATGTTATCGGCATCTTAACTATGCAAGTGTGATCTGCTGATGGATAGGCGTTAGTTCTAGGTACTTTCTGCTTAGGATACTATAGTATTAGTATTGTTTGATGTATTCGAAAAGAGTTCTGGCTCCTAACTGTTGTCAAATAATTGTAAAAAAATGTTATCGGCATCTTAACTATGCAAGTGTGATCTGCTGATGCATAGGCGTTAGTTCTAGGTACTTTCGGGGTAGGATACTATAGTATTTGTATTGTTTGATGTATTCGAAAAGAGTTCTGGCTCCTAACTGTTGTCAAATAATTGTAAAAAAATTTTATCGGCATCTTAACTATGCAAGTGTGATCTGCTGATGGATAGGCGTTAGTTCTAGGTACTTTCTGGGTAGGATACTATAGTATTTGTATTGTTTGATGTATTCGAAAAGAGTTCTGGCTCCTAACTGTTGTCAAATAATTGTAAAAAAAATTTGTCGGCATCTTAACTATGCAAGTTTGATCTGCTGATGGATAGGCGTTAGTTCTAGGTACTTTCTGGGTAGGATACTATAGTATTAGTATTGTTTGATGTATTCGAAAAGAGTTCTGGCTCCTAACTGTTGTCAAAAAATTGTAAAAAAATTTTATCGGCATCTTAACTATGCAAGTGTGATCTGCTGATGGATAGGCGTTAGTTCTAGGTACTTTGTGGGTAGGATACTATAGTATTTTTATTGTTTGATGTATTCGAAAAGAGTTCTGGCTCCTAACTGTTGTCAAATAATTGTAAATAAATTTTATCGGCATCTTAACTATGCAAGTGTGATCTGCTGATGGATAGGCGTTAGTTCTAGGTACTTTCGGGGTAGAATACTATAGTATTTGTATTGTTTGATGTATTCGAAAAGAGTTCTGGCTCCTAACTGTTGTCAAATAATTGTAAAAAAATTTTATCGGCATCTTAACTATGCAAGTGTGATCTGCTGATGGATAGGCGTTAGTTCTAGGTACTTTCTGGGTAGGATACTATAGTATTTGTATTGTTTGATGTATTCGAAAAGAGTTCTGGCTCCTAACTGTTGTCAAATAATTGTAAAAAAATTTTATCGGCATCTTAACTATGCAAGTGTGATCTGCTGATGGATAGGCGTTAGTTCTAGGTACTTTCTGGGTAGGATACTATAGTATTTGTATTGTTTGATGTATTCGAAAAGAGTTCTGGCTCCTAACTTTTGTCAAATAATTGTAAAAAAATTTTGTCGGCATCTTAACTATGCAAGTTTGATCTGCTGATGGATAGGCGTTAGTTCTAGGTACTTTCTGGGTAGGATACTATAGTATTAGTATTGTTTGATGTATTCGAAAAGAGTTCTGGCTCCTAACTGTTGTCAAATAATTGTAAAAAAATTGTATCGGCATCTTAACTATGCAAGTGTGATCTGCTGATGGATAGGCGTTAGTTCTAGGTACTTTGTGGGTAGGATACTATAGTATTTGTATTTTTTGATGTATTCGAAAAGAGTTCTGGCTCCTAACTGTTGTCAAATAATTGTAAAAAAATTTTATCGGCATCTTAACTATGCAAGTGTGATCTGCTGATGGATAGGCGTTAGTTCTAGGTACTTTCTGGGTAGGATACTATAGTATTTGTATTGTTTGATGTATTCGAAAAGAGTTCTGGCTCCTAACTGTTGTCAAATAATTGTAAAAAAATGTTATCGGCATCTTAACTATGCAAGTGTGATCTGCTGATGCATAGGCGTTAGTTCTAGGTACTTTCGGGGTAGGATACTATAGTATTTGTATTGTTTGATGTATTCGAAAAGAGTTCTGGCTCCTAACTGTTGTCAAATAATTGTAAAAAAATTTTATCGGCATCTTAACTATGCAAGTGTGATCTGCTGATGGATAGGCGTTAGTTCTAGGTACTTTCTGGGTAGGATACTATAGTATTTGTATTGTTTGATGTATTCGAAAAGAGTTCTGGCTCCTAACTGTTGTCAAATAATTGTAAAAAAAATTTGTCGGCATCTTAACTATGCAAGTTTGATCTGCTGATGGATAGGCGTTAGTTCTAGGTACTTTCTGGGTAGGATACTATAGTATTAGTATTGTTTGATGTATTCGAAAAGAGTTCTGGCTCCTAACTGTTGTCAAAAAATTGTAAAAAAATTTTATCGGCATCTTAACTATGCAAGTGTGATCTGCTGATGGATAGGCGTTAGTTCTAGGTACTTTGTGAGTAGGATACTATAGTATTTGTATTGTTTGATGTATTCGAAAAGAGTTCTGGCTCCTAACTGTTGTCAAATAATTGTAAATAAATTTTATCGGCATCTTAACTATGCAAGTGTGATCTGCTGATGGATAGGCGTTAGTTCTAGGTACTTTCGGGGTAGAATACTATAGTATTTGTATTGTTTGATGTATTCGAAAAGAGTTCTGGCTCCTAACTGTTGTCAAATAATTGTAAAAAAATTTTATCGGCATCTTAACTATGCAAGTGTGATCTGCTGATGGATAGGCGTTAGTTCTAGGTACTTTCTGGGTAGGATACTATAGTATTTGTATTGTTTGATGTATTCGAAAAGAGTTCTGGCTCCTAACTGTTGTCAAATAATTGTAAAAAAATTTTATCGGCATCTTAACTATGCAAGTGTGATCTGCTGATGGATAGGCGTTAGTTCTAGGTACTTTCTGGGTAGGATACTATAGTGTTTGTATTGTTTGATGTATTCGAAAAGAGTTCTGGCTCCTAACTTTTGTCAAATAATTGTAAAAAAATTTTGTCGGCATCTTAACTATGCAAGTTTGATCTGCTGATGGATAGGCGTTAGTTCTAGGTACTTTCTGGGTAGGATACTATAGTATTAGTATTGTTTGATGTATTCGAAAAGAGTTCTGGCTCCTAACTGTTGTCAAATAATTGTAAAAAAATTTTATCGGCATCTTAACTATGCAAGTGTGATCTGCTGATGGATAGGCGTTAGTTCTAGGTACTTTGTGGGTAGGATACTATAGTATTTGTATTTTTTGATGTATTCGAAAAGAGTTCTGGCTCCTAACTATTGTCAAATAATTGTAAAAAAATTTTGTCGGCATCTTAACTATGCAAGTTTGATCTGCTGATGGATAGGCGTTAGTTCTAGGTACTTTCTGGGTAGGATACTATAGTATTAGTATTGTTTGATGTATTCGAAAAGAGTTCTGGCTCCTAACTGTTGTCAAATAATTGTAAAAAAATTTTATCGGCATCTTAACTATGCAAGTGTGATCTGCTGATGGATAGGCGTTAGTTCTAGGTACTTTCTGGGTAGGATACTATAGTATTTGTATTGTTTGATGTATTCGAAAAGAGTTCTGGCTCCTAACTGTTGTCAAATAATTGTAAAAAAATGTTATCGGCATCTTAACTATGCAAGTGTGATCTGCTGATGGATAGGCGTTAGTTCTAGGTACTTTCTGGTTAGGATACTATAGTATTAGTATTGTTTGATGTATTCGAAAAGAGTTCTGGCTCCTAACTGTTGTCAAATAATTGTAAAAAAATTTTATCGGCATCTTAAGGCCATGTGTCACACGCCAGAAAATTTCGACGCCGCCTCCCATCATGGCGGTACGGCAGAACCTCGCAGCTTTGGCTAGGAGTCACCGCCTGCTCCCGCCAGAGAACGCCGCGCACGTATTCTATAGGGGCTCCATGCCTGGCGTTACGCCGAAAACTCGAGACCCTATAGGCGACGATTGCTGTGCGTGTGTGTGTTCGCTACGCCGGCCACGTGCAGAGAGAGAGCGGTGACCTTTTTGCACGCGTTCGGTCGTAACGAAAATACTTTGAATGATGTATGTGTGTGTATACATCGATGGATACACACCTAGTCTTAGGCGACCGTGTTTCGCTTCTACGCATGAGGCGTGAATCTGCTAGCGTTCCGATTCCGGCAATAACGGTTGCCCGATCATAGCTATCGCAAAAATGCGATACAATTAATAAATAATTAATTGTTTATGTCAAACAATATATATGAAAATACATCTGGCAATTCCGTCCAGATTCAAGAGATTATAAAAATGTTCAGCAATCGGCGCTGCTAGAGGCCCGCTTTATGGAAAAACGAGGATACAATAAATTGTTTAAACAATACAATTCCACCGTATTCCTCATCAACATCGAAAATTCGATTTCGGTCGAATTTTCTAGAAAGCGTTATCGCTAATCGTAAGATCCGCTCACTCTTCAATTATTTATTGTTTAAACAATAAACAATTTGGCATTCTTTTCCCCGACATTTTTACCATCGGGAGGTTCTACGAGGGATCGAATTCCCTAAGACTGCTAGAGACTCGCTCTACATAAGAGCGGTGAAATGTTGTCATTTCAAATTGTTTAAACAAATAATCTCGAGCAGTACTTATGCTCTCGAAGCCATTGATTGTCGATGAATTCGACTTCGGCCAAATTCTCGCGCGAACGAGATCGCTAGAGACTCACTCGCTAAGAGAGTGGTGAAAGATTACAACTAATGTTATTTGTTTAAACAAATATATTCGGCATTTTTTATCTTCGGGAGGTGCTGTGAGGATCGAATTCTCTAGCAATGGAGATTGCTAGAGACTCGCTCTACCTAAGAGCGGTAAAATTTTGCTATTTCAAATTGTTTAAACAAATAATTTCGACCAGTACTTATGCTCTCAAAGTGATTGATTGTCGATGAATTCGACTTCGGCCAAATTCTCGCGCGACAGGGATCGCTGGAGACTCACTCGTTAAGAGAGTGGTGAAACAGTACAACTAATGTTATTTGTTTAAACAAATATATTCGGCATTTTTTTCTCCCTCGGTTTTTATCCTCGGAAAGTGCTACGAGGGCCGAATTCTCTAGCAATGGAGATTGCTAGAGACTCGCTCTACATATGAGCGGTGGAATTTCGCAACATGAAATTGTTTAAACGAAAAACGTCGAGCAGTACTTGTGCTCTCGATGCCGTTGATTGTCGATGAATTCGACTTCGGCCAAATTCTCGCGCGACAGGGATCGCTGGAGACTCACTCGTTAAGAGAGTGGTGAAAGAGTACAATTAATATTATTTGTTTAAGCAAATATATTCGGCATTTTTTTCTCCGTCGGTTTTTATCCTCGGAAAGTGCTACGAGGGCCGAATTCTCTAGCAATGGAGATTGCTAGACCTTAACCTTACCTAACCTAACTTTAAATTCCTCCGGAGAATCGGTGGTCCCGGCCCATGAATACACGTAAACACATGCATTTCGCCGAACTTTGGTAACCCACACACTATCCCAACACTACACACCATCATTAAAAATTTATTTATAACATTTTAAAATTATACTCCGACAGCGCGATATTGGCTGTCACATCTTGAGCGCGAAACCGGGTTCACACAAACAAGTCGCCAAATTTCCATCGTCAACGAATGCGTGGTTACGTCGAGGATACACTACAGAAGGTCTGTGTGATCCCTGTTTTATCGAGCTCAAGCAGCAGCCGTCGGTATTTGATATCGACGCGACAGAACGATAGCTCTGAGCCCTCGCCGGAATTCGCGAGAACTGAACTAGACAATCGTCACGCGAATTTTGGGTAAAATTCTTGACGATTACCTATAATGTGTAGCTACCCAATGATTTCCGTAATTACTTGCTGGAATGAAACGGTTGAGGTGTCAAAATGTTCGTTTTCACTTCGGGAACAACCGCTATCTCTTCGTTAGTCGATCGCGTGTGCCATTTTTTTTTTTTTCTTTACTTTAGCTAGGGGCCTCGCGTGGTAAGAGAAACTGTTTTATTTTTTTCAAAATCGGGAAAATCGCGGAGATAGCCGTTGTTCGTCTATTAATTTGTCATCGACTGTGCAAATTTCGTGATATTCTGTAGAGCCGTTTTCGAGAACACTGGGTACCTGTAATCGTGTTCTGTTGTACCGGCCGAATCGAGTGACACATGGCCTTAAGTCTGAATATATTAGGTGTACTAATAAGTTTTCAACCTTTTTTTTTCATGATAATAATTATTTACTTAACTTGAGTAGAATAAAGCATAAATAGAAGAATCAGATCGCGTTCAGCAGATACGAATATATAATTCATATCAACTTAAATTTGTTTTACTATCCTCATTAATGAATTCATCTAAATTGATCATATTCAATCGTTTTGTCGCGATGTACAAAAAAATTTGATATGAAATAAAATGTAAAATTCTTACTATATCTATGCTGAGATTCAACAAACGTTGAAGGGTCCAGTTGCGAAAGGAGGCGCCTTAAGGGGGCCTCAAAGCACGAACGCACCAAAGATCAAAGAACCGAAGGAATTGACGGAACCACCGAAAAAGAAACTTTTCCTCACCGATGGCTGGCAAGTTCCTTGTACCGGAATTTGCATGTACATGTTTCGGCAAGTAATTCATTGAATCTCAAGATTTAACGAATAATCAGGTCTTAAGGAGTTTCGGTACACTTAACGAAATGGTACCATTTGATTCAAATTTATACAGTATATTCTCTGTCATATACTGAATGTACCCTCCGACTTTTAAATCGATCGTCTACACCGTTTCTATAAAATTGACAATGGAAGAAACACTTTTTAACATAGAGCATTTAACATTATGACCTTGATGACCATTTTGTCATAATGTACTGAGTGATTTGACAGTTTTTGAAAACATTTAAAAAAATATTCACACTATTCCGTAAGTAAAACTGCCATCCAGCGATGAGCGTAGGCAGTTAAAATATCTCCTTATGTTAAAAAGGGTTTTTTTTTAGTTGTAAATTTTATAGGGACGGTGTAGACGATCGATTTAAAATTTGGAAGGTGCATTCAGTATATGAGAAAGAATTTACTGTATAAATTTTAATCAAATGGCAACACTTCACCAATTGTCCCGAAACTCCCTAAGAAATTTCGGGACAATTAACGAAATGTTACCATTTGATTCAAATTTATACAGTATATTCTCTGTCATATACTGAATGTACCCTTCAAATTTTAAATCGGTCGTCTACACCGTTTCTATAAAATTGACAATGGAAGAAACACTTTTAAACATAGAGCATTTAACATTATGACACTGATGATGAATTTGTCATAATGTACTGAGTGATATGACAATTTTTCATAACATTTTTAAAAAAATGTTCACACCATTTCGTGCGTAAAACTGCCATTCGGCCATGAGCGTAGGCAGTTTAAATATCTCCTTATGTTAAAAAGGGTTTTGTTTTATTGTAAATTTTATAAGAACGGTGTAGACGACCGATTGAAAAATTTGAATGGTGCATTCAGTTAATGAGAAAGAATTTACTGTATAAATTTCAATCAAATGGTAACACTTCAGCACTTGTTCCGAAACTCCGTAAACGATTTTCGTCTCTAGTGATAAAACAGAATTCGCGCATTACGGAAAAAAAAATATTTGTAGCTAGAAGCAAAGATTCCACAAAGAAGAAGTAGGGCAGAGGGGGGCATGTTGAGCAAGTTTGGAATTATCGACCTGTAATTCCTTACCTTACTAATGAAAGCTACTTTGGTCAATTTATCGGGGGAAAAAGGTCTGTAGACGAAATTCTTGTTATCCTTATTGTATCACAGATAATCGCTCTCAAATGACTAAGGTCATATTTGCTCAACCTGCCCCGACAGTGGGCTAAAATGAGCATAAGTACGAGTTAAGTTGGGCAAAGGAAGAATTGTATAAAAAAATCAGACTTATGCAACATGATTTGGTACAATGCAGTAATAAACCAACAGTTGCCTGTTAATTAGTTAGATTTTGAATCATTAACATTAATTGCAATGAACATTGAAATATTTTTTTCTCATACAATGTTAGAAGAAAATCTTTCAATCACGTTTTTTTTTACTTTTGGTTGCAGAAATAACGAAAAGTCTCGTGTTACCGTCTCGTGCGCCGGATGGCAACGGGCGATGACGTGATGTGTTCCCCTTCCCCATACCTCCCTTGCCACCATTTGATGCATAATTTTCCAGATATTTCGATTGCCCAACTTAGCCGACTGCTCAACATGCCCTTCCCTACCCTGACGCGACGTTCAATCTTATTGAGAGCAGAATCAACACGGCGAAGCAACTGCCGGAGGAAGGCTTTCATCGAGATCTTTACACGGGTGTTATAGATACAGCCAAAGTGGGTATTATAGCCTCGATACAGAGGATCGTCGAGCAAGTTTTTATGGACGCTCTCGCACACCCGGGAACGGAGGATGAGGATGATTGCCCGATGATAAAAAGCCTCCTCTTGCCGGGTCTTAGATCCTTTTGCAGTGCTCTCAAAGGTGAACGTTCTTTTTCCAATCCTGCCAATCGCCACTCCGACTCATTTGTATTTATAATTCTATCGATATCATCGATAATGCGCTTCATCTCTTCTTCTTCTTCTTCTTCTTCTTCTTCTTCTTCTTCGTCTTTCCGTGCTAGTGTGTGAGATGGTCGCGCAGGAATCCAGCATATTCGATGACGGTGATCCAATGATGAACGAGATTCGCAATTTCGAGGATGCAAAAGCCTTCGTGGCGACGGATGGTAACGTCGAGAAAATCGAAATTCGCGTTAAAGGTTGGATCAAGAAACTCAAAGATTTTATACTCGAGAGCAAACAGGTGAGAAGGGAGAACGACAATTCGGGACCGCAACAGGAATTGGAATATTGGAAGAGACGAGGCGCACAATTCAGTCAACTTGCTGGAAGACTTCAGGCACGGAGAAAATAAATATGCATTTTTTATTATGAAATTATTAGGTGTACAAACAAGTTATCGGCCTTTTTTCGTGGAAATGATTATTTATTTGCTTGAGGCCTAACACCAATGTAATGGCCTAAAAAAGTGTTCTTTTGACAATTTTTTTCGGACGGAAGGAAAGGTTATACAATAATAATATTCGAGAAGGTTATTAAGCATATATTCAAATATGGAAAAAAAATTTTTTAAGAAAAATATCAAAAAATGCCGACACCAGAGCCATTCTCCTGAGGCGAGTTGAATTTGCGGCGCTCTGCGGCACGCAGCATAACTGGTGTAAATTTGATTCTAGAGAAAGAAAAACCACTTAATCTTGATGTTCATAACTAGAGAAATACGTAGGGGATTATAAAAATATTGATTTTTGTGAGATTGACGAGTATTTGAATGAAAACATTCAATTTTCGACAAAGAAGGGCTTTCTTTTGTTAACAAAAAATGTTTAAATTAAATTATCGAAAATGCCCTACGTATTTCTCTTCGAAATGTCATTACAAAGATATGGTTAAAAATTCAAACGAAAAAAAAATTAAATTGTTTGAGTTATGCTGCATGCCATTTTGAAAGATCTTGTTTCGAGAAAAACGCGTTCAAAGTTTTGAAATGTTTCGGAGCAGTCCGACGCGCTAGGGGGAGGTTGAAATTTTGATGAAAAAAAAAATTCGTTCAGGGAGAAAACTTTTTGCCTCATTTTCTAGAGGGTTCAAAGCATCTTTTAAGCAAAAAAATCGATTTTTTGAAAAATTTGAAAAAAGTAAGTAATATGCGCGTTATTGCAACTCATTTTGCTCACTGTCCTCACGATGTATATTTTGACGTTATGTTAAGGGCTGAAGTGGGTTTCGAAGCATATATTCTCTATTTTTTTAAATATAATATATAAATTATTTTATTCAAAATTTTAAGCACCTAAAAGAGCAATATTTCAGTAATATTAAAAAAAAAATTCATCCAAAAATTTGGGAAATTCAGCCGGCGGCACCTGGTTTCCGGAATCCCTCAAAAAAAAAATGTCCTTGTGGTGGTCAGGTTAACTCATGATAGCTTTATCTGAAATTAAAAAACCAATTTTTTTCTGTTAGTAGATAAGTATAGCTCGTGATTGAACGAAGGATTTTAAAAAACATTGAAATTTGAATTTTTGGCAGAGTTGTATGCAAAATAGTTCAATTTTTGGTACAATTTTCACTACGTATAGCCTTGTAAAATGAGTTGTAATCGAAAAAAAAACCTTCGTTCAATCACTAGTCAATGCTATTTTGAAAAAGTGTGCGAAATTTCAATAAGATCGGTGCATTACTTTTTGAGAAATCGTGCCCACCGACTTCAAAAATAGTGTTTTGAGAAAAATGCGTATACCTGCGTCGCTCCCGGCCGGTCTTTCCCAACGGGAAGAATTCCCAAAGGCTCTCTCTTCTAGACTTTTACTCTGATTGACTTAAAACTTTGAGAGAATATTCTAGACATATTGTACTATTAGATAATAAAATTTAAAAAATGGATTTTTTGAAATTTTTAAACCCACGTAAGCTGTTGGTCCGGAAAAATCGACTACTAGGTTGGTATTATATGACACCAGACCTGGAGAACAACATTTTTCGTTCAAATATTCAATGCAGTTCTTTTTATACTCAGTCCGCTTGTTTCTTATTCCATCGTTCCAACATCAGAGGGATCAATATTCATTCAAAAACAGCGAATCTTAAAAATGTATCGTGAAAATAAATATTATTTATTCGCCACTAGAGTCACGAAGTAAGAATGTCACTGCTGTGCTTGCAAGTATCACGCTCGAAATTGATCAAGGATTGGGTGGACGCCGAGGACGAAGTGACTTATTGCTACAACGAAGCTAAGGACAACGCAAAATTCATTCAAGCATTGGAAAAGTGCTGTCACTGTCTCTATCTCGACGATCCTGTAAGATAATCATTCAAAAGATTACCAGTTTTTCATGATCCTCATAAGCTTGAGAAGCCTTCGAGGCCATGACCTGAAGCCATGATCTTTACCTGTTACAGGTGAAGATGAGGGATTCTCTGGTATCGCTTCTGCAAACAGTACGATTGATATACAGTGTATCGCGTTATTACAACACCTCGGAAAGGACCTCGTCGTTGATGGTGAAAATAACGAATCAAATGATAGTGGCGTGTCGTGATTACGTGACAAAGAGGGGACGGGAGACCGTTTGGGATTTGGACAGAGCAGCTGCGAGGTCGAGGCTAAAGCACTGCTTGAGGCTTAACAAGTAAGGGAACGAGGAAAAAAGTGGTACTGAAATTTTCCTCCGCTAGAGGCAATGAGATCACGTAGAAAAAAAAAAGCTAGAAGCCTATTTCAAATTGTCTTTTTTTTTCGCAGAGCTTATAGAGAAACGTACAGACTCGTTCGTTGTTCTCCGGCAATAACCGAACAAGAATTTTCATTTTCCGAGACTCACGTGTTTGGTAGATTCGACGCTTTTTGCGCAAGGGTGCGAAAAATTTTAACCATGTTCGATCTTATAGACGACTACCAAAAATTATTTGAAAGACGAATGGAGGGACTTCTCTTGGGCGAGGGTGAACATTTTTTTACCGTTTTCTTACTATCTCTTCGCTTGTGTTGTACGATAATAATTCAAAGATGAACGCAATTTCTTACAGCCCTCGAAGAAGCTACAAAATCTTTTCAGGAAGGAAAGAACGTTGCTACGAGCAAAACCTATGATTATTTAGATCCACGAAATATCGAGTTTGACAAAGATTACGACGAATTCATGACAAAAATGAATACACTGAAGGAGAGCATCGGGGATATCATTGAAAAGAATTATGCCGATGTGTGGGAAACCCCTCAAGGAATAAGATTTCTTACTCGATTTGAAAAAGTACATTTATCTTTTTATTTCTATTGTTTTGTCGTATACTCTTGCGAACTTCTACGATCCCATTGATTTCTATCCTTCACTCATCATTTCACTATTTTTATTCTCTTAGAGGCTCCTAGAAGGTTGCCCACTGCCAGTGTGTCCTGATGCACGAATATAACGCATTTGCACGAGGGCACAGAGAAACTTTGGAAAATTTTTCTCATTCCTTGATCAAAAAGAATAATTTTATTCACAATGTATCAATTTACACGTTCATAGGTGAGCGAGAAAATTCCACTTACTAAATTGGACGAAAAATATCAACTTGTTGTTAAATATTGTGATAAGGAAGTCGAGAGGACGTTGAGACTTTTTAAAAAACAACGGGATGATCCTCCTTTACCCAGGCACATGCCACCTATAGCAGGAAGATTGACTTGGGCACATTCATTGAAGTAATTACCAGAAAATTCTTCTACCTTATCCAAAAGAAAATTACGAGCTTTAATCGTGGAATTGTTTATGGCGACACTCATTTTGACAAATAATTGATATTTTTTAGAGTACATCTGGACGAATTATCAGCCTCCGTGTGCAGTCATCCCATTCTAAAAACTTTGCCATTAACGACCGACCTCGTGCGAAGATACAATCACGCAATCACCGTTTTATTGCAATATCAGACAGACATAGCCGAAATTTGGACACACCAAAACTCTTGGGTCATCGAGGACGGTCTCAAAAAGTATCAAAATAAACTATTACGAATGTTTTTGCAAAGATGTTGATAATTAAGATATTTCGTTACGGATAACAAATTATTGGGACGTTGAATACGTTCTCGCTGTTTTTCAACAGATGGCGTTACCAGAACTGCGTGCGTGTAGCTTAAGATGGTAACGCATCTATAACGAAAAACGTATTTCATTTCGCCGAAGTGTAAACAACTTTTTTTTTCATAGTGTTAAACATGTCAAATTTCGTGGCAAAAAAAGAGTATTTGCGGGGACCTTTATTGCACTACTTTATTTTGAAAAAATCTACAGCTGAAGCACACAGAATTCTTCTTGAGACTTACGGCGACCATGCTCTGTCGGAAACGACATGCAGAGATTGGTTTAGACGCTTCAAAAATAATGATTTTGATGTTGAATATAAAGAACGCTCTGGCGTACCGAAAACGTTTGAAGACGACGAATTGGAAGCATTACTTCATGAAGACTCGTGTCAGACGCTAGCTGGACTTGCAGAATTATTATGAGTTGATCACACAACAGTTTCGAAACGTTTGAAAGCATTAGGAATGATTCAAAAGCAAGGACATTGGGTGCCGTACGAGTTGAAGCCAAGAGACGTCGAACGGCGTCTTTTTTACGTGTGAGCAGCTGCTTCAACGGCGGAAAAGGAAAGGTTTTTTGCATTGTATCGTGACTGGCGATGAAAAATGGATACAGTAGGATAACTCCTAAGCGTAGAAAATCGTGGGGTAAGCCCGGCCATGCATCAGCATCGTCGGCAAAGCCGAATATCCATGGTTCCAAGCTTATGCTCTGCATTTGGTGGGATCAGCTGGGTGTAGTTTATTATGAGCTGCTCAAACCGACGAAACCTTTGCAGGAGATCGCTATCGACTACGATTGATGCGTTTGAGCCAAGCATTGACGGAAAAACGGCCGTTATACGAGCAGAGACACGACAAAGTGATTTTGCAGCATGACAACGCTCGGCCACATGTTGCAAAACCGGTGAAAGCCTACTTGGAAACGCTTAAATGGGAAGTCCTACCCTACCCGCCGTATTCACCAGACAGTGCCCCCTCCGATTATCACTTGTTTCGATCGATGTCACATGGCCTGGCTGAGCAGCACTTCCATTCTTATGAAGATGTCAAAAAATAGGTCGACGTTTGGGTAGCCTCAAAAGACGTGTCGTTTTTCCGACCTGCAATTAAAATGCTGCCAGAAAGATGGGAAAAAGTAGTGTTTAGCGATAGACAATACTTTCAGTGACATGTTTTTTACTAATTAAAAAAAATAAAGCATTGATTTTCACGAAAAAACAGCGATAACTTATTTTACATCCCAATAAAAAACATTATAATTGAAATAATTATATTACGGCACTTTCTTTAATCACTATTTGTGATTATTTCGATAAATAATAAGGTTGATTTTTGCCTTCCTCATTGAGCGTCTTCAGAAATGATGGTATTTTCAGCCAGCATCGCTCTCATGAATAGCACAATGAATTTGCTTGAGTTTATTGGTATTCTGATATGCACACTTGCCGTTCAGACTATAATCGAATTGTAGCGGGTAATTTTTTTAACGGTCCCTGATTATTTCGTAAGAAAATGATTCAATATTTTTTGGAATTGTCTAGATCTCTGCTGACGGTGAGTCGAGAGACGAACAGGGTAAAAGTAAACTTGGAAAGCCGAATTCTGCTGCTTTTACGTGAGGCTGATTGTCTGGCAAAGTTGAAGCTCGAAATGCCAATAGTAGCTTTGACGATTCTCGTTAAGCGTGATCACTTCACACTTATCAACGATTCGCTCCAGCTGGTAATCGAGGAATTTGTCTCGACCGCGAGGCGCGTAAAGCTCGAAGTGCGTCCACTTTTGCTTCCTCATTTGGTTCGCGTCTCGTCGCTTCTCATACCGGCCCTGCAAAGTCTCACCTGGACGAATCCGGAATGGCGTGATTTTTGTCAAACAACGCGGGAGGAGATCAAGACTTTTGACATACTGATAACGAGAGTTCACGACGTTTACGCGAACAGGATACTCCAGGTACTCGCGAGTATGCAAAAGATAACTCTTCACGCACTTCCGGAAGAGGAGCCTTGGGGAATCGAGGAGTTTGTGGAAAAAACTGAAGAATCTTGCCGATTGGCGGCGGTCGATTTGCATCGTAGAAGTCTTATGGTCGAGGAAGCCGTTGAGGAAGTATTGCAGTTGGTAAAAAATGCTGCGGCTTGCTTCAAGACTAATCGCGGAGCCGATCAATACGATTTGGGAAACAATGATGGTAAGGTACATTCCGAAAAAAAAAGAAACTTTCCTTGTACACACGAATTCTGAGTATCACGAAATTGAACAATTTTTGCAACCACCCGTGCGGAAATTGAGTTCGGGCTTTGATCGGGCCCATCTTAATTTTCCCTAACTTTATTAACCCTTCGTGGTCGCACTGGGTAGAATCGACCCGTCGATCAACTTTTGGTGTACATATATAATAGTTTCCGGCTTCGGATGGGACTGTATTCACCATCTTACCTGGAGTTTGAAGTATCCTCATACTATAAAATTGTTATACTATTTTTTTCTCAAAAGGAGCATATCTAAGAGGTATCACGTCCAAATTTTAGGTAAAAATGTTGAAAATTCACGAAACTATGATTTTTTTAGCGAAAAAGTGTCTTTTTTGCGTTTTCACATCTTTATGATTTTTTTTAACATGTCGCCATTTTATTTCTTATAAATAAATTTTTCGTACATCATCTAGAAAGTTCAAAGCATGTTCCGTAATTTTTTAAACCACTTCGGACGGATAGTTTAGTCATAATACTTTTTTAAAACCTGACTGGGTAGAATCGACTCAAGTGTGGCCACCGCGATTAAGTTTGGATGTGTGACCACGAAGGGTTAAGGCCCTAGTTTGGAAGCCTCACATGGGCCATCAGTAGCAGGTCACACTTTTCTACCGAGGGCCATGGAAGGCAAAATAACCATGGCCTTTAAAATTGCCTGAACGGTGCCTCATAAAAATGATTGCAGCCATATGCGTACGTGCCTGTGTGTGCACTATGAAAAAGAAATGTGTTATTTCAATAACATTTGAGGCTTAGAATTCTGTTGCATATCTTGACACGTTTGATCCCGCGTTGTTCCAACGAACACACTGCATGCGTGTTGGTTCAAGGCATCTCAGCTCGTCTACTAAACGCATAGTTTAATTATTATATTTAATCGATCTCGATAATTATTATGCCACAAATTCTTTAGTCAAGCAATTTATACTGATTTGCCCCTATAATAGCAAAGTCTAGTAGTATTGGGGAAATTGCTACTAGGGAATCTACAACTACACCCCTTAAAGGCCTTTACTTGGTCTCCGTACTTAGACCATAGTTTTAGTTAACCTGCCTACCCTACCATTACCTGATAGGGGCCCGATCTAGCTCTTTTACGGAAAACCCTACTATGGAATCCACAAACAATCCATTAAAGTCCCCGAATTGTATTAGGGATGCCCTGCCAATTTTCCGCAGGGACATTACACAACAATTATCAGAATTCGGCCATACAACAATTCTTTTTTCCAGTGAATCGATTCAGAGTTATTTATTATTATTCTTGCAATGTTGATTTTTAACTTTTTACGTGAAACAAAAAAAATACGAATGATCAGGATCCCCAGGTGGCGAGGACGAGGCCGCTCAACAGCAGCAAGATTGGACCGCGGTCTGGGCTTGTTTCGATGATCCCCATCAACTGCTTACGACCCCCGGTGGTGGTTTGTCCAAGAATATGCAGGAAATGGTACGCAATGCTGTTTCGGAAATGAGAAGATATTATTCGAGGAAAGTCGTTGATGTACTCATAAAAGTTACGAGAAGCTCTCTGGACCTAATCAGGCGAAGATTTATCCGTGAAAGTGATCCTGGTACGTAATGATGAGTCGATTACAAATGACAACAAAAGTGCACTATATTGGCAGTTTATTTTTCTTTCTATACCAGTCAAGCTGCCTATTTTCCCATAATGTACACACAAACATATGTTTTATCATTGTCGTTGTCATCAATATCATTATCATTGTCAATGATCTCTAATCACGCATTCTTAGCAATCAACATTTCCTCGCAGTACGAAAAAAAGATTATTAAAAAAAAAGGATGACACTATTAGGTAGAAATAATTCTTGAGCTTTTGATAATTTCCAGAGGAGCCGCCACTTCCGGTATTTCTTCTACAAGCTAGCCTGATGATTCCATCAGTGGTTGTTAAACCGAGTCTTGAGGAAGTCCAAGAAGCCTTGACCGCTGCGGGCAGAGCGATCGCGGGAGTTTCGAAAGGCGTCGCTCAATGGAACGCCGGGACGAAGGTGTTGACTTATTAATTTTAATATAATATATAAAATATAATAACAAGGTTTTTAGTTTTATAACATACGAGCGATATCTTCAAGAATGCTTGGCGTGGTGTTGGATGGACACCAAAAAGGAACCTTGTGGACGTAGTAATGAGAGCTCAGGTCAACGCCGATCGTAAGCATAACGATGGCGACTCCGAAGATCCGAAAACCCGAAGAAGACGATTGTACAAAATTGTTTCCGAGGAGAGACCTATGTTCCCGGTACAGCAAAGAAATTTTCACACTATGGTAATGGAGAACAAGGAAGTGGCAAAAGTATTGTCAATGCTGAGTTCCTGCACCCAGGAACTTCGTCAGGTGCGGACTTTAGTGGATCACTCATATTCTATTTATTTATAAATACATCATTTATTATTCCAGTAATACAATGTTTACTATCTGTACTTTAGAATAGTTATTTATCATTACTTTTTGACAGCTGCCATTCTTTATTGTTACGAAATATAATCCTTCATACTAGTTTCGAAAAAATCCTATACATAAACAAATTTACAGAATTTGTATAGTTTTTACTATTGGTACTTTAGAATAGTTATTTATCATAACTTTTTGACAGCTGTCATTCTCTATATTTAAGAAAAATAATCCTTCATACTAGTCTCGAAAAAATCCTACAAATTAACATATTTACAGAATTTGTAGTTTTACTATCTGTAGTTTATTCTGAAGTTTTTACTATCTGTACTTTAAAATACAGTTTTTACTATTGGTACTTTAGAATACTTATTTATCATTACTTTTTGGCAGCTGCCATTCTCTATTTTTAAGAAAAATAATTCTTCATACTAGTCTCAAAAAAATTCTATAAATAAACAGATTTACCGAATTTGTATAGTTTTTACTATCTGTAGTTTAAAATACTATTTTTACTATCTGTAGTGTAAAATACAGTGTTTACTGTCTGTACTTTAGAAGACAGTTTTTATTATCTGTACTTTAAAATACAATTTTTACTATCTGTACTTAAAAATACAATGTTTACTATCTATACTCTAACATATAGTTTATACTATCTGTACTTTAGAATAGTTATTTATTATTACTTTTTGACAGCTGCCATTCTTTATTTTGACGAAAAATAATCCATGGTACTAGTCTCGAAAAAATCCCATAAATAAACAGAAACTGTACAGAATTTGTACAGTTTTTACTATCGGTACTTGAGAATAATTATTTATCGTTACTTTTTGACAGCTGCCATTTTCTATTTTTAAGAAAAATAATCCTTCATACTAGTTTCGAAAAAATCTTATAAATAAATGGATTTACAGAATTTGTACAGTTTTTACTATCTATACTTTAGAATAGTTATTTATATCATTACTTTTTGACAACTGACATTCTCTAATTTTACGAAAAATAATCCTTCATACTAGTCTCAAAAAAATCCTATAATTAAACGGATTTTCAGAATATGGCAACTATTACAAACGATACTTCCAATAGGAAATAGTTTCATACTAAACGAAACACGTTTATTCCAAGCGCTAGATACAAATCGAAGTATATCTTTAGCAAAAATTAATTTAAAAAATAGGCCGTTGGTAAAATAGAATTTTGAAGTTTGTCGAGTTACATATTTCTTGACGAGAAATCGCGAAAGCAATCGTATAAGAACGAAAATTATGAGCCAGCAATGAAAAAATCCATTTCTCCAGGATCTCGTGGACTTTATGGATCGCTGGAAGCCCTACAAATTCTTATGGAAGAACGAGCGCAGTGTTCGTGAATTGTTACTAATATCGTTAACGGAATTCGAGACTACGTTGCGAAAGCACGGTGAGCTTGAGGATCGTCTTGCTACCGAGCCGGATATGGTTTTATTTGCAAAATCAATAGCACTGTCAACGGAGAAATTGAAATACGGTCTTTACACCGAGATCAAAGCTTCGACTCACAAAGTTGGACAAGCAATGAAGAAAAAGTATCGTCGGGAGATGGAATACGTTTACGCCGTGATGAACGAAATGGAGCGTAAATTGGATCGTCAGATTCGCGATCTCGACGATGTCAGACTTATAATGGATACTTTGAAGAAAATACGAGAGCAAGAAGTGGACATGGAGCTACGAATCGACCCGATCGAGGAAGCTTTTAACATAGTCACCAGATACGAAGTCCCGGTCGATCGGGAGTGCCTCGAACAAGTGGACAATCTGCGTTACACTTGGCAACAGCTTTTGGCTCGTGCCCTCGATAGTCACGTTCTACTGTTGAAGCTACAGCCACAGTTTGAAGAAGAGCTGAGGAACAATTTGGAAAAGTTTCGAATCGATAACATGGCTTACTGCGAGGAGTACAGATCAACGGGACCTATGCAGGCTGGTCTCACACCCCGGGAGGCCTCGGACAGGCAAATTCTCTTTCAAAATCGTTTCGACGGTATGTGGCGAAAGTTGCAGACTTATCAGAACGGCGAGGAACTCTTCGGTCTTCCCACTACCGACTATCCGGAATTGTCACAAATCCGTAAAGAATTGAATCTACTGCAAAAATTGTACAAGCTCTACAATGACGTAATCGACAGGGTCAGCAGTTATTACGATATCCCGTGGGGCGAGGTGAGATTTTTTTAAATCACTTACTGAACCTTTTTTTACCGATAACAAAAATATACGTAACATTTCAAATTCCAAATTTTATACTGTTATATTGGTTGCAATGATTGCTTTTAAATATCCGTCGGTAATTATTGGAAATTAGACCTTAAGCTCCAAATAAAGTGAGGATGTTCCTTCCGAGCTTATTATCAAAAGACATCATACTAATAAATATTATACAGGCCCATTGCCATTTGTTATGAAACAAGTTTTTCGACGGAGAAAACTGAGTTCACTAACAAGGAAACGCCTTGAGGCCTTGTCCCCCGCTGAATTTAAGGGATCAACACAGGGCCGAAAAATATCTAATTTTTGCCATTTTTCTTCGATGATTAAAATACGCTAATCAGTCTGATTTTTTTATGTCAAATCAGAGCACTCGTGAAGTACTGAAAATAATTTTTTTCTAATTTTTTTACATTTTTTTAACGGTTGGAAATGTCTTCGTAAAAAAAGGTCGCTTTCTTTAGAAAAAAAGATCGCTATTTTGCTATGGAGGTTTTTTTTATCAAAATTGACAAAAGGCGGCGGTTTGAGAAAAAAGTATCGACATTAGCCTATTTTTCGACAGTTTTTCGTTAAAAAAAAAAAGATTATTAAAAGAAAAAAGCTTCCATAACTAGATAAAGAATGGCGTGAAGAATGTTGTGTCGAAATTTGCGACGGATAGCTTGAAAACTCTTCCTTTGAGAATGTGCACCGTTATGAAAAACGACATTTCGAGAAAAACGCGTTTAAAGTTTTAACTGCGGAAGCCGCTGCTCGAATCACTTTCTCTAAGAAAGGCTGCAGCGACCGAAATTATTCGAATTTCGCCCCAAAAATTGAACAGCCCGTTTATGACGGTCTATCCTATCGGAAAATGCAAAAAGAAAGTCGATTTTTTGAAAATGTTACACTGTGATAATCCCTTAAGGTTTTACTGGATGGATCGTCGGGCAAAAAGTTAGTCCAAAATGGGCGAATCGTGGATTTACAAGTCTGAATCATGCCGTACATGTTTAGCCTTACAAATAGCTAATTTAATAATAAACTAACACTTAGAAATGTAAATTTTTCACTTTTGATGATAATTTAAGTCAAATTCGACGATACTGGCGTGTGCTCGACTGAGGTTTTGTCAGTGACTATTTATCTGATATCAGATCACGTGTATTTATCTGATATCAGATCATCTTATTATCAATAATTACCCAAAAACTCAATACACAGGGTGTCCCAGAACTGAATGTAGCCCCTGAAATGGGGAGTTAGGGGTGAAATTCTGAGTCGATTGATATAAGTATGTATGGGTCTCGGATCAACCTCTGAATTATTATTAATTTTTAAACGCGGGCCAATCAGGCGCGCCCGATGAGCCAGCGTAAGTTGATGAGCGATACGCGCGTGTAGTGATGCCTAGAGGTGCAATGCTTCCACCATGCACCACCACACACGCGTATACATGTACTTTCATCCACTCTACAAACCTGCCAGTCGAATCGATTGAAAATTCTTTCGGACAATTGCCGACCCGACAATCTTTCAAGACAGGATCACGTGTTTAATGGAATTTTCGGATGAACACGTCTATAGGTCAATATCGAAGAGATAAACAACGAATTGATGGAGTTCCAAAATCGCTGTCGCAAACTTCCGAAAGGTTTGAAAGAATGGCCGGCCTTCTTCGCTCTGAAGAAGACAATTGACGATTTCAACGACATGTGTCCGCTCCTCGAGTTGATGGCCAACAAGGCGATGAAACCGAGACACTGGCAACGAATCGTCGAAGTTACCGGGTATACTTTTGATCTCGAGAGCGAGGGCTTCTGCCTGAAAAATATCCTCGAAGCGCCACTCCTCAA
Source organism: Ophion ventricosus (assembly GCA_963932345.1). Taxonomy (NCBI): domain Eukaryota; kingdom Metazoa; phylum Arthropoda; class Insecta; order Hymenoptera; family Ichneumonidae; genus Ophion; species Ophion ventricosus. The sequence goes on from OZ010717.1 coordinate 24,527,064, forward strand.
GTACAAAGAAGACATCGAAGACATTTGTATTTCGGCAATGAAGGAAAAGGACATTGAGGCTAAACTGCGCCAGGTAGTGAACGAGTGGACATCCCACGAATTGACTTTCATGACATTCAACAATCGTGGGGAATTGTTATTGAGAGGTGACACGACGGCTGAAACGATCGGACAACTCGAGGACAGTCTTATGATCCTTGGTTCGCTCATGTCGAATCGTTACAACGCACCATTTCGCAAACAAATACAACAATGGCTGTCGGATCTTTCAAATACCAATGAGATACTCGAAAGATGGCTTCTCGTCCAAAATATGTGGGTCTATCTCGAGGCGGTTTTCGTTGGCGGGGATATAGCCAAACAATTGCCCAAAGAGGCCAAACGATTTAGCAAAATTGACAAGAGTTGGCAGAAAATCATGCAAAGAGCTCACGAGACGCCCGGTGTCGTTCCATGCTGTGTCGGTGATGATTTGCTCAAGCAGTTACTGCCACATCTTCAGGAACAATTGGAACTCTGTCAAAAATCTCTCAGTGGGTACGTAGACTCCTTTTGCCAGCCTTATTTTCTTTTTTATCATCGTTTTAGTGAGATTACGAGATGTGTAAATTAAGTAATGAGACTGGCAACGTAGCTTTTGATCTGGCAACACTTGGGACGTGGGACTTGAAGGGGCGACAGGTGAACATGTGATACGCCTTCAGTACGAGTTTGAACTCGCTAGAGTCATTTGATTGTCCGTAGCGATTTTTTTGGTGAAACAGTTTTTTCTAATGCGTTCTAAAAATGAGTGACATCAATTTTGAGCAACGGTGTACTATCAGGTTTTGCTTCAGACTTGGGCACAGTGCAAGGGAAACTTTTGCAAAACTTCAAGGGCCCAGGTTTTTTGGTGGTTTAAGGCATTTTTAGAAGGAAGAAAGTCGATTGAAGATGAACCATGCAGCAGAAGGCCTTCATATTCAAGAACCGATGAAAATGTACGTCCCAAGTGTTGCCAGATCGAACGCTTCCTTGCCAGTCTCATTACTTATTTTACACACCTCGTATGATAACTAAGAATTTTTTCCCATCGATTCCGTTGCAATATCACTCTCATTTGTTTTATATCAGATGGTGACCAAGATTAGAAGACACTATAAGGGGGTTGGAGCGTTACCCACAATCCAAGATTTTAAATATATATATATATTATATGTATACCAGGTCTGTAAATATGAAACCGGAATTTGCCCATAGATGGCCCTAGCTGTCAATGTATTTACCGTCAAGTCGCGTCATTGGCGCCATTTGCTTACTCACCAGACTTGGCTCCGTCCGAATACTTATTTGTATCGATGGGACACGCACTTGCTGAGCAGCGCTTCACTTCTTACGAAAATGTACGAAAATGGCTCGATGACTAGTTTGCCTCAAAAGAGCAACAGTCTTTTTGGCGTGGCATCCACAAGTTGCCAGACAGGTGGGAAAAATGTATAGGTAGCAATGGACAATACTTCGAATAAATTATTTTTCATCATTTTCATACAATAAACGTGGATTTTCTATACAAAAATTCCGGTTTCGTATTTACATACCTGGTATACATTATATATTGTATTGCCCAGGCTATACTGAGTCTTTACGAATTTTTTTAATTTGATCACGACAAAACACCAAAGCTGAAAAATAGTTTTATATATGTTATTTTGCGTGCAGTATGATGGGTAAGACGTTGACGCTATGGGTGAAGAATTTTTTTTAGCTATTTGACACCAAGATAAACCACTTCTAACAACGGCTTAACGTAAACTGAACCTTTCTAAAGATTGAGAAGAAGAAAAAAAAACCCACATTGCCCATCATAAACCATATATATTCCGTATTGAACTATCAAGGTTTGATAAAATATTACGAATCTTTTGAACCTCTTAATATTTTTAATCTTTTTAATTCTTTTAATCTAATAAAAGATTGCAACTTTTTCATAATAGTCCATAATGTTATCCTTTTCTAAAGTTGGTAGTAAAACGACACTTTTTCTTTTTCACGTAATAAAAGTATAAAAATACATAATTCTGCCCTTGAATTATATATTTTATGAAAACTTAGCATCTATAGAATAAATCTGTACCTCAGGTGCATTTTTCATTTTGAGGTTTATGAAAAAAAAAAATCATAGATCGCCATTTGACTCAACTGGAGCGCTCCAATCTTCTCAAATCTTCAGTACGCGCAAACTAGTTTACTCTTTGTATATATCTGCAGATATCTAGAAAAGAAACGTATGATGTTTCCAAGATTCTTCTTTGTCTCTGATCCCGCTTTACTGGAGATTCTCGGCCAGGCTTCTGATTCTCACACAATACAGAATCATCTGCTCTCGATTTTCGACAATACGCGATACGTCAAGTTTCACGACATCGAGTACAACAAAATGATGGCAATTGTTTCATCGGAAGGTGAAACGATTGTGGTACGTTATCATTTAATCAAATCGAGCGAATACTACGACAAGTTGAACTGCACCATTTATAATTCATTTATTACCAAAAAAGTTAACATTGCGATTTTTTTGTTTATTTTAGCAAACATCTGATCTAAAATGTCGTATTCTTTCGATTTTTTTTTAATTCTAGAAATATTGTCATCTAAAATATTCTAAAATGAGCTATATTTTCATAATATTCTATTGGATCTTCACAGTATTTTATAAGCCGCCAAATAACGGGTAACTCATAACTGAATAAGTGTTGAAATCCGACTTCAATGTTTTTTAAGTCTTTTTTTTTCGTCAAGAGTAAAAAAAAATCGAAGTACGCCCTTTTCAAAGATTTTCTCTTTATATACGAACAAAAATTATTGGATCTATCCATAATTCCGTATGGCAGAAAGTCATTGAATACAATGGAACATATTTAGATGATTTAAATGACTTTTTTTGGTACATTTTTTACGTTTGAATTTCACTCGATTTTCGCTACGGCATTATGCATAGACCCAATATGATTTTATCTTCACTGCATTAATTTCTTTAATATATAAATACAGTGATGTATAGTACCATATTGGAGTAATAAATCAGATAAAAGCAAAGCCAAATAAATACATATATATAAAATCAATAAAAATAATATTGCCGGGTCATCAAGGGGCTGACGTTTGTTAAATAATATGTCGATGGTCTTACCTGTGAAAATAAACAAAAATCTGAAAATAAATAATAAAAATAGATAGAATATTAATACTTCGATTATTAGATATTAATTTTTTTTTAATGTAGAAATGTATAAATGCGAAAATACGGTTTTAAAGTTTTCAAATAAGCTTTATTTTTCTAGTCAATAAAAAAATCGGATTATCCCATTTTTTGTAATTTTTCTTATAATCTTAAAATAAAAATATCACGAATATTTTTCGAGTCATCGATTTCAAATACCATAATTAGATTTATTACCATATACAAATAATATTGCTGGATCAACTACTGGTTGTGGCTTTGTTGAATAATGTATCAATGAAAATAAAGCTCGAAAGGGCAGTACGAGCCGAGGGATCCGTGGAGGCATGGCTAATGCAATTGCTCCAAACATCGCAACAGTCGCTCCACGCGATAATACGCCAGTCTCATACAATGATCAACGATCAAAACTTCAATATACTCGGTTTTTTGGAGAAAATGCCAGGGCAAGTTGGTATCTTGGGGATTCAGATGATATGGACAAGGGACGCGGAATTGGCCCTTATGCAGGCACGAGCGGACAAGAAGATAATGGGCGAAACGAATAACCGGTTTCTCGAACTCTTGAACACTCTGATCGATCAGACGACCAGAGATTTGACGAAAATCGATCGAACGAAGTTTGAAACGTTGATCACCATTCACGTCCATCAACGTGACATCTTTGATATTCTCGTAAGTATTTTTCACGCATCACTGTATTTACATCGTAGGGATAATAAATAGGATAAAATTTTTGTCTGCTCGAAACCCGTGCGGAAATTGAGTTTGGGCTTTGATCGGGCCCGTCTTAAGGCCTTAGACCACTCTAGAGGACAAAAAAGGGCATATTTTCGGATATTTTTTTCAGCGAAACCATAAAATAAATCGGAATTGCAAAATAGGGGTTTTATTATACACGTAATTGACTGTACAAAATTATTTTTTCATAGCGATACATGTCAAAATGCAGACTGTGCAGCATTTTTCCGATGACGCCTTTATTTCTGGAAGGTCAACGGCCGGACCAACAGTTCCTATAATTTTTGAGTTATGATGAGACACAAAAATTTTTTCGATTATATATGAGAATAGCTATAGAAGTACGTACACGGAGAGAATTAAAAAGTAATTTTTGTCGTGAATTTCACGGTAAAAATTACCGTGATATATTTCAATGTGGTGACAAGTGAGAAAAGCATAATAATTCGTATGCGACAAGTTTTTTTTAACTCACGTTACAGAAAATTTCAAATACGTAGCTAAAATTTTACTATACAAGAAGGGTAGCGCGCACGATAATTTTTACCGAGAGCACAATACATTTTCCTATAACACTCATTAAATTTTATAATAAATCTTAAAATAACTGTTATAAAGACGATACTTTTTTATAGACATTTTGAAAGGCATAAAATAATAAAATGCACAGTAAAATTTCGCTGATATTATATATTTTTTAAATTTAAGTTTTGCGTATTTTGTTACACATCAAAATTTACTAGAAAATCTGGTAAAATTTTCTATCTGAAGAAGAAATTTTATTTTATTTTATTAAATAATAAGCGAAGTTTCAGGGTTGTCATCTGATTACCGTTACTGCACGGTAATTTTTAACATTTAATTCTGTCCGTGTAGGATTTTTTTTATATATTGTTTTATATATTGTTTCTTGTCAAAATGGCGCATTTCTAAAACAAAAAGTATAAAATGCCATGACAAAATCGTCAGAAAATTGTTTATCAAAAAGGAACTATGCAATATACTAAAAATAAATCCTACGTAGTGCCTCAGAAAATGTAATACTAAATATACAGTTAAAATTTTAAGTGAATCGGTTGAAATTCGTTTGAGTTATAAGCCCGGCCGACTTGAAAAATGTAGTTTTGAGATAAACGCGTTTAAAGTTAGTAGAAAGTCACGACATGAATCAAGAGGGGTTGCGCTAGAATTCGAAAATCGAGTACTTAGAGATTTTTCACACCCATAATCTTTTGGAATATAATTTTATAGGTACTAATGTACATTTTTAACAAATAAAAATCGATTTTTGGAAAATCCTAGAGTGGCCTAAGGTCTTAATTTTCCCTAACTTTATTTAGGCCCTAGCCTGGAAGCCTTACATGGGCTATCAGTGACCGGTCCCACTTTTCTACCGAGGGCCATTGAAGGCAAAATAACCAGGGTCTTCAAAATTGCCTCAACGGTGTCTCATAAAAATTATTGCAGATTGTGAAAAAGAAATGTGTTATTTCAATACATTTGAGGCTTAGAATTCTACCGCATATTTTGACACGTGAGATCTCGCGTTGTTCCAATGAACGAACTGCATGCGTCTTAGTTCAAGGCATCACAGCTCATCTACTAAACGCATCGTTTAATTATTATATTTAATCGATCTCGATAATTATTATGCCACAAATTCTTTAGTCAAACAACTTATACTGATTTGTCCCTATAATAGCAAAGTCTGGTAGTATTGGGGAAATCGCTACTAGGGAATCTACAACTACACCCCTTAAAGGCCCTTACTTGGTCTCCATACTCGGACCATAGTTTTAGTCAACCTACCTACCCTACCATTCCCTAATAGAGGCCCGGTCCGGCTCTTCTACAGAAAACCCAACTATGGAATCCACAAACAATCCCTTGAAGGCCCCGAATCGTATTGGAGATGCCCTGCCAATTTTCCGCACGGGAACTAACATCAATGGGCGCACGGTTGGTATACAGTTGCCATCATCTCCTTTTGAAAGCAGCGCAGCCCTGGGCCAATACTTTTCGATGGATGTCCACTCAGCTGCACCCAAGCTTATGCCTAGATTACCGCATAAGCGGCAATTTTACTAAGTTTTTGGTAGTACTCGTGCAGAAATTTGTTGCAGCGCCGCAAAATGCTACCACATCCCTAAAGGCATTTGATAGGGACACCGCGCGTAGAGAGTTCACATTGGAATCCAAGTGGATTCTGCGCTATCTCCCAATTGACATCGTTTGGGAATTCTTTATTTCAAATTCTCAACCAGAATGTGTTGTATCTGCAAAAAAAAAAAATCTTTGCCCCAGACTTAAGTTAAAGTAAAAGGGTTAGGATCGTAAAGCTCGCAAGGTCAAAGGAAAATTTGAAATAAAATTGAAAATATGTTTTTGTTTTCTCATGACGCAGTGCCGTCTGAACGTCCGGACGGTCACGGATTTCGAGTGGTTGAAGCAATGCCGATTTTACTTCAAAGAGGACCTCGACAAAACGGCAATTTCCATTACGGACGTTCAGTTCACTTATCAGAACGAATATCTCGGGTGTACCGAGCGTTTGGTAATAACGCCACTCACTGATCGATGTTACATAACGCTGGCACAAGCATTGTCAATGTCAATGGGTGGATCGCCTTGCGGGCCAGCTGGTACTGGAAAAACCGAAACCGTCAAAGACATGGGAAAGACACTGGCGAAGTACGTCGTTGTTTTCAATTGTTCCGATCAAATGGATTATCGTGGTCTGGGTAGAATTTACAAGGGCTTGGCACAGAGCGGCTCTTGGGGTTGTTTCGACGAGTTCAACAGGATCGAATTGCCCGTTCTTTCCGTTGCTGCGCAACAAGTCGCCGTTGTACTAGCTGCTAAAAAGGAGAAAAAGAAACAATTCGTATTCACGGACGGTGACCAGATCGAGATGTGTCCCGAGCTCGGAATATTCATAACCATGAATCCCGGTTACGCCGGCAGAAAGGAACTTCCGGAAAATTTGAAAATACAATTTCGCACTGTCGCCATGATGGTACCCGACAGACAAATTATCATAAGAGTCAAATTGGCCAGTTGTGGTTTTCTCGAAAACATTACGCTCGCTAGAAAATTTTATACTCTGTACAAATTGTGCGAGGAACAATTGACGAAACAGGTGCATTACGATTTTGGCCTGAGAAACATACTTTCGGTGCTGCGAACTTTGGGCGCCTCGAAACGCGTTAACTCGAAAGATTCGGAGAGTACGATTGTCATGAGAGTTCTCAGAGATATGAATTTGTCGAAACTCATAGGTGAGAATTATTTTTAGTGAATAGTGAGAAAAGTGACTTTTTGGAAACAATGATGAATTTTTGTTTTGTTTTCAGAGCAAACACTCAACAACTTTATATCTATATCTATACAAATTGTGACAGGCTTACTTTTCGTTTTGTTCTTTTTAACTATTTTAATTTATTATTTCAATCCAACACAAAAGCCATCACCTGGCACGATCCGGGTAAGTCGCTGCCCGGCAGAGATGGGCAAAAAATTGCAATAAATGCATTGTTTCGCAGTGAATTTTCACAATTTCCATGCGTTGCTCGATCGTGTAATTCTCCATGACTAAACCTCAATACTTCCTGATGCCAGTTGCCAAAGATTAGTACTCTATGTTCGCCACAAAAAATAAAGAGGCGCGCAATTTAAAATGGCAGGTCATTTTGAGACACCCTTTATTTATTTTCCTTCCACAATATAAAACAGTTCAATGACTGTCTGAATGGCTGACTGACGTACGAACCACGAACAGCCTAAACCGCTGAAGATAGAAACATGACATTTGGAAGATATGTTCCTTAGAAGGTGTATGTAGACGAAAAATTATATACTGAAGTACTGAAATAAATTATTGAACTTTCCATGCAAACTTTTACACTCCATTTCACCCCCTTAGGAGTTGATTTTCGACAAATCTTTTCCTAGTGCACCTCCTCTACACCTTCTAAAAAAAACATATCGTCCAAATTTCACGTTTCTATCTTCAGCAGTTTAGGCCATGCGTTGTCTATATGTCAGTCAGTCAGTCAGTCAGTCAGTCACTGAACTGTTTTATATCTATAGATATAACTTAATCCTTAGGGAGTTATTCTATTTAAAAAAAAAAAATACTTAATTCTATTGTATAAATTCGTATTTTAATTCAATTCTGGACAATATAAATCGTCAGTAGTTAAAAAAATAATCGATATAAGCACAATTCATTATGAAATATATTGGTGACTGATTTGTGGTAGAAATAATAAAAGTTGAAGTTTCTAATGAAAAAAAATTACCATTGCAGATGAGGATGAGCCATTGTTTATATCGCTTGTGGCTGATTTATTTCCGAATCAGGCTCTCGAAAAAACTTCGTATCCCGAGTTAGAGACGGCTATCGATCAACAGGTACAAGAGGCCGGTTTGGTGTATCATCCACCGTGGGTTTTGAAATTAATACAGCTGTACGAGACTCAAAGAGTTAGACACGGAATAATGACGTTAGGGCCAACTGGAGCTGGAAAAACGGCTTGCATTCACGTTCTCATGAAGGCTCTTACACAGTGTGGCGATTATCATCGGTAAGACAAAGTAAAGTGAAACCTAAACACCAAAAAGAAATAACAGAACGTTAATCAAGAGGGATGTTTCGTTTCCAATGTTCTCTAAAATTCTTTCTCTAACGTTCTCGTCAATTCGTCAAATTGACGAGAACGTTATATCGTGAAAATTTAAATAAAATGTCAATTGGAATAAATGGTATCAACAGGGAAATGAGAATGAATCCAAAGAGCATAACAGCAGCACAAATGTTTGGTCGTCTGGATGTTGCGACCAACGACTGGACCGATGGAATATTTTCCGCTCTGTGGCGCAAAACTCTGAAGCTCAAGCCCGAAGAACACATTTGGTTAGTACTCGATGGACCCGTTGACAGTATTTGGATCGAGAATCTGAATTCCGTGCTAGACGACAACAAAACGCTGACACTGGCAAATGGCGATCGTTTATCGATGGCGCCAACTTGCAAAATTATTTTCGAGCCGCACAACATTGATAACGCCAGCCCGGCTACGGTGTCACGAAACGGTATGGTTTACATGAGCTCCTCGGGACTGAACTGGAAACCAGTCGTAACTGCTTGGTTGAAAACTCGAACCGTTCTCGAGCAGGAAGTATTGGAGCAAGCTTTCGACGATTCTTTCGCACAGGTAAATTATACACATTTGGAGCATCTTTGTCTATTTTTTTCGTGCTGGAAATTGACACGAATGAAATTGAAATGAAATCTAACAAATTAGGATAAAGCTTCAGTCATATTTGCATTTGTGGAGAAAAGCTCCAAATTATTTACGGCTCTTAAAAGGATAGGAGAGAGATGAGAAAAGAGTTCTGGCTTCTTACTGTTGTCAAATAATTGTAAACAAATTTTATCAGCATCTTAACTATGCAAGTGTGATCTGCTGATGGATAGGCGTTAGTTCTAGGTACTTTCTGGGTAGAATACTATGGAATTTGTATTGTTCGATGTATTCGAACAGAGTTCTGGCTCCTAACTGTTGTCAAATAATTGTAAAAAAAAATTATCAGCATCTGAACTATGCAAGTATGATCTGCTGATAGATAGGCGTTATTTCTAGGTAATTTCTGAGTAGTATACTATGGGATTTGTATTGTTCGATGTATTCGAAAAGAGTTCTGGCTTCTTACTGTTGTCAATTAATTGTAAACAAATTTTATCAGCATCTTAACTAGCAAGTGTGATCTGCTGATGGATAGGCGTTAGTTCTAGGTACTTTCTGGGTAGGATACTATGGTATTTGTTTCGTATGATGTATTCGAAAAGAGTTCTGGCTTCTAACTGTTGTCAAATAATTGTAAAAAAAATTTATCAGCATCTTAACTATGCAAGTGTGATCTGCTGATGGATAGGCGTTAGTTCTAGGTACTTTCTGGGTAGGATACTATGGAATTTGTATTGTTCGATGTATTCGAAAAGAGATCTGGCTTCTAACTGTTGTCAAATAATTGTAAAAAAAAATTATCAGCATCTGAACTATGCAAGTGTGATCTGCTGATAGATAGGCGTTATTTCTAGGTACTTTCTGGGTAGGATACTATGGAATTTGTATTGTTCGATGTATTCGAAAAGAGTTCTGGCTCCTAACTGTTGTCGAATAATTTAAAAAAAAAATTATCAGCATCTGAACTATGCAAGTGTGATCTGCTGATGGATAGGCGTTAGTTCTAGGGACTTTCTGGGTAGGATACTATGGTATTTGTTTCGCATGATATATTTGAAAAGAGTTCTGGCTTCTTACTGTTGTCAAATAATTGTAAACAAATTTTATCAGCATCTTAACTAGCAAGTGTGATCTGCTGATGGATAGGTGTTAGTTCTAGGTACTTTCTGGGTAGGATACTGTGGTATTTGTTTCATATGATGTATTCGAAAAGAGTTCTGGCTTCTAACTGTTGTCAAATAATTGTAAAAAAAATTTATCAGCATCTTAACTATGCAAGTGTGATCTGCTGATGGATAGGCGTTAGTTCTAGGTACTTTCTGGGTAGGATACTATGGAATTTGTATTGTTCGATGTATTCGAAAAGAGATCTGGCTTCTAACTGTTGTCAAATAATTGTAAAAAAAAATTATCAGCATTTGAACTATGCAAGTGTGATCTGCTGATAGATAGGCGTTATTTCTAGGTACTTTCTGGGTAGGATACTATGGAATTTGTATTGTTCGATGTATTCGAAAAGAGTTCTGGCTCCTAACTGTTGTCGAATAATTTAAAAAAAAAATTATCAGCATCTGAACTATGCAAGTGTGATCTGCTGATGGATAGGCGTTAGTTCTAGGGACTTTCTGGGTAGGATACTATGGTATTTGTTTCGCATGATATATTTGAAAAGAGTTCTGGCTTCTTACTGTTGTCAAATAATTGTAAACAAATTTTATCAGCATCTTAACTAGCAAGTGTGATCTGCTGATGGATAGGTGATAGTTCTAGGTACTTTCTGGGTAGGATACTGTGGTATTTGTTTCATATGATGTATTCGAAAAGAGTTCTGGCTTCTAACTGTTGTCAAATAATTGTAAAAAAAATTTATCAGCATATTAACTATGCAAGTGTGATCTGCTGATGGATAGGCGTTAGTTCTAGGTACTTTCTGGGTAGGATACTATGGAATTTGTATTGTTCGATGTATTCGAAAAGAGTTCTGGCTCCTAACTGTTGTCAAATAATTTTAAAATAAAATTATCAGCATATGAATTATGCAAGTGTGATCTGCTGATGGATAGGCGTTAGTTCTAGGTACTTTCTGGGTAGGATACTATGGTATTTGTTTCGTATGATGTATTCGAAAAGAGTTCTGGCTTCTAACTGTTGTCAAATAATTGTAAAAAAAATTTATCAGCATATTAACTATGCAAGTGTGATCTGCTGATGGATAGGCGTTAGTTCTAGGTACTTTCTGGGTAGGATACTATGGAATTTGTATTGTTCGATGTATTCGAAAAGACTTCTGGCTCCTAACTGTTGTCAAATAATTGTAAAAAAAAATTATCAGCATCTGAACTATGCAAGTGTGATCTGCTGATAGATAGGCGTTATTTCTAGGTACTTTCTGGGTAGTATACTATGGGATTTGTATTGTTCGATGTATTCGAAAAGAGTTCTGGCTTCTAACTGTTGTCAAATAATTGTAAAAAAAATTTATCAGCATCTTAACTATGCAAGTGTGATCTGCTGATGGATAGGCGTTAGTTCTAGGTACTTTCTGGGTAGGATACTATGGAATTTGTATTGTTCGATGTATTCGAAAAGAGTTCTGGCTCCTAACTGTTGTCAAATAATTGTAAAAAAAAATTATCAGCATCTGAACTATGCAAGTGTGATCTGCTGATAGATAGGCGTTATTTCTAGGTACTTTCTGGGTAGGATACTATGGAATTTGTATTGTTCGATGTATTCGAAAAGAGTTCTGGCTCCTAACTGTTGTCAAATAATTAAAAAAAAAAAATTATCAGCATCTGAACTATGCAAGTGTGATCTGCTGATGGATAGGCGTTAGTTCTAGGGACTTTCTGGGTAGGATACTATGGTATTTGTTTCGCATGATATATTCGAAAAGAGTTCTGGCTTCTTACTGTTGTCAAATAATTGTAAACAAATTTTATCAGCATCTTAACTATGCAAGTGTGATCTGCTGATGGATAGGCGTTAGTTCTAGGTACTTTCAGGGTAGGATACTATGGTATTTGTTTCGTATGATGTATTCGAAAAGAGTTCTGGCTTCTAACTGTTGTCAAATAATTGTAAAAAAAATTTATCAGCATCTTAACTATGCAAGTGTGATCTGCTGATGGATAGGCGTTAGTTCTAGGTACTTTCTGGGTAGGATACTATGGAATTTGTATTGTTCGATGTATTCGAAAAGAGATCTGGCTTCTAACTGTTGTCAAATAATTGTAAAAAAAAATTATCAGCATCTGAACTATGCAAGTGTGATCTGCTGATAGATAGGCGTTAGTTCTAGGTACTTTCTGGGCAGAATGCTATGGTATTTGTATTGTTTGATGTAGTCGAGAAGAGTTCTGGCTCCTAACTGTTGCCAAATAATTGTAAAAAAAATTTATCGGCGTTTTAACTATGCAAGTGTGCTCTGCTGATGGATAGGCGTTAGTTCCAGGTACTTTCTGGGCAGAATGCTATGGTATTTGTATTGTTTGATGTTGTCGAGAAGAGTTCTGGCTCCTAACTGTTGCCAAATAATTGTAAAAAAATTTTATCGGCGTTTTAACTATGCAAGTGTGCTCTGCTGATGGATAGGCGTTAGTTCCAGGTACTTTCTGGGCAGAATGCTATGGTATTTGTATTGTTTGATGTAGTCGAGAAGAGTTCTGGCTCCTAACTGTTTCCAAATAATTGTAAAACAATTTTATCGGCGTTTTAACTATGCAAGTGTGCTCTGCTGATGGATAGGCGTTAGTTCCAGGTACTTTCTGGGCAGAATGCTATGGTATTTGTATTGTTTGATGTAGTCGAGAAGAGTTCTGGCTCCTAACTGTTGCCAAATAATTGTAAAAAAAATTTATCGGCGTTTTAACTATGCAAGTGTGCTCTGCTGATGGATAGGCGTTAGTTCCAGGTACTTTCTGGGCAGAATGCTATGGTATTTGTATTGTTTGATGTTGTCGAGAAGAGTTCTGGCTCCTAACTGTTGCCAAATAATTGTAAAAAAATTTTATCGGCGTTTTAACTATGCAAGTGTGCTCTGCTGATGGATAGGCGTTAGTTCCAGGTACTTTCTGGGCAGAATGCTATGGTATTTGTATTGTTTGATGTAGTCGAGAAGAGTTCTGGCTCCTAACTGTTTCCAAATAATTGTAAAACAATTTTATCGGCGTTTTAACTATGCAAGTGTGCTCTGCTGATGGATAGGCGTTAGTTCCAGGTACTTTCTGGGCAGAATGCTATGGTATTTGTATTGTTTGATGTAGTCGAGAAGAGTTCTGGCTCCTAACTGTTGCCAAATAATTGTAAAAAAAATTTATCGGCGTTTTAACTATGCAAGTGTGCTCTGCTGATGGATAGGCGTTAGTTCCAGGTACTTTCTGGGCAGAATGCTATGGTATTTGTATTGTTTGATGTAGTCGAGAAGAGTTCTGGCTCCTAACTGTTGCCAAATAATTGTAAAAAAATTTTATCGGCGTTTTAACTATGCAAGTGTGCTCTGCTGATGGATAGGCGTTAGTTCCAGGTACTTTCTGGGCAGAATGCTATGGTATTTGTATTGTTTGATGTAGTCGAGAAGAGTTCTGGCTCCTAACTGTTTCCAAATAATTGTAAAACAATTTTATCGGCGTTTTAACTATGCAAGTGTGCTCTGCTGATGGATAGGCGTTAGTTCCAGGTACTTTCTGGGCAGAATGCTATGGTATTTGTATTGTTTGATGTAGTCGAGAAGAGTTCTGGCTCCTAACTGTTGCCAAATAATTGTAAAAAAATTTTATCGGCGTTTTAACTATGCAAGTGTGCTCTGCTGATGGATAGGCGTTAGTTCCAGGTACTTTCTGGGCAGAATGCTATGGTATTTGTATTGTTTGATGTAGTCGAGAAGAGTTCTGGCTCCTAACTGTTGCCAAATAATTGTAAAAAAATTTTATCGGCGTTTTAACTATGCAAGTGTGCTCTGCTGATGGATAGGCGTTAGTTCTAGGTACTTTCTGGGCAGAATGCTATGGTATTTGTATTGTTTGATGTAGTCGAGAAGAGTTCTGGCTCCTAACTGTTGCCAAATAATTGTAAAAAAATTTTATCGGCGTTTTAACTATGCAAGTGTGCTCTGCTGATGGATAGGCGTTAGTTCCAGGTACTTTCTGGGCAGAATGCTATGGTATTTGTATTGTTTGATGTAGTCGAGAAGAGTTCTGGCTCCTAACTGTTGCCAAATAATTGTAAAAAAATTTTATCGGCGTTTTAACTATGCAAGTGTGCTCTGCTGATGGATAGGCGTTAGTTCCAGGTACTTTCTGGGCAGAATGCTATGGTATTTGTATTGTTTGATGTTGTCGAGAAGAGTTCTGGCTCCTAACTGTTGCCAAATAATTGTAAAAAAAATTTATCGGCGTTTTAACTATGCAAGTGTGCTCTGCTGATGGATAGGCGTTAGTTCCAGGTACTTTCTGGGCAGAATGCTATGGTATTTGTATTGTTTGATGTAGTCGAGAAGAGTTCTGGCTCCTAACTGTTGCCAAATAATTGTAAAAAAAATTTATCGGCGTTTTAACTATGCAAGTGTGCTCTGCTGATGGATAGGCGTTAGTTCCAGGTACTTTCTGGGCAGAATGCTATGGTATTTGTATTGTTTGATGTAGTCGAGAAGAGTTCTGGCTCCTAACTGTTGCCAAATAATTGTAAAAAAATTTTATCGGCGTTTTAACGATGCAAGTGTGCTCTGCTGATGGATAGGCGTTAGTTCCAGGTACTTTCTGGGCAGAATGCTATGGTATTTGTATTGTTTGATGTTGTCGAGAAGAGTTCTGGCTCCTAACTGTTGCCAAATAATTGTAAAAAAAATTTATCGGCGTTTTAACTATGCAAGTGTGCTCTGCTGATGGATAGGCGTTAGTTCCAGGTACTTTCTGGGCAGAATGCTATGGTATTTGTATTGTTTGATGTAGTCGAGAAGAGTTCTGGCTCCTAACTGTTGCCAAATAATTGTAAAAAAAATTTATCGGCGTTTTAACTATGCAAGTGTGCTCTGCTGATGGATAGGCGTTAGTTCCAGGTACTTTCTGGGCAGAATGCTATGGTATTTGTATTGTTTGATGTAGTCGAGAAGAGTTCTGGCTCCTAACTGTTGCCAAATAATTGTAAAAAAAATTTATCGGCGTTTTAACTATGCAAGTGTGCTCTGCTGATGGATAGGCGTTAGTTCCAGGTACTTTCTGGGCAGAATGCTATGGTATTTGTATTGTTTGATGTAGTCGAGAAGAGTTCTGGCTCCTAACTGTTGCCAAATAATTGTAAAAAAAATTTATCGGCGTTTTAACTATGCAAGTGTGCTCTGCTGATGGATAGGCGTTAGTTCCAGGTACTTTCTGGGCAGAATGCTATGGTATTTGTATTGTTTGATGTAGTCGAGAAGAGTTCTGGCTCCTAACTGTTGCCAAATAATTGTAAAAAAAATTTATCGGCGTTTTAACTATGCAAGTGTGCTCTGCTGATGGATAGGCGTTAGTTCCAGGTACTTTCTGGGCAGAATGCTATGGTATTTGTATTGTTTGATGTAGTCGAGAAGAGTTCTGGCTCCTAACTGTTGCCAAATAATTGTAAAAAAATTTTATCGGCGTTTTAACTATGCAAGTGTGCTCTGCTGATGGATAGGCGTTAGTTCCAGGTACTTTCTGGGCAGAATGCTATGGTATTTGTATTGTTTGATGTTGTCGAGAAGAGTTCTGGCTCCTAACTGTTGCCAAATAATTGTAAAAAAATTTTATCGGCGTTTTAACTATGCAAGTGTGCTCTGCTGATGGATAGGCGTTAGTTCCAGGTACTTTCTGGGCAGAATGATATGGTATTTGTATTGTTTGATGTAGTCGAGAAGAGTTCTGGCTCCTAACTGTTGCCAAATAATTGTAAAAAAATTTTATCGGCGTTTTAACTATGCAAGTGTGCTCTGCTGATGGATAGGCGTTAGTTCCAGGTACTTTCTGGGCAGAATGCTATGGTATTTGTATTGTTTGATGTAGTCGAGAAGAGTTCTGGCTCCTAACTGTTTCCAAATAATTGTAAAAAAATTTTATCGGCGTTTTAACTATGCAAGTGTGCTCTGCTGATGGATAGGCGTTAGTTCCAGGTACTTTCTGGGCAGAATGCTATGGTATTTGTATTGTTTGATGTAGTCGAGAAGAGTTCTGGCTCCTAACTGTTGCCAAATAATTGTAAAAAAAATTTATCGGCGTTTTAACTATGCAAGTGTGCTCTGCTGATGGATAGGCGTTAGTTCCAGGTACTTTCTGGGCAGAATGCTATGGTATTTGTATTGTTTGATGTAGTCGAGAAGAGTTCTGGCTCCTAACTGTTTCCAAATAATTGTAAAAAAATTTTATCGGCGTTTTAACTATGCAAGTGTGCTCTGCTGATGGATAGGCGTTAGTTCCACGTACTTTCTGGGCAGAATGCTATGGTATTTGTATTGTTTGATGTAGTCGAGAAGAGTTCTGGCTCCTAACTGTTGCCAAATAATTGTAAAAAAAATTTATCGGCGTTTTAACTATGCAAGTGTGCTCTGCTGATGGATAGGCGTTAGTTCCAGGTACTTTCTGGGCAGAATGCTATGGTATTTGTATTGTTTGATGTAGTCGAGAAGAGTTCTGGCTCCTAACTGTTGCCAAATAATTGTAAAAAAAATTTATCGGCGTTTTAACTATGCAAGTGTGCTCTGCTGATGGATAGGCGTTAGTTCCAGGTACTTTCTGGGCAGAATGCTATGGTATTTGTATTGTTTGATGTAGTCGAGAAGAGTTCTGGCTCCTAACTGTTGCCAAATAATTGTAAAAAAAATTTATCGGCGTTTTAACTATGCAAGTGTGCTCTGCTGATGGATAGGCGTTAGTTCCAGGTACTTTCTGGGCAGAATGCTATGGTATTTGTATTGTTTGATGTTGTCGAGAAGAGTTCTGGCTCCTAACTGTTGCCAAATAATTGTAAAAAAATTTTATCGGCGTTTTAACTATGCAAGTGTGCTCTGCTGATGGATAGGCGTTAGTTCCAGGTACTTTCTGGGCAGAATGATATGGTATTTGTATTGTTTGATGTAGTCGAGAAGAGTTCTGGCTCCTAACTGTTGCCAAATAATTGTAAAAAAATTTTATCGGCGTTTTAACTATGCAAGTGTGCTCTGCTGATGGATAGGCGTTAGTTCCAGGTACTTTCTGGGCAGAATGCTATGGTATTTGTATTGTTTGATGTAGTCGAGAAGAGTTCTGGCTCCTAACTGTTGCCAAATAATTGTAAAAAACTTTTATCGGCGTTTTAACTATGCAAGTGTGCTCTGCTGATGGATAGGCGTTAGTTCCAGGTACTTTCTGGGCAGAATGCTATGGTATTTGTATTGTTTGATGTAGTCGAGAAGAGTTCTGGCTCCTAACTGTTTCCAAATAATTGTAAAAAAATTTTATCGGCGTTTTAACTATGCAAGTGTGCTCTGCTGATGGATAGGCGTTAGTTCCAGGTACTTTCTGGGCAGAATGCTATGGTATTTGTATTGTTTGATGTAGTCGAGAAGAGTTCTGGCTCCTAACTGTTGCCAAATAATTGTAAAAAAAATTTATCGGCGTTTTAACTATGCAAGTGTGCTCTGCTGATGGATAGGCGTTAGTTCCAGGTACTTTCTGGGCAGAATGCTATGGTATTTGTATTGTTTGATGTAGTCGAGAAGAGTTCTGGCTCCTAACTGTTGCCAAATAATTGTAAAAAAATTTTATCGGCGTTTTAACTATGCAAGTGTGCTCTGCTGATGGATAGGCGTTAGTTCCAGGTACTTTCTGGGCAGAATGCTATGGTATTTGTATTGTTTGATGTAGTCGAGAAGAGTTCTGGCTCCTAACTGTTTCCAAATAATTGTAAAAAAATTTTATCGGCGTTTTAACTATGCAAGTGTGCTCTGCTGATGGATAGGCGTTAGTTCCAGGTACTTTCTGGGCAGAATGCTATGGTATTTGTATTGTTTGATGTAGTCGAGAAGAGTTCTGGCTCCTAACTGTTGCCAAATAATTGTAAAAAAAATTTATCGGCGTTTTAACTATGCAAGTGTGCTCTGCTGATGGATAGGCGTTAGTTCCAGGTACTTTCTGGGCAGAATGCTATGGTATTTGTATTGTTTGATGTTGTCGAGAAGAGTTCTGGCTCCTAACTGTTGCCAAATAATTGTAAAAAAATTTTATCGGCGTTTTAACTATGCAAGTGTGCTCTGCTGATGGATAGGCGTTAGTTCCAGGTACTTTCTGGGCAGAATGCTATGGTATTTGTATTGTTTGATGTAGTCGAGAAGAGTTCTGGCTCCTAACTGTTTCCAAATAATTGTAAAAAAATTTTATCGGCGTTTTAACTATGCAAGTGTGCTCTGCTGATGGATAGGCGTTAGTTCCAGGTACTTTCTGGGCAGAATGCTATGGTATTTGTATTGTTTGATGTAGTCGAGAAGAGTTCTGGCTCCTAACTGTTTCCAAATAATTGTAAAAAAATTTTATCGGCGTTTTAACTATGCAAGTGTGCTCTGCTGATGGATAGGCGTTAGTTCCAGGTACTTTCTGGGCAGAATGCTATGGTATTTGTATTATTTGATGTTGTCGAGAAGAGTTCTGGCTCCTAACTGTTGCCAAATAATTGTAAAAAAATTTTATCGGCGTTTTAACTATGCAAGTGTGCTCTGCTGATGGATAGGCGTTAGTTCCAGGTACTTTCTGGGCAGAATGCTATGGTATTTGTATTGTTTGATGTTGTCGAGAAGAGTTCTGGCTCCTAACTGTTGCCAAATAATTGTAAAAAAATTTTATCGGCGTTTTAACTATGCAAGTGTGCTCTGCTGATGGATAGGCGTTAGTTCCAGGTACTTTCTGGGCAGAATGCTATGGTATTTGTATTGTTTGATGTAGTCGAGAAGAGTTCTGGCTCCTAACTGTTGGCAAATAATTGTAAAAAAATTTTATCGGCGTTTTAACTATGCAAGTGTGCTCTGCTGATGGATAGGCGTTAGTTCCAGGTACTTTCTGGGCAGAATGCTATGGTATTTGTATTGTTTGATGTTGTCGAGAAGAGTTCTGGCTCCTAACTGTTGCCAAATAATTGTAAAAAAATTTTATCGGCGTTTTAACTATGCAAGTGTGCTCTGCTGATGGATAGGCGTTAGTTCCAGGTACTTTCTGGGCAGAATGCTATGGTATTTGTATTTTTTGATGTAGTCGAGAAGAGTTCTGGCTCCTAACTGTTGCCAAATAATTGTAAAAAAAATTTATCGGCGTTTTAACTATGCAAGTGTGCTCTGCTGATGGATAGGCGTTAGTTCCAGGTACTTTCTGGGCAGAATGCTATGGTATTTGTATTGTTTGATGTTGTCGAGAAGAGTTCTGGCTCCTAACTGTTGCCAAATAATTGTAAAAAAAATTTATCGGCGTTTTAACTATGCAAGTGTGCTCTGCTGATGGATAGGCGTTAGTTCCAGGTACTTTCTGGGCAGAATGCTATGGTATTTGTATTGTTTGATGTAGTCGAGAAGAGTTCTGGCTCCTAACTGTTGCCAAATAATTGTAAAAAAATTTTATCGGCGTTTTAACTATGCAAGTGTGCTCTGCTGATGGATAGGCGTTAGTTCCAGGTACTTTCTGGGCAGAATGCTATGGTATTTGTATTGTTTGATGTTGTCGAGAAGAGTTCTGGCTCCTAACTGTTGCCAAATAATTGTAAAAAAATTTTATCGGCGTTTTAACTATGCAAGTGTGCTCTGCTGATGGATAGGCGTTAGTTCCAGGTACTTTCTGGGCAGAATGCTATGGTATTTGTATTGTTTGATGTAGTCGAGAAGAGTTCTGGCTCCTAACTGTTGCCAAATAATTGTAAAAAAATTTTATCGGCGTTTTAACTATGCAAGTGTGCTCTGCTGATGGATAGGCGTTAGTTCCAGGTACTTTCTGGGCAGAATGCTATGGTATTTGTATTTTTTGATGTAGTCGAGAAGAGTTCTGGCTCCTAACTGTTGCCAAATAATTGTAAAAAAAATTTATCGGCGTTTTAACTATGCAAGTGTGCTCTGCTGATGGATAGGCGTTAGTTCCAGGTACTTTCTGGGCAGAATGCTATGGTATTTGTATTGTTTGATGTTGTCGAGAAGAGTTCTGGCTCCTAACTGTTGCCAAATAATTGTAAAAAAAATTTATCGGCGTTTTAACTATGCAAGTGTGCTCTGCTGATGGATAGGCGTTAGTTCCAGGTACTTTCTGGGCAGAATGCTATGGTATTTGTATTGTTTGATGTAGTCGAGAAGAGTTCTGGCTCCTAACTGTTGCCAAATAATTGTAAAAAAAATTTATCGGCGTTTTAACTATGCAAGTGTGCTCTGCTGATGGATAGGCGTTAGTTCCAGGTACTTTCTGGGCAGAATGCTATGGTATTTGTATTGTTTGATGTAGTCGAGAAGAGTTCTGGCTCCTAACTGTTGCCAAATAATTGTAAAAAAATTTTATCGGCGTTTTAACTATGCAAGTGTGCTCTGCTGATGGATAGGCGTTAGTTCCAGGTACTTTCTGGGCAGAATGCTATGGTATTTGTATTGTTTGATGTAGTCGAGAAGAGTTCTGGCTCCTAACTGTTGCCAAATAATTGTAAAAAAAATTTATCGGCGTTTTAACTATGCAAGTGTGCTCTGCTGATGGATAGGCGTTAGTTCCAGGTACTTTCTGGGCAGAATGCTATGGTATTTGTATTGTTTGATGTAGTCGAGAAGAGTTCTGGCTCCTAACTGTTGCCAAATAATTGTAAAAAAATTTTATCGGCGTTTTAACTATGCAAGTGTGCTCTGCTGATGGATAGGCGTTAGTTCCAGGTACTTTCTGGGCAGAATGCTATGGTATTTGTATTGTTTGATGTAGTCGAGAAGAGTTCTGGCTCCTAACTGTTGCCAAATAATTGTAAAAAAAATTTATCGGCGTTTTAACTATGCAAGTGTGCTCTGCTGATGGATAGGCGTTAGTTCCAGGTACTTTCTGGGCAGAATGCTATGGTATTTGTATTGTTTGATGTAGTCGAGAAGAGTTCTGGCTCCTAACTGTTGCCAAATAATTGTAAAAAAATTTTATCGGCGTTTTAACTATGCAAGTGTGCTCTGCTGATGGATAGGCGTTAGTTCCAGGTACTTTCTGGGCAGAATGCTATGGTATTTGTATTGTTTGATGTAGTCGAGAAGAGTTCTGGCTCCTAACTGTTGCCAAATAATTGTAAAAAAATTTTATCGGCGTTTTAACTATGCAAGTGTGCTCTGCTGATGGATAGGCGTTAGTTCCAGGTACTTTCTGGGCAGAATGCTATGGTATTTGTATTGTTTGATGTAGTCGAGAAGAGTTCTGGCTCCTAACTGTTGCCAAATAATTGTAAAAAAATTTTATCGGCGTTTTAACTATGCAAGTGTGCTCTGCTGATGGATAGGCGTTAGTTCCAGGTACTTTCTGGGCAGAATGCTATGGTATTTGTATTGTTTGATGTAGTCGAGAAGAGTTCTGGCTCCTAACTGTTGCCAAATAATTGTAACAAAAATTTATCGGCGTTTTAACTATGCAAGTGTGCTCTGCTGATGGATAGGCGTTAGTTCCAGGTACTTTCTGGGCAGAATGCTATGGTATTTGTATTGTTTGATGTTGTCGAGAAGAGTTCTGGCTCCTAACTGTTGCCAAATAATTGTAAAAAAATTTTATCGGCGTTTTAACTATGCAAGTGTGCTCTGCTGATGGATAGGCGTTAGTTCCAGGTACTTTCTGGGCAGAATGCTATGGTATTTGTATTGTTTGATGTAGTCGAGAAGAGTTCTGGCTCCTAACTGTTGCCAAATAATTGTAAAAAAAATTTATCGGCGTTTTAACTATGCAAGTGTGCTCTGCTGATGGATAGGCGTTAGTTCCAGGTACTTTCTGGGCAGAATGCTATGGTATTTGTATTGTTTGATGTAGTCGAGAAGAGTTCTGGCTCCTAACTGTTGCCAAATAATTGTAAAAAAAATTTATCGGCGTTTTAACTATGCAAGTGTGCTCTGCTGATGGATAGGCGTTAGTTCCAGGTACTTTCTGGGCAGAATGCTATGGTATTTGTATTGTTTGATGTAGTCGAGAAGAGTTCTGGCTCCTAACTGTTGCCAAATAATTGTAAAAAAATTTTATCGGCGTTTTAACTATGCAAGTGTGCTCTGCTGATGGATAGGCGTTAGTTCCAGGTACTTTCTGGGCAGAATGCTATGGTATTTGTATTGTTTGATGTTGTCGAGAAGAGTTCTGGCTCCTAACTGTTTCCAAATAATTGTAAAAAAATTTTATCGGCGTTTTAACTATGCAAGTGTGCTCTGCTGATGGATAGGCGTTAGTTCCAGGTACTTTCTGGGCAGAATGCTATGGTATTTGTATTGTTTGATGTAGTCGAGAAGAGTTCTGGCTCCTAACTGTTGCCAAATAATTGTAAAAAAAATTTATCGGCGTTTTAACTATGCAAGTGTGCTCTGCTGATGGATAGGCGTTAGTTCCAGGTACTTTCTGGGCAGAATGCTATGGTATTTGTATTGTTTGATGTAGTCGAGAAGAGTTCTGGCTCCTAACTGTTTCCAAATAATTGTAAAAAAATTTTATCGGCGTTTTAACTATGCAAGTGTGCTCTGCTGATGGATAGGCGTTAGTTCCAGGTACTTTCTGGGCAGAATGCTATGGTATTTGTATTGTTTGATGTAGTCGAGAAGAGTTCTGGCTCCTAACTGTTTCCAAATAATTGTAAAAAAATTTTATCGGCGTTTTAACTATGCAAGTGTGCTCTGCTGATGGATAGGCGTTAGTTCCAGGTACTTTCTGGGCAGAATGCTATGGTATTTGTATTGTTTGATGTAGTCGAGAAGAGTTCTGGCTCCTAACTGTTGCCAAATAATTGTAAAAAAAATTTATCGGCGTTTTAACTATGCAAGTGTGCTCTGCTGATGGATAGGCGTTAGTTCCAGGTACTTTCTGGGCAGAATGCTATGGTATTTGTATTGTTTGATGTAGTCGAGAAGAGTTCTGGCTCCTAACTGTTTCCAAATAATTGTAAAAAAATTTTATCGGCGTTTTAACTATGCAAGTGTGCTCTGCTGATGGATAGGCGTTAGTTCCAGGTACTTTCTGGGCAGAATGCTATGGTATTTGTATTGTTTGATGTAGTCGAGAAGAGTTCTGGCTCCTAACTGTTGCCAAATAATTGTAAAAAAAATTTATCGGCGTTTTAACTATGCAAGTGTGCTCTGCTGATGGATAGGCGTTAGTTCCAGGTACTTTCTGGGCAGAATGCTATGGTATTTGTATTGTTTGATGTAGTCGAGAAGAGTTCTGGCTCCTAACTGTTTCCAAATAATTGTAAAAAAATTTTATCGGCGTTTTAACTATGCAAGTGTGCTCTGCTGATGGATAGGCGTTAGTTCCAGGTACTTTCTGGGCAGAATGCTATGGTATTTGTATTGTTTGATGTAGTCGAGAAGAGTTCTGGCTCCTAACTGTTGCCAAATAATTGTAAAAAAAATTTATCGGCGTTTTAACTATGCAAGTGTGCTCTGCTGATGGATAGGCGTTAGTTCCAGGTACTTTCTGGGCAGAATGCTATGGTATTTGTATTGTTTGATGTAGTCGAGAAGAGTTCTGGCTCCTAACTGTTTCCAAATAATTGTAAAAAATTTTATCGGCGTTTTAACTATGCAAGTGTGCTCTGCTGATGGATAGGCGTTAGTTCCAGGTACTTTCTGGGCAGAATGCTATGGTATTTGTATTGTTTGATGTAGTCGAGAAGAGTTCTGGCTCCTAACTGTTGCCAAATAATTGTAAAAACAATTTATCGGCGTTTTAACTATGCAAGTGTGCTCTGCTGATGGATAGGCGTTAGTTCCAGGTACTTTCTGGGCAGAATGCTATGGTATTTGTATTGTTTGATGTAGTCGAGAAGAGTTCTGGCTCCTAACTGTTGCCAAATAATTGTAAAAAAAATTTATCGGCGTTTTAACTATGCAAGTGTGCTCTGCTGATGGATAGGCGTTAGTTCCAGGTACTTTCTGGGCAGAATGCTATGGTATTTGTATTGTTTGATGTTGTCGAGAAGAGTTCTGGCTCCTAACTGTTGCCAAATAATTGTAAAAAAATTTTATCGGCGTTTTAACTATGCAAGTGTGCTCTGCTGATGGATAGGCGTTAGTTCCAGGTACTTTCTGGGCAGAATGCTATGGTATTTGTATTGTTTGATGTAGTCGAGAAGAGTTCTGGCTCCTAACTGTTGCCAAATAATTGTAAAAAAATTTTATCGGCGTTTTAACTATGCAAGTGTGCTCTGCTGATGGATAGGCGTTAGTTCCAGGTACTTTCTGGGCAGAATGCTATGGTATTTGTATTGTTTGATGTAGTCGAGAAGAGTTCTGGCTCCTAACTGTTGCCAAATAATTGTAAAAAAAATTTATCGGCGTTTTAACTATGCAAGTGTGCTCTGCTGATGGATAGGCGTTAGTTCCAGGTACTTTCTGGGCAGAATGCTATGGTATTTGTATTGTTTGATGTAGTCGAGAAGAGTTCTGGCTCCTAACTGTTGTCAAATAATTTTTAAAAAAAATTATCAGCATCTGAACTATGCAAGTGTGATCTGCTGATGGATAGGCGTTAGTTCTAGGTACTTTCTGGGTAGGATACTATGGTATTTGTTTCGTATGATGTATTCGAAAAGAGTTCTGGCTTCTAAATGTTGTCAAATAATTGTAAAAAAAAATTATCGGCATCTTAGCTATGCAAGTGTGATCTGCTGATGGATAGGCGTTAGTTCTAGGTACTTTCTGGGTAGGATACTATGGAATTTGTATTGTTCGATGTATTCGAAAAGAGTTCTGGCTCCTAACTGTTGTCAAATAATTGTAAAAAAAATTTATCAGCATCTGAACTATGCAAGTGTGATCTGCTGATAGATAGGCGTTATTTCTAGGTACTTTCTGGGTGGGATACTATGGAATTTGTATTGTTCGATGTATTCGAAAAGAGTTCTGGCTCCTAACTGTTGTCAAATAATTTTTTAAAAAATTATCAGCATCTGAACTATGCAAGTGTGATCTGCTGATGGATAGGCGTTAGTTCTAGGGACTTTCTGGGTAGGATACGATGGTATTTATTTCTCATGATATATTTGAAAAGAGTTCTGGCTTCTTACTGTTGTCAAATAATTGTAAACAAATTTTATCAGCATCTTAACTATGCAGTTGTGATCTGCTGATGGATAGGCGTTAGTTCTAGGTACTTTCTGGGTAGGATACTATGGAATTTGTATTGTTCGATGTATTCGAAAAGAGTTCTGGCTCCTAACTGTTGTCAAATAATTGTGAAAAAAAAAATTATCAGCATCTTAACTATGCAAGTGTGATCTGCTGCAATACAATATTAATATAAATATATTAATATTAATTTTAATATTAATATTAATATATTAATAAATTAATATTACACTAACTAAATATAATAATAATAATAATTGATATCGTAATTAATTATACATTTTTATCAATTCATATTTTCGTAATATCATTTTTTTTAATATCATTTAATTCAAACGAAATATGAAAGCCAGCGCTCGAAGGCACGACTGTATACCGGCCTATGCAAGACGCGGATTCGGGCGCTCGAAGGCACGACCTGTATACCGGCCTACGCAAGACGCGGATTCGGGCGCTCGAAGGCACGGCCTGTATACCGGCCTATGCAAGACGCGGATTAGAGCGCTCGAATGCGCGACTTGTATACCGGCCTATGCAAGACGCGGATTCGGGTGCTCGAAGCCACGACCTGAATACTGGCCTATGCAAGACGCGGATTAGAGCGCTCGAATGTGTGACTTGTATACCGGCCTATGCAAGACGCGGATTCGGGCGCTCGAAGGCACGACCTGTACACCGGCCTATGCAAGACGCGCCTAGCTCTGAAAGTGTTCTCGTCAATGGATTTATCAGATCATATTCACTACTCCTCGGTTCATATACTGGTGGAAGTGTAAGTATGTATTATAAGAAACAGTACTGATATTAATGAAGGCGCGGCATTAGTGAGCCTCAGTCTAGGTCGAGACTTGTCTGGGCAACGACTTAGCCGCGCGCTAGCTTTTGCACAATGACTACTACGCGAGTAGCACTTTTATCGACTTTCCAATGATAACACAACTGAGCTTCAGTAAAATATACGCATGTGTAAATTGGAAACAGTAAAGTGAGGACTGTAGGGTAAAAATAAGAAAGGACGGAGCCGTAAAAAAAATTTCCTGACAATAGATCAACTCAAAGAAACTCCAAATTGGAACCAAGATCATGAAAAGTATAGAACTTTTGTTAAAAATATCAATGGAGAAAAATTTCCCAACATAAACATGGTTTGGATAAAAAGAACATAACGAATAATAGTTTTAGAAGGTGGAATTTTTTTCTGAAGTTCAATTGTACTATTACGAAGTGAGTAAATTGGATAATAAGATTGGCAACATAGCGTTCGATCTGGCAACACTCGGGACGCGGGACTTGGAGGGACGACGAGTGGACATGTGATACGCCTTCAGTACGAGTTTGAACTCGCCAGAGTCATTTGGTTGTCCGTTGCGATTTTTTTTTCGTGAAACAGTTTTTTCTACTGCGTTCTAAAAATGAGTGATATCAATTTTGAGCAACGATGTGCTATCAGGTTTTGCGTCAGACTTGAGCACAGTGCAACGGAAACTTTTTCAAAATTTCAGCAGTCCTACGGAGACAGTGTTTTGTCAAGGGCCCAGGTTTTTCGGTGGTTTAAGGCATTTTTAGAGGGAAGAGAGTCGATTGAAGATGAACCACGCAGCGGAAGGCCTTGATCTTCAAGAACCGATGAAAATGTTGACAGAACGCACAAGACGATCTAAACAACGATCTAAACGCACTAGATCCCGGATTCTGTCGACATTTTCATCGGTTCTTGAAGATGAAGACCTTCCGCTGCGTGGTTTATCTTCAATCGACTCTCTTTCTTCTGAAAATGCCGTAAACCACCGAAAAACCTGGGCCCTTGACAGAACACCGTCTCCGTAGGTCTGCTGAAGTTACACACCTCGTATAATCTGTTATGTACCATAACAATAAATAATCTCGATTTCGAAGGAGAAATAACTGGCTGTAGAAAGCGCATCCAGTGATGCACGCTCTTCTATCTGCTACTATGACAAATAGTGTTTGATTTTTGGTTTTTCCGTCTTTTCTAATTTTAGCTTAATTCGGCACAAAATCGCTCCCGCAAAGTCCAGTGGCTTGAATTTCTTCAATCTTCTTGATATTGTCACGTGACGAATAACAAAAAATCTGTTTTTCCCAATAACTTACAGATCTGGAGTTGGAGTACTCAGAATCTGGTATTAGCCATGAGGGTGTTGCAGTGTAACGTAATCCGTCAAATGCTGTGTCTCCTAGAGGGCCAGGTACCACCGGAAGTACCACTCGAGGAGGTCGAGGATGAGGATGATCTCGAGAGAGACAAGCCTCAGCCAATGACGGCAGATCATTTGAAACGATTGTACGTATTTGCCCTAGTATGGGGAATCGGTGCTCTACTCGAGACTGCCGATCGTAAAAAGTACGATGAATACATGCGGGCGAATTTCGTGAGTCTCGATTTGCCAACATCCGAAAAGTATCCAGATGCGAAAGTATTTGATTTTATGGTGAACGAAAAGGGTAAATGGGATACTTGGACAACGATGATAACGAATTACATGTATCCGGATTACTCGACACCCGATTACAACAGCATACTGGTGCCCATAGTTGACAACGTGAGAATACAATATCTGATCGATCTGATAGGACGTCAAGATCGAGCTGTATTGCTGACGGGTGAGCAAGGCTCGGCGAAGACCATAATGATGAAGTCATACATGAAGAAAACGAATCCCGACACGACCCTCGGCCGTTCGTTCAACTTCAGCTCGGCCACAACACCCTACCAGTTTCAGAAGACAATCGAGAGTTACGTGGAAAAGCGGCTGGGCAATACCTTCGGTCCGCCGGGAGGCAAAAAGATGTTGATCTTCATTGACGACGTAAATTTGCCACAGATAAACGAGTGGGGCGATCAAATAACCAACGAGATCGTACGCCAGACGATGGACATGAAGGGATTTTATTCTCTCGAGAAACCCGGCGACTTTACGACAATCGTCGACGTCACATTCCTTGCCGCGATGGGTCATCCCGGTGGCGGAAGAAACGACATACCATCGCGACTGAAACGACAATTTTGTATATTCAATTGCACCCTACCCAATGACACCTCCATTGACAAGATATTCAGCGTTCTCGGTGAGGGTCACTACAACACCAAAAGGGGTTTCTCACAGGAAATACGAAGTCTGGTGAAGAAAATGGTACCCCTTACGAGAATACTATGGCAACGTACGAGAGGGAAACTATTGCCGACACCAGCTAAATTTCATTACGTATTCAGTCTTCGCGATTTATCGAGAATCTGGCAGGGTATGATCGGTACACTTTGCACCGTCATTGAGAAGGAAATTTCGTTGATGCTACTATGGAAACACGAGTGTTCACGAGTATTCAGTGACAGAATGACTTCGCAAACTGACAAGGATTGGTTCGAGATGGAACTGATCAATGTGCTACAGGAAACACTGGGGCAATCATACGTCGAGATGATCAAAGCGGAACCAGCCTTCGTTGATTTTATGAGGTAAGGTTTTTTTTTATCAAAGACTTATTACTGTCTATACATATAAAACAGTTCCGTGACTGACTGACTGACTGACATATGGACAACGCACAGCCTAAATCACCGAAGATGGAAACGTGAAATTTGGAAGATATATTTCTTAAAGCGGGCAACCACTTTAGGAGACCGAAAATTAGGTGATTTTTTGGATTTTTTTTTTATTGTGAAAAAAAAAACGGAAATTTCCGCAACTCTGACAATAATTTATTTATATTTTCATACATCTCTGGTAATTTTTTCAAGTTATTTCATGCATTAATTAAGGTGTAATCCGCTGTGTCCCTTGGCGTGTCCTCATCGTCGTTGTCGATTTGCGGGAATTGCGCAACTCGCAATTCGCATCTGAAATAGTCCAACAAATTTTTATACATTCTTGAGATGTCTTTTTAAGAACATGAACCTAAATTTTGGAAAAAAAATCGAGAATTGAATGTTGGAACGTGTTTCAAAAAATGATCGATTTTTGAGCTTTTTTCCCCCGGCATTTTGCAATAATAAATATGTTTTAAACATATTTATTTTAATTATTTAAACATTTTCGAACTTTTAACAAAAAATTACTTCAAAAATCGTCTAATTTATGCAGCACTTCACGGAGATGACATGCTGATCACATTTCTTTCTGATAATTTGCATACTAAATAAATCTAGATGTCTGATATAAACTGCTTCAAGCATGTAAACGATTCTAAAGATTCCGTATCAACAATAAAAATGTTTGTTGAGTTTCCCACAATTGTAGAGTGGCCTAACCCCTTAAGACAATACCACTAGCTCAGAATTATAATGAGCGATAGTGATTTACACAAGAGGTGGTTATTCTTGAAGAATAAGCAACGTTGTAAAATGTTTACAGGGACGCGCCGGAGCCGACTGGCGAAGAGGGCGAAGATGCGGACATGGAATTACCGAAAGTTTACGAGCCAGTTTACGATCATCAGGTTTTGCGCGATCGGCTAGAAATGTTTCTCTCGCAATTTAACGAGATGCAAAGGGGAGCCGGAATGGATTTGGTATTTTTTCCGGACGCTATGCTGCACCTGGTCAAGATATCACGAGTGATAAGACACCCGCGTGGTAACGTGATGCTCGTGGGTGTTGGTGGTTCGGGAAAGCAAAGCCTGACGAAACTGTCTTCTTTTATAGCGGGCTATAAAACCTTTCAAATAACCTTGACAAGATCCTACAACGTGGCAAATTTTTTGGAAGATCTCAAATTTCTTTATCGCTCGTGCGGTGGCCAGGGAAAAGGTACGACCTTTATATTCACCGATTTGGACATAAAAGAGGAGGGTTTCCTCGAGTATCTCAACAACATCCTAAGTTCCGGCGTGATAAGCAATCTCTTTACGCGCGATGAACAGGCAGAAATAATATCTGAACTGACGCCAACGATGAAGCGCGAAAATCCCAAAAGAACCCTCAACAATGAACTCGTGATGGAATACTTTTTGCAGAGGACCTGCCAGAATCTTCACGTAGTCTTTTGTTTCTCACCGGTAGGTGAGAAATTTCGTAATCGCGCTCAACGCTTTCCCGCTTTGATATCCGGTTGCACGATCGATTGGTTTCAACCTTGGCCACGCGACGCACTTGTCCTCGTGGCTCATCATTTCCTTCACGACTTCGAGATTGCCTGCAGCTCGGAGGTGAAGACTCACTTGGTTAACGCCTTGGGTTCGATACAGGACGTTGTAGCTGAGACATCAGCCGAATATTTCCAAAGATTCCGCCGAGCCACTCACGTCACTCCTAAATCTTATCTCAACTTCATCGGTGGCTACAAAAACATCTATCGCAACAAGCAGCACGAATTGGGCGAGGGAGCCAGACGAATGGATACAGGACTCGCAAAACTCGAAGAAGCTTCGATATCCGTAGAATTGCTGAAGAGAGATTTGGCAGCGATGGAACAGGAGTTGGTACAAGCATCGGAGAAAGCGGAAACGGTTTTGCTCGAGGTAACCGAACGCGCTATGCAGGCTGAGACCTTCAAGAATCAGGTGCAAAAGGTTAAGGAAAAGGCGGAAGTTTTGGTCGGTTGTATAGCAGAGGAAAAGGCGCTGGCTGAGGAAAAATTGGAAGCTGCAAAACCAGCACTGGAAGAAGCCGAGGCTGCTCTGAACACGATAAAGCCAGCCCACATAGCGACGGTTCGAAAGCTTGGAAGACCACCTCATTTGATCATGAGAATCATGGATTGCGTGCTGATATTATTTCAGCGTAAAATCGGACCGGTTGTGCCTGATCCAACGGCTCTTTGTCCAAAGCCCTCCTGGGGCGAGTCCCTCAAAATGATGGCCAGCACGACGTTTCTACTTCAGCTCCAGAACTACCCGAAAGATATTATCAACAACGAGATGGTAGAATTGTTACAGCCGTATTTCAAAATGGAGGATTACAACATGGAAACTGCTCGTCGAGTCTGCGGTGATGTGGCCGGTCTTTTGTCGTGGACAAAAGCTATGGCCTTCTTTCATTCCGTGAACAAGGAAGTTCTACCACTGAAAGCCAATCTCACACTACAAGAAGCCAGACTCAAGGTGGCGATGGAGGATCTGACGGATGCCGAGAGAGAACTTTCCGAGAGGGAAATGGCGCTCCAGGCAGTGAAGGAGCAGTACGACGCTGCTGTCTCGGAGAAACAAAGATTGACAGACGCGGCTAACGTGTGTCTGCGCAAAATGACTGCTGCGACCGCTCTCATAAATGGCCTCGGTGGCGAAAAGATTCGTTGGACCGAACAGAGCGGAGAGTTCAAAGTACAATTGGGCAAGCTAGTCGGTGACGTTCTACTAGCTACGGGTTTTTTATCCTACTGCGGCCCATACAATCAACACTTCAGATCCGGCCTGGTGACAGCGTGGATGAATATTTTGACCAGCCGAACGATTCCATTCACCAAGGATCTCAATATAATTGGTATGCTAGTAGACTCAGCTACGGTCTCGGAATGGACTCTTCAAGGCTTGCCAAATGACGATCTTTCCGTTCAGAATGCTTTGATAGTCACGAAATCCTCGTCCTATCCACTTCTAGTCGATCCACAAAGTCAGGGCAAAATGTGGATCAAGAACAAAGAGAGCTGCAACGAGTTGCAGATAACATCACTAAATCACAAATACTTTCGATCACATCTCGAAGACAGTCTGTCTCTGGGTAGACCATTGCTCGTTGAGGACGTTGCCGAAGAGCTTGATCCCGTCATTGACAATGTTCTTGAGAAGAATTTCATAAAATCTGGATCAATCGAGAAGGTGATAGTTGGCGACAAAGAGTGCGACGTTATGCCGGGTTTCATGCTCTACATAACGACGAAACTGCCCAATCCGGCTTACAGTCCGGAAATATCGGCGAAAACATCGATAATCGACTTCACCGTAACAATGCAGGGTCTCGAGGATCAACTACTCGGTCGCGTTATTCTCATGGAAAAGTCCGATCTTGAGGCTGAACGAGTCGCTCTTTTCGAATCTGTCATGACGAATCAACGATCCATGAAGGAATTGGAAAGTACATTGCTTCACCGACTAACTTCTTCCGAAGGTTCTCTCGTCGATGACGAAGCACTTATAGGCGTTTTGCAAGAGACCAAATCAACTGCCGAATCCGTCAATGAGAAGCTACAAGTTTCAGCGCTTACGGAAAAAAAGATAACGATTGCGCGGGAGGAATTTCGGGCTGTTGCCGGACGCGGCTCGATACTTTATTTCCTGATCGTTGAGATGAGCAACGTCAATACAATGTATCAAAATTCACTCAGGCAATTCTTAACGATATTCGACAATTCCATAACAAAGTCAACCAAAAGTTCCAT
Source organism: Ophion ventricosus (assembly GCA_963932345.1). Lineage (NCBI taxonomy): Eukaryota > Metazoa > Arthropoda > Insecta > Hymenoptera > Ichneumonidae > Ophion > Ophion ventricosus. Next base: position 24,559,890 of record OZ010717.1, read on the forward strand.
TACCACCGAAAGAATCGACATCATACTTAATCACTTGACATACGAAGTTTGGGCGTTCACTCTGCGAAGTCTTTACGAGAGGCACAAGTCACTCTTCACTCTTATGCTAGCAATGAAGATCGATTGCCATTGCGGCAAGATAACCCATACGGAGTTTATGGCTTTTATAAAAGGCGGAGCTTCTCTGGATCTTAATGCCGTTGCGCCGAAACCTTTCAGATGGATTCTCGACATAACGTGGTTGAATCTTGTAGAAATTGGCAAACTCGAAGTATTCGCCGAAATACTTACGAAGATTGAGTTTAGCGAGAGAGAATGGAGGATGTGGTACGAGAGAGAAAAACCCGAGGAGGAAGAATTGCCATGTGGCTATGAGAAGAGTCTCGACGTTTTTCGAAAACTTTTGCTCATAAGATCCTGGAGTCCCGATAGAACTCTGTCACAGGCGAAAAAATACGTCATTGATTCGCTTGGCAAGGAATATGGTGAAGCAAAAATTTTGGATCTTGAAGCTACGTGGCTCGAATCAGAGCCCAGAACACCTCTGATATGCATTCTCTCGATTGGCTCAGATCCTAGTCCACAGATTACAGCCCTGGCTAAGCAAAAAACTACACGTGAGTGTGCCTCGTGAAGAAAACAGGTTTTCTTTTTTTCGATGGTCGCTCAAATTTGCATTCCGAAAAAAGATTGCCTAATGGATAACAGGGAAAAATTCATTTGAATTGAAAGAATTAACAAATCTTCCTTCTTTATTTTCAAGTACTCAAGTCAGTGTCAATGGGCCAAGGCCAAGAATTCCATGCTCGTCGTTTGATAGCCGAAGCGATGAATGCTGGATGCTGGGTACTTTTGCAAAACATACATCTGTCACTACCGTTCTGTACCGAGGCTATGGACGCTTTGGTGGAAACTGACAACATCCACGAGTCCTTCAGGCTTTGGATGACGACCGAAGTCCATCCACAATTTCCAATTGGATTGTTGCAGGTTTGCCAGCATTTGACGAAGCCCGCGAAACGAATGAAGAACTCCCCGGATTAATGAAAAATTAATTTTCAAGATGGCGATAAAGTTCACCAACGAGCCACCTCAGGGTATAAGAGCGAGTTTGAAAAGAACCTACCAGGGTGTTACTCAAGACATTCTGGATTACAGCACGCAAGGACAATGGCCACCGTTGCTCTATGCTGTGGCGTTTTTGCACACGGTCGTTCAGGAGAGGCGAAAATTCGGTCCGCTCGGATGGAATGTTCCCTATGAATTTAATCAAGCCGATTTTGCCGCCTCGGTCCAATTTATACAGAATCATTTGGATGATATGGATCCAAAGAAGGGTGTATCCTGGCCAACTATTTGTTACATGCTTGGAGAGGTCAGTTTGCAATTAAGGTATTCCTCTTGCGGAGGTATCATCTATCAGGGTTTATCTTACTATAAACGTAGTAATTTTATTTACTACCGAAACTGTAAGTATTATCGCCTTTCTGTACGTTCTATGACCTTCAATGACCTTATGTTATAGGTCGTTGAACTCCTTTTAAGCTCCTCTTTCATGATACAGAAAAAAAAAACAGACCGATCCATTTTAAAAAATGGAGTTGACCTTCAAATGTCCGAAGTACCTCCACCTGCAAAAAAAAACTATTATCGCTATCGAATGGCCCCTTTCGTACTGTGCAATTTCATTTCAGCAAATATTTCTGTGAACCTTATAGTTTCGAAGATATCCAAGGTGCTAATAGTTATTGGACCACCCTGTATTGTAAATTATTCCATAGAAATGTGGTCAGCACGTCATTTTCATAAAGTGCTGCATAAATTAAATGATTTTTAAAGTCGTATTTTTTTGTCAAAAGTTCGGTAACTTGGCTTGAAATTTTACCAGTATACTGGGCTATTTTACTTAATTGTAATCGAAAATAAATTAATTGCTAAATATTCCGGGTCGTGAAGGGAATTAAGTAGAAAAATCTGGACTTGAACTACAAAAATACATCTCTATTGTTGAATAATAAGAAAATTGTCTTTACTGACGACATATACGTATATTCAGGTCCAATACGGTGGAAGAGTGACCGACGACTTTGACAAACGTTTACTAACGACTTTCACTCACGTGTGGTTCTGCGACGTTCTACTCAGGCCTGGATTCGAATTTTATCGTGGCTATCGAGTTCCTCAGACACGAAATATTCACGGATACGTCGATTACATCAATGCCCTGCCGGCAAACGACACACCCGAAGTTTTCGGTCTGCATTCCAACGCCGATATTACCTACCAGATAAATACAGCAAAAGCGATATTGGACACGATACTGAATGTTCAACCGAAGGAAGGTGGCTCGCAAGGCGGTGAGACGAGGGAAAGCGTAGTTTACCGGCTTGCCGATGATATGTTGGCCAAATTGCCAAACCAGTATAACGCTTTTGAGGTCCGCGATGCTTTACAGCGAATGGGAGCTTTGCTACCGATGAACATATTTCTCAGACAAGAGATTGATAGGCAAGTCATGTTTTTTTTGTCTCGTTTCTAAAAATACTTTATTCAACCGTTTATCTGGAGAATTATTTGCTTACGAAACTTTTTTTCTTTTTTTTTTTTCACATACCATTTTTAATGATGTCTCAAGTGTCGTTGTGAAATCATTCAATGGCATAGCACAGCCCCCTCCAAATAACCAATTTGTTTTGTTTAAGTTTCACCCAAGCATAATGAAATAATTCAATAAAACTGCAACTATTTTCTTCGTCGTAATTTCGTAATTTGTATAAAAAAAGTAGCTATTTTATTACGTAAATTAAACAGATATTTGAATTTCTCAATTAAGTCAACTGTGGGCAAAAGCAATATATTAGATTTGCCAGCTGATACACAACCAGAAGAATACTGGAAGCTCAACATTTACTACCAAGTAGTGAATAATATCAGTAGAAATCTAAAGGGCTGATTTGAGAATCTACTGTTGGCTCATGCAGTTGATGCATTTTTGAAATTGGATATGAAATTAAGACTTTTCTATAATTCATCAATAATTATAGAAAAGTCTCAATAATTGATACGTCAGCCTTAGACGCTGAAGAGATGATCGTGAAAAACATTGTTTCATTTAAAAATGATATAAATGCTGAACATCAAAGAAAGCATATTAAATAGGAGTACTGCCTTAACTTAAACTTTTTCAAGTAGCAATAGTACTCCGAAGTGAGCTCAAACGGCTGTGAGACAAATTTTTCGGCCATGTGGCGGCCAAATGTGGGCAATGTGGCTTAGAAGCAGAATGCTTCAGGAACCATTCTCTCCTATGTCACTGCTAAACATGAAGAATGACATTGGTAAAGAAATCCCAGCTGGAAAGGTTTTGAGCCGATTTGCAGGAAAAAAAATAGAAAACTAAAACTTGTTCAATTGAGAATCTACTCAAAGTAAAGTTTAAGGAGATTGGGGACAAGTGGTGAAGTGTTACCATTTAATGGAAATTTATACAGTAAATTCTTTCTCATAAACTGAATGCACCGTCCAAATTTTAAATCGGTCGTCTACAACGTTCTTATAAAATTTACAATAAAACAAAACCCTTTTTAATATAAGGACATATTTAAACTGCCTACGCTCATGGCTGAATGGCAGTTTTACGCACGAAATAGTGTGAACATTTTTTAAAAATGTTATGAAAAATTGTCCAATCACTCAGTACATTATGACAAATTCATCATCATTTTCATCATGTTAAATGCTCTATGTTAAAAAGTGTTTCTTCCATTCTCAATTTTATAGAAACGGCGTAACGATCGATTTAAAATTTGAAGGGTACATTCAGTATATGACAGAATTTACGGTATAAATTTGAATCAAGTGGTAACATTTCGTTAAGTGTCCCGAAATTCCTTAGGGAGTTTCGGGACAATTGGTGAAGTGTTACCATTTGATTAAAATGTATACAGTAAATTCTTTCTCATATACTGAATGCACCTTCCAAATTTTTAATCGATCGTCTACACCGTCCCTATAAAATTTACAATGAAAAAAAAAAAACGTTTTTAACATAAGGAGATATTTTAACTGCCTACGCTCATCGTTGAATGGCAGTTTTACGCACGGAATAGTGTGAACATTTTTTTTAAATGTTTTGAAAAACTGTCAAATCACTCAGTACATTATGACAAAATCGCCATCAGTGTCATAATATTAAATGCTCTATGTTAAAAAGTGTTTCTTCTATTTTTAATTTGATAGAAACGGTGTAGACGATCGATTTAAAATTTGAAGGGTACATTCAGTATATGAAAGAGAATGCACTGTATAAATTTGAATCAAATGGTACCATTTCGTTAAGTGTCCCGAAACTCCTTAAAGACTGGTACCTGGATTAAAGAATGATGAAAAATTGGATAATCATTTTAAACGGTATTGCAAGAGTTTGATATTAATCTCACCATGAACGTGTGATTAAGGGGCTACTCTACTGTGATGGCCCATAAAGTAAGCTATTTTTAATAATTTTTTTTTTTTCGAAAACTGTTGCATGGATCTGTACAAACTTTTTTTCCACTCAAAGGTACACTGTTACAGAATAGAAAACAATTTTTTTTGTTGCATATAAATGTATGTTTATTCAACAATTGATAATCGTGTGAAGAAATGAAAAAAAAATTATGTCACTGGCGTTGATGATTTGCGCTCTCCAGATAATCTGAAACAAAACATTCAAAAACATTCTCAATTTGTATGAGTGTCGCTGTCGCCCGAACTAGAAGTATTATTTTATATTGCAAAATAACAAGGTGACGTAATTTTTTGCAAGTGTTCGAAAAACACGTTTTTTTTCGTCATAATTCGGGCAAAAGTGTAAGTAAAAATCAATATTTTTCAAATAATTCTAGTTCGGGCGACAGCGACGCTCATACAGATTAAGAATCTTTTTGAATTTTTTGTTTCAGATTACCTGCAGAGCGCAAATGATCAACGCCAGCGACATACTTTTTTTCATGCCTACACGATTATTAATCGTTAAACAAATATACATTTATATGCAACAAAAAAATAGTTCTCTATTCTATAAGAGTGTTTTCTATTCTATAAGAGCGAAAAAAAAAGTTTGTAACGATATATGCAAAAGTTTAAAAAAAAAATTATTAAGGAATAGCTTATTTTTTGAGACTTCACAGTAGAATAGCCCCTTGAACCAAGTTTCGTATTTCATGTGTGTTACGTGATTATCGATTGTTATGTAGATTTCATTTAAAAATACGATATTTGTAAACAAAACCAGTTCTTGTCAAACCGGCCCCTCTTGCTACCCTAAAAAAAGCTCAATCTGTGCTAAATTGTCCAGATGCCAATTTCCCTTTATTCTACAACGATGTAGTGGCCTTGACGGAACTACGAAGTCGAATCATTTGTATATATGCGTGGACAATGTGAAAATCCTTCAACACGCAGCGGCAAAACGCTCCTTAAAGATCCATTTTATCAAGCTTCCAAAGTGAATATCTTTCGGCAGGGTGACCCGAGTGATCGGTGAAGTTCAGTCGACTCTGACTGATCTGAGGCTCGCGATTGACGGTACAATTGTAATGAGTCAGGGCCTGAGAAAGTCATTGGACGCGATGTACGACGCTCGAATACCGGAGAAATGGCAAAAAATATCATGGGAATCGGCTACTTTGGGTTTTTGGTACACCGAACTTTTGGAACGGGATGGCCAATTCAGGCATTGGTGCACCAACGGTAGACCCAATGTTTTTTGGATGACCGGGTTTTTCAATCCGCAAGGATTTCTCACTGCTATGAGACAGGTGGGGTACACGTAATTTTCTATACTAGATAACATCCTTTCCGTGTTCAAATTTCTCTTTCAAATTGATCGCTGATTCGTTGCATTCCAAAGTAACGGAGTCTTCCATTTGAGATCCAAACTTTTTCGGGTTCTTCTTAAAATGGCAAAGCTAAGGCTTGAAGAATTAAAACCATTGATTTCACATTTCTCAAAGGATTACAAAAATATGCTCTTTACTCAGGAAGTCACGCGAGCCCACAAAGGCTGGGCCCTCGACTCCGTGGTCCTGCAAAATCTAATAACCCGTCACAACAGAGAGGACATAAAGGAACAGCTGCAAGAAGGCGTATACGTGCACGGCCTGTTTCTCGAAGGCGCATCACTCGATCGTAAATCCTCGAAGCTCGTCGAGAGCAAACCAAAAGTACTTTACGAACAAATGCCGGTTATTTATATATACGCGATAAACACAACGGCCGGTAAAGATCCGAAGTTGTACGAGTGTCCGATATACAGGAAACCACAGAGGACTGATCAAAAGTACGTGGGCTCGATCGATTTTGAGACCGATCACAATCCACGTCATTGGACTTTGCGCGGTGTCGCTCTCTTGTGCGATATCAAATAAATATATAAATATATATATTCTTTCTTCAATGATCTCGAATGTATTGTTACATGATAAACTATCTTTTGCCCGCGACTTCGTCCCCGTGGACTCTGGGCTTTGATCCACAGAGATAAGCAAAGAGAAAAAAAGTAAGAAATAAAGACAAAAGGTAGAAAAAAAAAACAGAACAAAATACAGCCCTCCGTAAAAGAAATACCTTAAGTATTTCCCAACTATTTGAATGCCTCAGAAAAATCTGTAAACCATCTATAAGTATTCGTCATGGCACTTACAAATGGACTTCCTTCGGACAAATCGTTATTACCTTTCATAAGATGTTCATATGAAAACTTCGTTAAAATATCAGTGAAAAGATAGGAGGATGCCTGGTAAAAAAGCGGAATCGTATCATTTTTCACGATGCAAAATAAAGTTAACTCCTCATTGTGTAACATGTTCTTATTATTTCAATCTAATCGGACAATAATAAAAGAAAAATATATTCTTTGCATCAGGAATTCAACGAAGGAAAAAGCCGAACGCAAAAAACGAATATTTCGCTGTATCGGCGAGCATCCTTATTCCCAAGTTAAATGAATCTCTATTCGTTCTTTTTTTTTCATCGCCAGATGAAATTTATCGTACAAAGAGTTCAAAAGTTTTCAAAACTTTCGATATAGCTCTGAGTTCCATCGCCACGAGATCGCTACCAACCTCGATCTCGACAATGTCCGGCACCGCGGTCACTTTGACAACCAACATTTTGTTCGTCACGTTATTTTCAATTCCGTGAATGACAGTGTGCATTTCCATATTAACGAGAGTGAGAAATTCCTCGAACTTCGTTTTAACACAATAGAGAAATTCGGTGCTCAACACAGCGTCCTCCACGCAAACGTATTCGACGAGAGAGTTGAGACCGCCTAGAACTTCGCTCCTAGTCGGTACGCTGTCGTCGTTGAATGACGTTTTCAATTTTGTATGATAATCTCGTAGTTTAACACCGAGATTGACTCTCTTGGTCGGCAGTTTGCTGACTTCGGAATATAAAGATGTGGCCAAAACAACGGAGGCACAAAAACCTGGCTCGTCCGATCTTCTCTTCAAGCTCCCGTAAACGCTGTCCTTGTCCTTAAGATCGGATACTATGTCGGTGAGCCTGTCGAGCATTTTTTTCGACGCTTCGTGCTTGGCTTGTTGCTTAGTCATGGCTTTACCCTCCTCTCTGAAAGTCGACACTACGCACTGATACGTGAATATTCTCGCGTGCGGCGGCCCAACGTCGCTTATCATATTGTATTCGGGTTCTTGCAGTTCGTTCTCCGCGCAAAGATCCTTAAGATCGCCAATAGCGTTCAGAAAGGGCTCGTTCGCAGATATCTTGGGCGACGCGGGCAATTGTTCGGGCAACGGCGTTCTCACAGGCGAATCCGCCGGCGTAGGCGGCAATTGAGGAAAACGTCTCGCCGCTGCTATGGTCTCTAGCATATTCTTAGCCGCTGTGTGCTTGGCGTCTTTCTTGCAACGACCCGTACCTACCGCCATGAGGCCGTCGCATGTCACCTGATACGTGAATGTGTTTATGTGCGTACCGCCGCCGTCGTGTATCAAATCGTAATTCGGCACTGTGCCCTGCTTCACCATCATCTCCTGCAGTATAGAAACCGGCGTCTTCGCATTCATCGTTGTAACATCACAATCGTTCAGACGTCTTAGTCGCTTTGTCCCAATTTCGATCGCGCATCTATCCAAGTTTCTGCAAGAACGTTCATCTTTTTAATGATTGTACGCTTTTTTTCTGTATAAAAAGTATAATACACTGGCAAATTTACTTTTTTGCACCATCATTTGTACTTGAACGTAAAATAATTATTGTCCACTTTGTGATTTTTTTATACTTCTGTTCGTGTAAATTTACGGTCAGATTTCCAAATATGGTTTTTCTGTACTTTGCTTTTGAACGCTCGTGCAATTGTTATTACCGATGGCTACTTATAAAAGTGAGAAATAATTGAATTCAAATAAATGTCGACAGTTTAGATCCAAGTTTAGTGTGAAAGGTTCAATGTTGCGCGAATTCCGTTTAAAAAAAACAACGCCTCACGACATTTTAATCCAATTTCGCAAATTTTATCATTACTAATATGTTTCCGAATCATTGAAACAGTTTTTTTCAGAGAATCCACGTTTATTTTACTTTGTTTTGGACCGATCGTAAATCACATTACCCTAACCTAAATTTAACGCGTATGCAAAAAAAAACGTTAAGGCTACATATGTCCGCCGTACTTTTACAAGTAAAAACGTGATTGGAAAAAACTGATACTTTAAATTGATGATCCATTCGTCAATCGTTTAAATTAATCGTCATATTTTTTTGCCTTACCATTCGCTAACATACATCAGTTCGATGTTCGTTGTGTTTAGCTTCATCGTGGATCATTCCGGTGTTTGTTATTCCGCGAGCAAGTAGCTTATGTGCCGGCATTCTAAGTTCCAAAAGTTACGAGATTTTCGGTGCAATAAAGTACAGATTTAAAGAAAAAAAATGTATTATCATTAAATTTCAACTTTAAAGCCATGCAGCTTAAAGTGCATGCATGTAAAGTGAGCGGTAGAACGAAAGGTGTTTCCTTCCTTTCTTCGCAATATCAGTCTTGGAGACTACTGCGAATCTGCAATTTAGCTATCCCCCTCGCACTCATCGCCGCTCGATCGATGCGACATTTTGCCTTAAGGAGGTTGCTCAGCTATCGCGTAAAACTAAGAAATTGCTGACATTTTTTGAGAATATTTGCGAACAGGTGTTACGACGCCGTGCAAAATTTTAAGTCATTTGTCTGCATGATTGTTGAGCAATTAATTATTGAAGTTAGGCTCTTGTACACGAGCGATAACTGTGATACGACTCTCGCAACATAATGACAATATAGAGAATATTGAGAATTGAATACAAATAGGCTGACAAAATTCTTGACACTTTTATGAATTTCAACGAAGATTGAAGCGTTTTGTCTCTCTCGTTATCGAGATATTCTTGAAATAAAACAGAAAATTTGGTTTGCGTAAGACGATAAAGCGCGCTACGACACGTGGCAACGTTGCTGTCAACTCGGCCATTTTGAATAGGCGCCACAATTAGAAACGCACAAACTATTGCTTCCTCGTTATAAATTTCTTAGCGCGGTTTCATAAAGAGTACTTAAATATTTTTTATCATTATCGTTATTTTTGTTCCGCATTATTACAAGAGAGAGTAATACAACGCAAAATGTTCGAAAAAAAGATGATAATTAAAATTTGTTTATTCTCAATCAAACAAACTTCGGATTTTTGGCAGAGTGCAGAAAATATTGAGGCCATGCCGTGTTTTTCTTCATGTTTAATATTTTTCATCCATAATTTTGACCGAAGCTGCAGTGCATGTGTTTCGACATAGCCGTCAACTAAATTGTGCGTCGACCCTCGACTGTGCCTTCATTTTCCGGCTCAACTACGTTATTTCGCTGCTTTTCATTTTCCACTCGCTTTCACCGACGATTGTTCTGTTTTTCACTTTGGGTTTCACTTTTCCATCTTTTTTTCATTTTCCGCGAACACAAAAACTGAAGTGAGTTGTTGAAAAAAAAAAATTTCGATTTATTTTAATTGATATTTTGTGATATTAAAACGGAATGTCAAAAGGGTTTTTCTTTGAAATATCTGGTGAAGTAAAAAGTTCTGAGCGTTTTCCGCTAGATGTCTTTAGTGAGCCATATCTCACGATCGGGTCATACTATACGGCGATTTAAAGGTGACATTACGCTTCAAAAAAAGTTCTTTGACAGTTTTGTGTTTGGTGAAGTCAGTTGTGTGTTACAGCGTTCCAAAATGGAGGTAAAAAAAGAGAAAATTCGATACATTCTTCAGTACCACTACGACCAAGGTGAAAAGGCGGAACTGGCGGCCAAAAACATTTGTGCTGTTTATGGACCCAATACAGTATCGAATGCAACAGCAAAGCGGTTGCTACAGCTACAGCGGTTGCAACAGCATGTCGGACGGGCATGTGAGTACTTATTCCATTGCCCCGGAACTGAAGATTAGCCAGAAAACCGTTTGGAACTATTTGCATAAGGCTGGTCTCAAGAAGAAGCTCGATCTATGGGTGCCACACGAATTGACGCAAAAGAACCTTTTGGACCGAATCGATGCCTGCGATTCTTTGCTGAAACGGAACGAAATCGACCCATTTTTGAAGCGGATGGTGACTGGCGATGAAAAATGGGTCACATACGAGAACAACAGCCGAAAAAGATCGTGGTCCAATCGCGGTGAGCCGGCCCAGACGATCGCCAAGCCCGGATTAACGGCCAAGAAGGTTTTGCTGTGTTTTTGGTGGGATTGGAAGGGAATCATCCACTATGAGCTGCTCCCATCGGGCCAAACACTCAATTCGGACCTCCACTGTCAACAACTCACCAGATTGAAGCAGGCGATCGACCAGAAGCGGCCAGAATTGGCCAATAGGAAGGGTGTTGTGTTCCATCAAGACAACGCCAGGCCGCACACATCTTTAACGACGCGCCAGAAGCTCCGAGAGCTTGGATGGGAGGTTCTATCGCACCCGCCGTATAGTCCAGACCTGGAACCAAGCGATTATCACCTTTTCAAGCATTCGCAAAATTTTCTTGATGGTACAAAACTGGCCTCAAGAGAGACTTGTCCAAATGAGCTGGTCAAGTTTTTTACCAATAGGGACGAGGACTTCTTCAATCGCGGAATTATGAAATTGCCTTCAAAATGGACAAAAGTTGTTGAACAAAACGGCGCATATTTGATCCAAATCGGATAATCCTAACTATGTTAATTTCATCGTTGAAATAAAGCGAAAAAACGCTCAGAACTTTTTACTTCATCCAATAATGCTAAAGATAATTATTTATTGTTTTTATATAACGATAATTCAAATTGTAAATGTTGGCGCGAAATGTCGTCACCGCTCGAACGCGACTCGAGTAACTTCGGATGCTCTCGGCTCGTTTTTGCCGAGCCGAACAGAACAACAATTTCAAAGTGCTATATCATTGTTAATTGTTGAAAAAAAAGAAAAATACTTTACTTTAAAAACCGCGCATGATCTTTACAATGAAAAAAAAAATCATTTAATGACCCAATTCGCGAAGAATATTTGACAGCTAAGCGCTCACGATGTGGTGTTCGTATGTTGGGCTCAGTGCTACCAGTTACTGAGAACTAAATTCCGCGTTTGGCACATTTCAACTTGATTAATAACGCATTGGCGATATAAATAAACAAAAAACGATTAATAACATTTCTAAAAAGTCAATTATATGCATTCCACATATTTATTAGCTGAAATTTGTTTATTTTACCTAACCGAAAATCTACAATAAGTCGGTTGTCGGCGTCGGATGTCGCGCGCATGCGCTCCTGCGATGTCGTTTGGTGTAAAGTAGGTGCAAACAGCGCAGAAGCGCATGCGCGCGACATCCGACGCCGACAACCGACTTATTGTAGAATCAGCCTTGCATACGCGTTCCTCTCTTGCCGCCTTCGCCGCAAAGACCCTGAGTAGCATCATTGCCGCCAGAGCTAGTGAGCAAAGCCACAGCATTTTATTCCGAACTTTACCAAAACGTTTATCAGGTTCTGTTCAACGTTATCGATCGAGGCGATCGGATGGATTGTTGAAAACTTTTGTTCTTGCGCAGGGTTTTAGCTCGATAAAAACAATAAGCACGAGATATAATCTTCACGTCTATATTGTTATCGCAATGTTAACAAATACGAGTATATAACAATTAAAGGTCAACACGTGAGGAAGTAAAATGGAAGCAATTAGTTTTAAAAATGTGACCGACCGTTAGTCAATTAATGAAAAATCATCTTACCTCTAACTAGGATAGAAAATGTCAGGACGGTCGACAGGACCGCGTGCATTTCGACATCTGATGCACGATACAAAAATACATAACTCGGTTTTCATGCTAATCGCGTTATGTATTCTCATACGTGTGTAACGTAAAAGCAATTTCAAATACTGAATATGTAAAAAAAAAAAAAATACGTGTATTCAAAAATTACGAGGCTCGACCGCTGTGAACTCGTTTGTCGCAGAAAGCGTTTTCTTCATAACAGGTTGGCCACAGTTGGCACCGCCGGCCGCATTCTAGAATCCACTGAAAGCATGTGGTCCCATCGTTACGAGTTTACAGAAAAATAACGATTCTAACCTCAAAAACTATACGTTATCTCTTAAATCGTCGTCAGTTTACGACGAAAAATCTTTCGGACTGATTTATTTAAAAGTTTTCAAATATGCGTGGTGGCTGCGATTTGATAAAAACTATTGAGGATGATCAGGAAGTGCCTAATTATTCGGAAAATTCCGACGAGGAGGACGATGTGAGTTATTCACAATTTAAAGAATTTCTCAAGTTTTTGTTGCCCGATATTTTGAACATGTTTTTTTTTCTCCAAATTTCTTCTAATATATTATTTTTACGTTTATCTCGCTTGCGACTTCTGTACATATAGTTTCAACCGCGCAAGCAGAAGAAACAAGAGAGAAAAGATTTCGACAGTAGTTTTCAATTTGTAAGCAATGCTGCGGAATACAATCAAAATACTTGGGACGATTTGAACAAGTACATCAAAAGAAAAGCCAAGACTAAACTGGACGACAAGATAAAAAAGATACGACACGAAAATGACAAGGTAACGGCACAATTTTCTATTAATCGGCTAGAAATTTTGTTTCTCCGAAGGAGCATGCTTCGGCTAGGATAGTTTTATACCGAATTATCGTTATTTCGTTATGGCAGAACGGTTCCATGGATGATCCTATTAAATTGGGCGCGGACGAGGTTGTAGAGGAAGGAGGTATCGATTTGTCGGACGATGATTTGCGAAAAGGTAAATAACAGTTTGTCTCTTGTTTATGAAATTCTGATACAGTAGATATGTGCAAAGTTGCAACAAGTCTTTCAATATAGTGAAGATTACATAGTCAAGGACTCTCTTCTATTTGCTAGTTTCGGAAACAAACTTGGTACAGCTGTCGAATTATGGCTGTGTCAAAATTTGAGTTATGATTTCAGCAAATTGAAAAAAATGTCTTTTCGAGAAAAACACGTTTAAAGTTTCACAAACGAAAAACTCAAAGTCAAATCTGTTTAATCAAATGATAAAGTGTCTTACCGATTAATCAGCGATTCCAGCACCATACAGCAGTCCTTCCTCTTCCTCATGCAACTCATTTGAAGCTTGCATTTCCTCTTTACAAACTTTTCGAGCTTCATTGTCTCTAATAAACTTTTTCTATTTTGTCGAGTCACGCGCATCTGATCCATTTGCTCGGCATATCCATAGCTCTGCCTGCCAACTACGATTTGTTGTTGGCAGGCAGCCCTACCATGAGTAGGGCTGAATTTTCTTCACTGAATAAAATAGCCGCAAGAAATGCCGCAACCTCGATTATTTTGCACCCAGAATGGAAATGTTTAGGATCTAATCGCCAAACAAACAAACAAACCCAAACGAACTACGTAACTGAGCGCTCGTGGATACTTGAGCACGCTTGGGAGTCGTGCGGAGAGTCTTTATCATTTATATACATACCGTTAGAAGGAATCCGAATATCATTTTGAAATTTTCAGGGTGTATTAAGATATTATGCTAACGATTTATGAAATAAAAAAAAAATTGATTTTTTGAAGCTTCTAAAGTGGTTGCCCGCCTAAAGTGGTTGCAAAGGGGTGGAAAAATTTGTGTAGAAAACAATATTTTTTTGATCGGATTGACTTGAAAAATTGCACAAATTCTCTACAATACAAATAATGAAACACGTATTTCAGCTTTTCCCAAAATTTTACCCTTAAGGCATTGTAAGGGCGTGAAAAAGTTTGTGTAGAAAACAATATTTTTTTGGTCGATGCTACTTGAAATTTGGCCTCAATACTCTAGAATGCAAATAATGTACCACATATTTCAGCATTTTCCAAAATACAACGAGGTTTAATTTGAATTTTAATTTTAGTTTTTTTTCTTCTTAAAATATAAAACTGCTCCTTGACTGACTGACAGACAACGCACAGCCTATTTTTGCTGTGCGTTAGATTTGAGGGAAATCTTACGTAGCTTGGTCACGCGTAAGTTCGCCCACGGGCCTGCTGATATTGGTGCCATTCAATAAAAAAACAAAAAGTATTGTTTATAAGAAAATGCTCTAAAAAGGAATCAAATATTTACATTCCCACGGCATCATAAATTCCACGCGGAGGAAGTCACGGATAATAACTATAACTTCATATATATATTTTCGAAAAATAAATTCATTAAAAAAGAGTCCCGCGTTAATTTAAGTTGGCGAAATCAGAAAAGTCATACATGAACAGACCAACTTAACCATCTCCGTTTCAAATTAGACAAAGTTTATATCCGAAATGTACGCGGCCGAAGTCGCGGTTAAAAGATAGTATAGAATAAATAATGGACTGTAAAAAGCTGTTGAAAAATTATATGAACAACATTTTCACGTAGTCTTTTTAATAACTTTCTTCGCGTTCTTGTTGTTTGGAGTTCGATGGTTTGATGGAAATACAGCCTATTCGTTAGCCCTCTTATTGCAACGATCACAATTGCATTTGTTGCAGATGCTTTCAAAACGAAGGAAAGAAAAGGCAAACGAAAAGGTGCTGCAAAAGAGAGCGAAGAACTTGTGGATTTTGAAGAATCAGCGACACCAGACGCCTACGCATCCTTTTACCAGATGAATTTATCCAGACCCTTGCTCAAGGTATTTGGAAACTGTTTTTTCACCTATTCTCCACTAAATAATTCAACATTTGTTGTTCTTTGTTTTTTTTTTTTTTCGACAATGTTCGAATGCTCAATCAAATACCGCGCCATAAAGCAATTTTGCTCCGTATGCGGCAAATTCTGGCATTAAATTGTAACAATTTCGGCACAGGCGATAGGAGCAATGAGTTTCGTTCATCCAACGCCGATTCAAGCCGCGACGATACCGGTTGCGCTAATGGGACGCGATATATGCGGTTGCGCAGCGACCGGCACTGGTAAAACGGCCGCTTACATGTTGCCGACGCTCGAGAGGTTGTTGTACAGGCCTGCAGACGGTGTGGCGGTAACGAGGGTTCTCGTTCTCGTGCCGACCCGTGAATTGGGCGTTCAAGTTTATCAGGTCGCCAAGCAATTGGCACAATTCACAACTGTTGAGATTGGATTGTCGGTCGGTGGTCTCGACGTTAAAGTACAAGTATGTTTATCGCTCAACTATCGACGAATCGATTATATCGATCATAATCGATTATATCATATCATTGGGTGTAACAATAATAATCAATGTTAATCAATGATCGAGTCAACTCTCATCGCTTTGCTCGTCTTTTTCGCTCGATGAAAAAATGTTGACGATGTTGCATAATCGATCTGTATAGGAAAGTATACTGAGAAAAAATCCTGACATCGTGATAGCTACACCGGGACGTTTGATCGATCATCTCACGAATACACCGACTTTCTCGTTGGACAGTATCGAAGTATTGATCTTGGACGAGGCTGATCGGTAAGTTATCGATAATCCCGCCATCATTTCCTCAAGCCCTTAAGGTAGTAGTCTCACCACAGTCACGTTGAAAAGTTTATTTCTCCGCTCAATCGATGAAAACTTCGAAACATTGATAATGTATAGTTCAAGACAAGTATAGCTCGTGATTGAACGAAGGATTTTGAAAAAAAATTGAAATTTGAATTTTTGGCAGAGTTGTATGCACAATAGTTCAATTTTTGGTACAATTTACACTACGTATAGCCTTGTAAAATTAGTTGTAATCGAAAAAAAAAACCTTCGTTCAATCACTAGTCAATGCTATTTTGAAGAAGTGTGCAAAATTTCAATAAGATCGGTGCATTTGTTTTTGAGAAATCGTGTCCACCGACTTAAAAAATAGTGTTTTGAGAAAAATGCGTATACCTGCGTCGCTCCCGGACGGTCTTTCCCAACGGGGGGAATTCCCAAAGGCTCTCTCTCCTAGACTTTTACTCCGATTGACTTCAAACTTTGGAAGAATATTCTAGACATATTGTACTATTAGATAATAAAATTTAAAAAAATGGATTTTTTGAAATTTTCAAACCCACGTAACCCCTTAATTTAAATCACTATATCTCTGAAACTAGACGGTCAAAATTTATGATTTTTTTTACCCACTTCGTCATATGTTCCTCCTCCGTAATTCAGAATTAAAAAAAAATCTGTAGAAAAGTTTCGAAGTTATTGCATGAAATGTGAAATTTTCCACTGCTCCCCATAAGAACACGTGTAAAATCATGAAATCTTTGATTGTCAATATCTCGAAAACGCAACACCGAATCCTTTTGAAATCTTGCAGGTAATCATTTAATAATGTCCGGAATGAGTCCACAAAATAAAATAAAAATCATAGAAAAACGCCGTGGTGAGACTACTGCCTCAATATCGTATCCGAATTTCGTACCCACAATCCAGTATATTCGTAAACGAGAATTATTTGTGACGGAAAGTTGATTCGTTCGGGAGAGATATATTTTGCAGTATTCGATAATCGTTTCGGCCTTGTTTTAGACCCAAGCACTTTCGATCGTTAAAGGTGATTTTTTTTTTATCTGCGAAGAATGTTGGACGAGTATTTTGCCGAGCAAATGAAACACATTGTGAAGCAATGTTCGAGGAACCGACAGACGATACTGTTCTCAGCCACGATGACCGAGGGAGTGAAGGATCTCGCGGCAGTTTCGTTGGACAAGCCGGTAAAAGTGTTCGTCGACAGTAATCAGGACGTAGCATTCAATCTGCGACAAGAATTCGTTCGGTAAAGTCTCTCTCCACGGAACGCATAAATACAGTATTAGCTGCATGTTTTTTTTCTAAATGTCCATTTTTTATTCTGTCACAGAATCCGCAAAGAACGGGAAGGCGATAGAGAAGGAATTTTGGCAGCTCTTATCTGTAGGACTTTTCACGATCACACGATGGTGTTCGTCCAAACGAAGAAGCAAGCACACAGGTTGCACATACTGCTCGGTCTTTTGGGAGTGAAAGTTGGCGAGCTTCATGGAAATTTGTCGCAACCACAGCGTTTGGAGAATTTGCGGAAATTCAAGGACGAAGAAATCGACGTTTTGTTGGCGACCGACGTTGCCGCTCGAGGATTAGACATCAGCGGTGTTAAAACCGTTATCAATTTCGTAATGCCAGCTACGTTACAACATTACATTCACAGGTAATAGTTTGCACGGATTAGTTTCGCAAAAAGTTTTCCGGATTGATTGCAACATTCACGAAAACATAAGAATCGACCATAGCGATGGGGACATAAAATTTATGGTCTGGTGTGAGATCATCTATTAAGGCAGTAGTCTCGCCAGGGCGTTGTTCTATAGATTTTTTTTTTATTTTGAGGACTCATTCAGGACACTATTAAATGATTATCCCTAAAATTTCAAAAGGATTCACCGTTCCGATTTCCAGACATTTGCAATAAAAGATTTCACAATTTTACACGTGTTCTTATGGAGAGCAGTGGAAAAATTTTACATTTCACGCAATAACTTCAAAACTTTTCTACAGATTAAAAAAAAATCTGAATTACAGAGGAACATATGACGAAATGGGTAAAAAAAAAATCATGAATTTTGACCATCTAGTTTCAGAGATATAGCGATTTAAATTCAGCAATGTCTCGCGACGCAAGGGCCACGAAGCGACTAGAGCAGACTAGAACTAGATTACAGTACTGCGTGCATATCCGTATGCGCAGAGTATCTACGTATTAGTAGCCAGAATAGATTGATACAAAAGTGAGGGGTAGGTAAACATTATATTAGGCGTTTTCATCATTACTTTATAAGTTTTTACATTCCGATAAGATGTACAACCTACATTATAAGGATATTTCGCAATATTTCGAAACTTTCATCGATTGAGCGGAGAATAAACTTTTCAACGCGACTGTGGCGAGACTACTACCTTAAGGAGTTTCGACACTAAAATCGAAATGCTTGTAGACGGTTGAAATTTATAGATAAATTTAGGTTGCATTAACTGTCCAAAAATTAATTGGTGTCACAATATAGTTTCGGAGATTTTTAATATTCAAGTTGAAGCTTTATTGATTTGGCAATACACATCTTGTAAACACCAGTTATAGGGCTGTAGGGATGAAAATAATACCGCGATTTAAATTTAAAAAATGACCAAACTATAATTATAGTGTTGGGAATATCGTGTCAAATAATGAAGAGGTTTCTCTACTTTGTTCATTAATAATTCTCGAAAAAAGATGTGAATTTTGAGCTCGAACGGTTTGTTTTTGGGCATTCGCAAAACTTGTAGATTAAACGTGGCGACATTGCGTTAACTGGCTCTGTCGAGTGAGCCACTCACAGTCAAGCTAATGCTGACTTGAACTCGCGGGTATTTAAAAATTTTAAACCTACACAGTATTACGGCATTTGAGCTTTATAATCAAATGTAGTTATTCGTCCGCTCGACATTTTTAATGTTTTCTCGACTTTGCCGAATTAAAAACTCTTTTTAAAACGTTGCACGTTGAAGTTTGTCAAGTCTATCGGTTATTTTTTCTTCAATAAAATTGCAACATATTTATATTCAATTGCAATATTCGATAAGTATTAATATGATTTCCCGGCTTGAAAATATTTTTTAACAATATTATGAGTTGAAAATCGCCCAATAATAATTGATTTTCACATGAAATTTCATTCGCAAAAAGTTGGCAGACTGCCGAAAACTCATTGTATTTTCATCCTCACTCTTGCAGCTAAAGAACGGTATCAAAACTCCTTAAAGGCCCCGTAGCTTTCCACGGATATCGATTACAATTAGTGTTTTTAACCCCTTCGTTGGCAGAGAGAATTCGACAAAAAGTGCCCAAAATGGCAGGAAAATTTTTTTATCCTGAAAACTTGTACTCTGGGGTTTTTGAGGGTGCTGATTACGAATCTGAATTCAAAATTCAGGAATTTACAATGACCACCAAATATGGCAAATGAAAATACAAATAATACAGAATGATTTAGATGAAACTCAGTACTCAATTTCGGTCCGCCATTCTAGCGCCACCATTTTGAATTTTCAAATTTAAAGTTCAGATTCGTAATAAGCGACCTCAAAAATCCCGGAGTACTAATTTTCATCTAAATCGAGTAAAGTTTTTGATTTTTGTCCGCCATATTGGCGCCGCCATTTTGAATTTCCAAATTTTGACTTCAAATTCTGATTCAGCGAGCCCAAAACCCCCCGAGTGAGGCTCCGATTTCAAATCAGAGCAAGTTAAATAGGGAAATAAAGGTTGACGCAATATTGCGTCAATGCCAACGAAGGGGTTAACCGAAAACTATTAAAAGCTAGTATAAAGCGATGTATTATTAATTAGTTTACCAAAGTGCCATTTGGTAAATTCTAAACTTCCAGAAGAGTATGGTTCCTGGGTTCTTGAAATGGGTCTCTGAAAATAAGACTACAATTCACTGTAAAAATACTTAGAAATGGTTACTTCATTGACCTCCATGGTTCAAAGAAGAATAATTTTATCCTCAAATGGTTCTAACCATCATCCCCTAATATATACAGGCTCATTCACAGAAAGTCTTACAAGTTTATATCTCAGAAAGTACGGAATGTAATAAAAAAATGTTTCAAATAAAAATTGTTTCGGTTCAAGAAGGAAAAAAACATGGGAAGCTCAATTTAACATAGGGTATAACTATCAAGGTCATGCGGAGATCTATTTCAAATTTTTCTACCTGAAACCCTCCTCCCCCATTGATTAATTGCCATTCAAAATGTATGTCACTTATATTTATCAAAGTTACGTTACTTTGATCGGTTTGGTAATTCCATAAGTACTGTCTACCAATTTTTTTGACACAACTGTAAAGATTTGACATATTAAACATTGGTAATTATTGATGTTCGATTATAATAATAGCGGGGGGAGGAAAAGGTGAACTTTGCTGAGACGGGCATGACAAAATGATAAGGGAGTCACGATCGAACGCTATAAATGAAAATAACAAAATTAATTTATGTTATTTACCGCAGAGTCGGAAGAACAGCGCGTGCAGGGCGCGTAGGAGTGTCGGTGTCCTTGGCCGGTGAACAAGAACGTTCGTTGGTCAAGGAGGTAATAAAACAAGCAAGGAATCCTGTAAAAAATCGTATAATACCACCCGACATAGTCGAGAAGTACAACAAAAAATTGAAGTCACTCGAGCCAGACGTCGAGAATATTTTGCAAGAGGAGCAAAACGAGAAGGAATTGGCGAAAATTGAGAATCGAGCGAATCGAGTCGAGCATCTTCTGAAAGAGGAAGACACTAAGAATAATAGAAGTTGGTTCCAAACAACCAAAGAAAGGAAGATTGAAAAAGGTACATCGAAATTAATAGTATTCTGCAGATGAAATTTTCGAGAGTTGCCGACAGTAGTTAAGTGCACGATATGCGGTTGCAACGATTTTTTTTGCATTGCGCAAAGTGCTATTGTGGGTAACTTTACGGGGGTTGATGAATAATTGTAAATAGCGAAATAACAAGTGCATGGTGGAAGCAAAAAAGAATGGGCTCGCTAAAACCTGCTAAAGGCCTACGAACGAACACTAGAAATATAACGAAAAGTCTGTAATCTTACTCGAGATTGATCTCTTAACGTTTATCCGCAGACAATTTGACGTTAACGGAGAAGAAGGCCAAGTCAAAGAAGCGCCAAGCCGAACAGCCAATTTCCAATCTGGTCGAAGACAACGCTAAAAAAGCGAAGAAAAAAAAGAAGCCTACTGAAGCACAGACTGCCGAAGATCGTGCCAACAAGGAATTGGAAAAGGTGGCGGCCTATCAGGCGAGATTAGTCAAAAAGAAGAATAAACTGAAGAAAATTCGTTCTATGGTGGACGACGATCATCGCTCGTCGGCCAAAAAAGGTACTGACGACCATCTCTATGAAAATGTTAAAAAATTACGATTCTGACGGATTTTCACGTTTCAACTTACCCCAATGGGCAATTTTGAAGTGATTTATGTTTCTGGGAAATAATTTGCTTTTGTCACGAATTATAATGTTCCTACGGATCACACGTGTAGGTTTTATGATAGTAGTCAATCGCTGACAATTGACATTTGCAATTTTTATTCTAAAATCGAATTATTATGCCCTCTATGTCCGTCGTAATTATAACCGCTCTTTAAAAGCGATGCAGCGGAATTTATCGCGAATATTATATATATATGAGGCATTCCACGTCATTTCGCCTAGCCCGTGACCCCGACCATTTTTTATTTTCCTCATTTTTTTCTTGTAAAATTGTACCCCATGAAGGGAATATTCACAGCAATTTTTAGATTTTTATCTCTTCTCTTTTAGATACAAACGTTTTTACAAAGTTTTACAGAAGTTTTACAAACGTTTAAACGCTGATAACTCTTGATCTAATTGAGATATCGACAAATGTCAATATATATATTTTTTCATTTTAAAGCATACTTTCATGAAAAAATATGAAAAAAAATTATCAATTATCAATGTCAACATTTTTTTTCTTTTAAAGTGAAAACTATTTTTTTAAAGATGATTGCCATGTTTATTTTTTTTTTAATTATCTAAAATAAAGTGACCCATTCTATGATTTTTAAGACTAGTCTCATCGTGGGCCCATTTTTCCTATTTTTTTTTTCGAATTAATCATATTTTTTTTAGAAGAAACGATTTTTTGAAAAGAAATCGTTAAAAAAAAACGATTTTTTTATTCAAAATCAATTTTTTTTTAAATAAAAAAGTATTTTTTTCGTTAAATTCAGCACAAATAAAAAATAGGCCGTTTTAGGCCTGTCGAAGCCGAATTGGAAATCACAATATCATTAATAGCATTATTGGAGATAAAAATGATAAAACTCTTCTCAACAAAATATGATTAATTCGAAAAAAAAAATAGGAAAAATGGGCCCACGATGAGACTAGTCTTAAAAATTATAGAATGGGTCACTTTATTTTAGATAATTAAAAAAAAATAAACATGGCTATCATCTTTAAAAAAATAGTTTTCACTTTAAAAGAAAAAAAACGTTGGCATTGATAATTGATAATTTTTTTCATCTTTTTTAACGAAAGTATGCTTTAAAATGATAAAAAAAAATGATATATTGACATTTGTCGATATCTCAATTAGTTCAGGAGTTATCAGCGTTTAAACGTTTCCAAAACTTCAAAAATCGACATTTTTTGGAAATTATAACTTCTAAAACAGAAGAGATAAAAATCTAAAAATTCGTGTGGATATTCCTTTCATGGGGTGCAATTTTACAAAAAAAAAACATCAGGAAAATAAAAAATGGTCGGGGTCACGGCCTGGGTAAAATGGCGGGGAATGCCTCATATATATATATTTGTACTTTCCTACATTTTGTCTGATTTCTTTTTAAGGAGCAATGAAACGCACGAAGTCTTCGTTTGCTGCGGACCTTACCGACACGAGCAAAAAGGGAGTGAAGAAGCTTCGTTACGAGTAAGTCATGGCAATTTTTATCAGTGCAGCCCAAATCAATATATTATTTTTTAACATTATTTTCAATTATACAAAAAAAAATTGTTACAGTGCCAACGTAAAGCAGAAACAAAAATCCAACAAATCTTTCCGCAAGCCTCAATCCAAAGGTAAAGCCGCAAAGGGCAAAGGGCAAACCCATCGACCGAGGCAACGAACGTAAAATGTAGAGAGAGCGAGAGCGGGTAAACGTAACATTGTCACGTAATAAATATGTCACATACTTTACTTGAAATGGAACATTTCAATTGATTTGTGTTTTATTATAGAACCAATACAATACTTCGCTTACGTCACGAACTTGACAGATTGATAGCACTGACTATTATAATCTGGGTTTTCTTTTACTTCGTGATTTCTTCTTCTTTTCTTTTCTTTATTCATCTTCTCGTATAATTAATATTATTCCATCTACCCGTCCGCAGAAATTACAGGAAGTCGTATACGCCACTGGGTATAACTTCGTCGATGATTAACAGTTGCGAGAGCCGGGGAAAAGAAAACTACAATTTCGATTTGGACCCTCGCCGATAAATTTAATTTACAAAAGGAATGACGGATTGGCAAGTGCGTGCTCGATGATCGCTTGAATGATTGCAAACGAAAAAGCGATGCTACATCTTTTTGCGAAATTAACGATCGGCAGGCCCACATATTTTTTTTGTTTGTTTGTTTCTTTCCGGTTTCTTGGACTCACGGGACTTTCAAACTTCGTTCATACCAAGGTGTACAAAAGTTATCATCGATATATCGAAAACTTTACAGAGTCAATCATTCAGAATATTTGTTTTTAACGATACTGTAATTTTCGTGGACAGGCGACAAGGTGAATAAACTTGTTTTTTTTTTTTTTAATATACATAAAGTTAATCTCAAACTATCTCTCACGAGGCATCCCATCAAAATTCATTCACCCTTGCGGCAATTGTCTTAACTAGTTTACCTAATCATCGTATCTTTGTGATAGTTCAAAGAGAAAGAAAAACAAGTGCGGAAAGTCAAAAGAACAGAGAGAGAGAGAGAGAGAGGTAGAGAAACATCCGAACTAAGCCAGTGCAAACTTTTGTCCAAAAATTGTTCCGCAAATTCGTAACTGTTTATTTTTCTTCGCGACTCGCAATATCTTGATTGAAAATTCTTACGGAGCGAAATATACACTTTGAACCAGCTCCGTATTTTCGTTATCGAATTTGTCCTGTCGGAAGTCTTTTTTTATTTGAATTTCATAGCGTCAGAATAATAATTGTTTCGACATAATAAAATAGGCGGTAAACCGAACAAAAGAATCAAGACAACGACCAAATAAAAAATGAAAAAAAAAAAACCCGCGTATATGGTTCTAGTGGTTTGAGGGATTCGACAAGGACGAAACGCTTCAAGTCTGTAAGGCAAAGGAATATGACAATTACTTTGAAAATAAACAAATCGTCAATTCCAATTTTTCATGTTGCTTTTTCTATTTTCAAATGAGTAGAATTTTTCCAAAGGTAACTTAAATTCAAAATATAGTAATGGTTCATTCTCTTCGTTAGAAGTGCAATAATACAAACTTTTAATAAACGTAACGCTAAGCTAAAATCAACGATATTTGTACTTGATACTTTTGACATAAATAAAACTCCATTTGGTGGCGATCCATTGTAAAAAAAAAGTGCCCAAAAAATCCCTTATCTTTCAAAGTTCCAATATTTCCTCTCAGACGAGGTCCACCAAAGTATCTGCCGGCTTGTAAAGACTTCAGCAGGGAGTTTCCGATTTGTATGCATATATTGAATTAGCATCAAAATAAAATGCCGCATAGACCTACGGAAAAAAAAGTATCCCAAATATTTTGCGATCCATTATTACGCACAGCAAATGGAATGCAATTTATCTATGTTCATGTAAATTGCAAATTTCTCGTTGAGTTTCGGATAGTTTGAAGTTTTTCGAAATAATGACAATTCGGCGTCGTAATTGCTTTTCGTTGGGCATACACAACTATTTCGGTATTAATTTTGCAATCAATTACAAATTGACTACTTTCGTGTCGCAACTTCATCGTCAGGAGATAAAAATTCCGGAGAAATCGTTCCATTCCCCACTGATGGATATAGGAGATCAGCTCTTTGCTAAATTAAAATTAATTTTTTTTTCAACTTAAGGGATAATGCAGCCACGGGAGGCAAAAACTGCTATCGGAAATTTCAATTTGTGGAATAATATATACACTATATCGAATATTTACAATTTGTTCCTCAAAATGTACACAACAAAAAATTACGCACACTTTTATTTGTATTGGATTTTTTCCAAAAAAAAAATTTTTTTTTATAAAAATGTGTATCGCAGAATTTTCAATATTTCGTAAAAAGCTTTGGTACACTCTCTAGTTTTTTTTTTTATATCTGCTTTGAGGAATGCTTTGGTATTTTTCTCCGGATACAATCATAAAAGTTGGAAAAATTCCACCGCGGGAGCGTTAGTAAAAAAGATGACGTGGTTGAAACTCCGAGTGTGCCGTATTACAAAATGTCTTCAACATTTTTCTTTTTTGCACTTTTTTTTGGTGTACGTTTTTCAGAAACCAATCGTAAAGCTTCAACAAAATCAATTCATTTTTCGAAAATTCAACTCCAAAGTCCCCGAATCAGTTTCCAGCCTCACATGTTGCTCCTCAAGGAAATTTTCAACAGAGTTTCCACGCCGTTGTCTCCGAATAAAAAACAAATACCCTTTCCAAATATTCTCGCCCTGGTCTACGAAGCCTTAAAAAAAAAAAATCAAAGGCAAATCCGTCACGGTTCCGCAGTCTGAGAATCGTCTTCCATTCAAATTTTATTGTACAATTATTCATGTGTGATACACTAATCCACTCACTTTAACCTTACGCTCTCACACCGACGAAAGAAAAAAAAATATACGTCACCGTTAATCCGAAAATCATCCGTCGTCTCGGCGGCAAATTTACAATTATGCAATGAAAGTTACGACCACCGAGAGTGCAACATTTTTTCAATCTCTAAAATTAAGAAAAAAGAAAAACAAAGTGCCACGAACGAAATGATTGGTGGGAATAATCGTCATAATCTTTACGACCCAGCGCAATTTCCGGTGAATGAAATGATGAAAAACGCTAATACACAAAAGAAAAACGTTAGTGAAGAAAAACAATGTATTGGGTATTCCGGAAAGTTCGTGCCGATTTTTCAATGTGCCACCAATCGATAATCGGCAAAAACTTTTCGGACAGCCGAATAAAATAAAAATAATCAGCGTTCGAAAACGAGAAAAAACATTTATAATGTAAAATACCAAGAAAGAAAATAGTTAGTCTGAGTAGATCGACGAGACAGAAAGAACCTGACACAGTTGAATGGTAAAAAAAAAAAAATATCACCACGTGGGCGATGACACTTCGTGTTAAACTTACAGATTAGCCCCTGAATTACCTCATTCGGATGGATTTAAATTAAATGGAAATCCAGAAGAAAAAAAAATGAAACACTTGGCGTTCGAACGTTCAGATGTCCAACCTAGTGGAATTATCGAAAGAAAAAAAAAACAAAACAAGAAAAAAAAACATATATATAAGCTCGACACAAGTCGATGGATCGAAGTTAGTGTATTATAATTCTTAACAGCTTACGTTCTAAAAATACGCGAACGACTTAGGTATATTAATTGTTGTACATAACCAAAATATTCTGTTTTCTAATTTGTAAAGTGTTCTTTTTCTTTTTTCGGTGTTTTCTTTTTTTCCTTTCTTTCTTTATTACCGCTTATCCATAGTATCATCGCAGCCCCCCAAACTCCTAGACGCATCACCACTCTTCTGTCCGGATAGAATTCATTCACGTTAATTATTTATTTATTTTGTCGGACTCCCGTAATGCCCTCTTTGCTGGTGGTTCGTCGATCTGGAAATATCAATTATAGTTGAAGGAAGAAAAAATCAAAAGAACATGGAAAAATTACTGAAATGACGGTTAAATAAAAAAATTACACACCTCGTCCTCTATGCCCGGCAATTGAATCCTGGTCTCCGATGCTTCTGCTGGCTGTAAGAATAAAAAAGAACCCTATGATGAAAAGATCGAATCTCTACTCCGTTATACGTCGTATCAGCCCCAAACTTCCCTTGAGCCCATCACATTGAGCCCATTTACGAAAAAAAAAAAAAAAAACATGGGCTTCGCCCGTATCGATAAAGTTTTATTACCTGTGCATCGATACATTCCATTTCCCCAATTTGCAGCTTGAAATAATAGTTTCGGTTGCTTAGGAGTATTTTTTTATTCTCACTGTTTTCACATATGATACAACCGATATGTCGTATAAAGGCCTTATATACATTTGAAAGAAAAATTTATCGTTTTTTTAATTGACTTAAATGATGTATAAACATCTCAAGAATTACATGCAAAAGTTATTTTAAGTGGAAAAAAATGTGTAGAAATATTCCACCGACGGTTTAAAAACTTTAAACGCGTTTTTCTTGAAACCATGTTTTAAAAATCGGGCGGACTCGTAGCTCTTACAATTTTCAACCGATTGTCTTCAAATTTCAACTCTAGCTTCTTATATTATCTAGTAGAGTGTAGACGATCGGTTAATTATTACGGTCTTTCTAAACAAATCAAGGCCGTTTTTTAGTCGAAAATACGATGTTTTTTTCTTTCAAAATGGGGCCACATTTGTAAAAATCCATATGTTGTAATAATAGTGCGCGCTTCGCTAGCAAAACTCATATAGATTAAGAGGTTACGTGGATTTGAAAATTTCAAAAAATCCATTTTTTAATTTTATTATTCAAGTACAATATGTACAATATGTCTAGAATATTCACCCAAAGTTTTAAGTCAATCGGAGTAAAAGTCTAGGAGAGAGAGCCTTTGGAATCCCCTCCGTTGGGAAAGACCGGCCGGGAGTGACGCAGGTATACGCATTTTTCTCAAAACACTATTTTTTAAGTCGGTGGACACGATTTCTCAAAAACGAATGCACCGATCTTATTGAAATTTTGCACACTTCTTCAAAATAGCATCGACTAGTGATTTAACGAAGGTTTTTTTTTTATTACAACTAATTTTACATGTACAAGGCTATACGTAGTGTAAATTGTACCAAAAATTGAACTATTTTGCATACAACTCTGCCAAAAATTCAAATTTCAATTTTTTTTTAATCCTTTCAATCACAAGCTATACTAGCAGAAAAAAATCGGTTTTTTAATTTCAGATAAAGCTATCATGAATTATCCTGACCACCACGAGGACACTTTTTTTTAGGGGTCTCCGGAAACCAGGTCCCACCGGCTGAATTTCCCAAATTTTTAAAAAATATTGTTTAAATGTTGCTCTTTTATGTGCTTAATATTTTGAATAAAATAATTTATATATTATATTTAAAAAAAAATAGAGCAAATATGCTTTTTTTTGCTTCGAAACCCACTTAACCCCTTAATTTTTTTTTGTTCTCGTTGTGCTTGCGCATCTTCAACGAGACCGCTCGTGGAGGGCCTAAAAAGAGGAGTTTTCTTTCTACCGGTCACTGGGTCGCGATTTTGTACTTTTGGGAAAATGAAAAATTGATTTGAGTACCAACACATATGTAAAATAACCCCTCCAAACTTAATTTTGATTGCTTTATTAATATTTTCAACAAAAAATCCCCCCAAAAAAGCCCTGTTTTCCGACCATTCAAAGGTATATAAGGCCTTAAAGGAAGACAAATATTGCAAGGAAAATCATTTTCAATGATTCACACATTTTCGTTCCTCGTAAAAAGAACTTTTATAGCCTTCAAAATTACCCGGAATATAGAAGTTTCGTTGTGCGAAAAACTTCGACTTTCGGTAATTTGCATTCAAAGTTCTTTTTTCATTTCTGTGATTGCGAAGTTGTAAATGCTAATAGATATTCATGATTGTCTGTTATTCGATGTGACGCATGAAAAATTATGTGAAATTAAAGTACTTACCCTTGCGTCGGTCTCGTTTGGGCCGATTCCGACCTCCTTCTGTAGCTTGGACTTGGCTTTGCGCTGCGGTCGCTCGGTCAACGAATGTGTATTTATATGGGCGCCCTTGCCCTTCGGACTCGTCATGCTAATTTGCATCTCGGCTGGTAGATAATTCTTTGAATTCGTCAGCAGCTCGTCGGCCCGTTTGAAGTACATTGTCGGTATTCGGGTTTCGCTTGGAAATTCTTTCATATCGAAATTGGTCGTTTTTGTGAAGATTACGTTCATAGCGATGTCACAGACCGCCCAGAGTTTCTAGAAAAATACAATAAATAGATGTAACAATCATGAAACATAGCGCGGAGCGAGACAATTGTATCGATAGACGATATCATTGGCAAAAACAATTTATTGCATTTCTCATAAACAATATCGCACTTATTTTGGAGTTACTCCATATTTTTTTTTTACATCAATGTGCCACAGTGACGTTCCAGAATGGATAGAAATGTTGTGAATTAAATCTAAAAAAAAACTATTTAAGCGACTTTCTGTACTTTTGGTGTAATCTTAATCTTAACAAAGATATCGATAAATAAAAAGGGAGGATGTAGGAAGAATACAGCAAAAAGTAGAAAGGGGAATAAAAATCAAAACAGAGGAGAAAATCCAGAACGACTGGTGCAGGACTGACAAATCAACGTACTGCAAAGAGTATAAGGACAGAAAAGGGAACGCAGAAATGGAAAAATATTGGGAGGTAAAGAAGCTCAGAGAGGAAACGAAGAAATTATTGACAAGGATAAGATGTGGGAATATAGGGAAAAAAGGGAATAAGGGATATAGAGACAATAGCTGTCGAATATGCAGAGGAGGGGAGGAGAGTTTGGAACAAATATGTGACTGTGAGGCGGTAAAGGCAGAAATAAGAGAGGAAGCTGTGGAAAAACTAGAACAAGTGCACGGATACAAGGGAAGGAAAGAAATACGGCAAAAAATAGAGGAACTGATAGAAATAATATAGTTAAAGGGCTGTGTATGTAAAAAAAATCCGAGGCATTGATAAAACACATAGCACAAAGAAAAGAAAATTTATATGTATAAAGTGTTGTAAAAACAGAGGCTTGTATACATGAAGCGTAAGAACAAACGTAACGGGGAATATTATGTGAGGGGTGGCTATGTGTAAACATCCTTGAAGGGTATTTCATGGAAAATAAAACTACTACTACTATAAACAATTAGAAAAATAATTTAGTATCGAGGTGTTTGGTCGGATGATTTTTCCTAAATGAAATAATTCGTTAACGAAAGATTGATAATAATAAAGCGAATTTTGCGTCAAAAGTCGTGGACAAAATTCAAGAATTTTTCTTTGATCTGTCGAACAAAATAGCAGCAGAGAGTTTCAAAAGATGCCCAATACAATATAATTGGCGAACAAATTTTAGCGATGCTAAATAACTTTAGTACTTATGTATTTTTTTTGTAGATATTGAAAATATTTTCATAGATTTATAAAGAACGGATATACCAAAAGTAAACTCAACCGCAAAGTTTCCTTATAATTAATTTCACTGTAGTGTACCACCTCAAGCAGGCTCTTATGGCGACGGAGAATTGTTTCAAAATATAATACTATTGCAATTGGTTACAATTCCTCATCAATACTATAAAAGTATTTCGAATTTTTATTGATCAGATGGTTACAGGCTTCTCGAGTCTGTAACTACTTCTGCAATTTCGAATTACTAATAATGAGAGGATATCCGGAAAAAAGTTTCAAATATCGATGCTAAAGAAAACTTACACAATTAACGTTGTCGTCGTCGGGCCTCAGAGCGTCTTTGTGACTCTTCATTCTCTCGACGAGATTTTTATAAAAACCGTAACAGTAGTATTCATTTTTGGTAATTAGAGGCTCGAGTATGAACCACAAACACTGCTGGATTACTTTCAACTGGCTGACGTCCATGTGATCCGTAAATTCGGGATCGTGAGCGAGTATCGGTACGGCGAATACGAGCATGTAGTCCGGTAGAATGTGAGGAAGTTGACCTGTTGGGTTTCAAGACAATGGACTTTTAATGTTGGTTCAAACCTGACAAGAAGTGAACGGCTATGAAAAGTTTCAGAAATAAAGAGATTATTGATGGGAGTGGACGCGCGATCGCTGTGCGGCCATAACGATCCTCCATGTTAAGGAAGGATATGTTAATGGGGAAAAAATTACACGGATCGAGGTTCCGGTATAAAAAAATTAATTTATGTGGTTATATTTTTTTTACCCTAGAACCTCGATCCGTGCAACTCTGGCGATTTTTTTGCGATATCGTCAGACATACTGGAAGACTCTGTAATTTTTTCAGCCAAAAAAAAATGGCCGTTTTTGAATAAAAAAATAATTTCCCCCTTTTTTGGTAAAAAATCAGCGTTACCGGAACGTAAAAATTATTTCAAGTCGTCCGCTCGAAAGCTAACACAAAACTACAACTTTTATGTACAGACATTTTTTTTCAGTTACTTCAAGTTTCCGAGATATATTCATTTGGAAAAAAAACGGCCTTTTCTAAAATGTTGAATTAAAAAATCTGAAAAAATTCACATAGAATGCCTTTTAGTAGTACTTTGATATAACCAATTATGGGGCAGATCTGAGATGGTCGAAAAAAAAGTGGCTGAATTGACGGAGAATCCCTCATATTTAACACTTCGTGGTCATCCTGGGTAGAATCGACCCGTTGAAGTCGCGTCAATTTTTTTTTATTTTTGTAATTCTATTTTTCCAAACGCCAAGATGGTGTAATGATTTAAGCAGCATTGGCCTGGACCAATACTCGAATGGGTAACCGCTCAAGTGCGCACGACTCGCACGCCGACTACCGAGCAAGACAGGCAGTTTTAATCAGTTTCCGGTAACAATATAAAATACAGTCAGCTCTATCGGCACAGGTTTTCCACAATTTTTCTATGCCTTTTTGCAATTGCGATAAAGCAGTGAATTCGAAAAGAGCGGCTGTGAACAACACTCCGGGAGATCTCGCAAGAATTGGAAATAGCCCCGTGATCGGTGCAGGATAAAAGTGAAAGGAATGGGATTGTTAAAGCTCACGAGGTCATACAAAGGAACATTTGAAGTAGATGGAAAATATCACTGACCCATAGCACGTTCTACGGTTCCCAGTGATACGGTTTTCACGTAATCTCTCCTTTTGTTGATATCTGTCTGCATGTACGTCTTCAAGACGCACTTGAGCCTCTTGTCCTGTTCTTTACCTGCTAGCGCGTAATAACCCATAAAATCTAACGGCAAACACTTGTTTGGAATTCCTCGGCCGAGTCCTTTGTGCAATTTTGTGCCGAATGATTCCCTGACTTGCGTCACTTCGTCCTGTTTTTTTTTTTTTTTCGGAAACAAAAAATTAATTCAATCTTCGCACATTGCAAAAATATATTAGACGCTCCGACGTCACTAACTTACCACCATGAGCTGCGACAAGTTGTAAAATTGTTCAGCCGTGAATTGGTCACCGACGCCCTTTTGTTCGCAAATTTTAAGCATCGAGCAACCGGCCTGCAAGCGAAGCCAACTCATTTCCGCTCTGCTCAAACGTCCCTGCTGCAAGAGATCACCCTTGTTCACGACGAATGCGTTCAACATACGGAAGGTTTTTTGTGCCGACAAAACGTCGGTTTTGAGACCGAGTAGCCATCGGGCCATGCACTTGAGACCTTCCAGGCGGCAGCGCGTCTCTTCCGGTAGTTGATCCTCTCGACACCAGTCACCCTCGATGGTGTCGGTCGTTTGTTCGCTGTTTTCTTTTACCAAGAGTTCTTTCACTATCTGTAATCGTGAAGCAAATATTCTTCATAGTGTGAGGCGATGAAGGCAGAAATAAGAGCGAAAGTTGTGGAAAAACTAGAAGAAGTGCTCGAATACAAGGGAAGGAAAGAAACGGCAAAAAATAGAGGATCTGGATAGAAATAATCTAGTCAAAGGGATATGTGTGTGTGTGTGTAAAGGAAACCGAGGCATGGACAAAACACGTAGCGCAAAGAAAAGAAAATTTCTATATATGAAATATTGTGAAAGAGGAGGCTTGTGTACATGAAGTGTAAGAACAAACGTAACGGGGAATATTATGTGGGGGCGTGTCTATGGGTCGTTTCATTTGAAAATGAAACGACTACTACTATTAAGACTACTAAGTGAAAATCATTGAGATTTTTATTGATAATGTAAGATCAATCAGACACATCGTCATGTTTATTTGATTATTAGTTCGTAGGAATCAATCTGGTTATCTCATTCCTGCCAACAGCGCTATCGTTGCTCTCTCTCTCTCACACCCATATGTGTTTAATATCGCCTTAAAGTGACTATTTTCAAAGGTGTTTCAATTGTCGAGAAAGGACAAAGTTTCATAGCCTGCGATCTTCGATTCTCTAGCCTCTGAATAGTCTCTTCTCCGCAAAAATGTATATCCTACTGAAAATAATTGGATCAAAGATCTTAAGCGGGGGTAAACAGCAAACGGGAATATTACAACACGTCAATGAGTTGTCCGAAGATCGAGACCTAGCGAG
Source organism: Ophion ventricosus (assembly GCA_963932345.1). Classification (NCBI taxonomy): domain Eukaryota; kingdom Metazoa; phylum Arthropoda; class Insecta; order Hymenoptera; family Ichneumonidae; genus Ophion; species Ophion ventricosus. The sequence goes on from OZ010717.1 coordinate 24,593,434, forward strand.
ATAGCGCCCAAATACGGTAGATCACCGTCATTTATAATAAACATTCTCAGGTCCGTTTTCATTGATTAAATTTACAAAAAATGGGCGACTAGATCATCGGACGGTAAAGGATATTAATACTTTACCTTTCTCGAGACCATATTCTTGATTTGTATGTGGTATTTGTCCGGCAAATTGTAGGCTATGTGGCCAAGCGTTACGATCGAGGTACGATAATATTCCGAGGTCGGCGTGAGAGTGGTCTTGATTCTCTCGATTATTTCCGGGAATATGGTGTCGTGAATGTTGGTCATGTTTACAAAAAGACACCTTATCGCCTGTTTCGCTTGTTTCGGCGTACCGGTCTCAGCGAAATTCTTGCATATCGGTACCATCAAATCCATTATCTCAGGCGCGACGTCGCAAAGAGGTTTGTACTTTCCAAGAAACGTAAATATCGAGAGTACGAGAGGACCGACCATTTCGTCCTCGAGCTCGAGAAGATGTACCAGCTGTGTCAGGATATCGTTGTGAAGGAAGTGAGGTCCGAATACGAAAGACAGCATCTGCAGAAATTTCAATGGGACAACGTTCAATTGCGTGTTCGTCGATAGATGACTTTTATATTTGTGAAGGCAAAATTATGTTAACTCAATGATGTTGAAGTTTGCATTGTTGGAATGCAACGAAAATTAATTCTTTTTAAGTACTGACATTTTTTTTCGGCCGACTTGTGCTGTGGATATCGCTTTAACATTTCTACGTATTCTTATTAGAAATTTACGACATAAATTTGTTGAAATAAAAACCTTTGGATAATGATAAACATGAAATAAAAATATTGTTGCATTCCAACAATGCAAACTTCAACGTCATGTTAACTCACGGATCAGAAGCTTCTAATGTGACACATCACTGTGCTTCGAATCATTGGAATTTATGCAAAACATAATAACTAGCGCTTTCATCAAAATTTGTCTTTTTATATAAAACGAACAAAATGATTTCTTTGTAACATTTTTATCGCGTTTTATTTTCTCAATGTCGATTATTCCGAAGGGCGGCAGAAATCCAAGAGAAAAAGCTCGGAAAAAAAGTAGGAATGTGTATGAAGAATTGTTATTGAATTCCTAGGCTTCATGGGTCATATGTTTACCAGGTACCATAAAATCGCCCATCAAAATTTAAAAAATCGATATTTTCTTCATATTTTCATTCTACATGTTAAGAATGTTGTGTCCAAATTTCACATCGAAATTCCGAATAATTTTTACGAACATATGCATATACCCGAAATCACGAAAATGAAGACTTTTTTTTTCAAAATAATTGACTCGATTACTGCTGTTATAATTAACGGATTGAAATCCTTCCTTCTTTCTCTTTCCAATTATAATCGCTATCGAGGGTGCTTCAATTATCAATTTACAGCCACCCGTTTGTTTTGTAGCCAAATATATGGACCATTGCGGGCTTTTCCGAAACTTTATATTTACACTCGCGGGAAAATTCACGAAATGGTTTTTCCGGTCGATTGCAGCGTCTGCTATGACCACAGTCATATATTTTAATAATGTTTATTGGAATTTCGAGATCGGACAGTTCTATGGAAAGATACGACGTAACACCTCGTATTTCGGGCAGTGCTCTAAACACACTTATTTCTTACGATGAAAATTTGATAAATAATAATAATCATTTGGTCCAACTGAAGATGTGTGTTTCGGGTCGAAAAGGGTTTATTCCGATATCTAGAAATTTCGAGAAAGAAAGGCTAAAACACCGGCGTGTTCCGACCAGTTATTAAAAGTTATTTCCGATGGTATTTCGTTTTGTAACAAGAAAAAGATCGTTATGCAAAATTTCATTGAGGTCGAGCAAACGATTTGAAGACCGAAGAAATGCAGAATATAAGCAAAAATGTCAACGTTCAACTAGGATAAAAATTGAGGCGGTTAATGCGTTCGAGGATTAAACGGAAAAGTGTTTACTCACCACGAGAAGTCTGAGGCCCTTTTCGCCAGCGTTATTTGGGTTGAGGCCAACCTCCTCAATCACGTTGCCACCGTTCAAACAATCAAGAACGTATCTGATCAATACTCTTATCGCCTCCTCGTCGATCATCACCGAGCTAACGCGTTCGAGCAACATTTTTATCGTGTTGTAATAAAGATTCGTCATGACAGGTTGGCCGAGTTTTTTCAGGACGGCGCTTATCATTTCGGCGCAATCCTTGCACGATACGTTCGGTTGTACGATAGTTTCCATGCCCTGCAGCAAAGACTGATCTCTCTTCATATGAGCGCTGAACTTTTGCAAGAATTCCATGACCTTCATAGGATCGGGTAGAAATCGAGATATCTGTAGTATCTTAGACATGAGTTCGTTCGTTGAATCAGGTTTTTTGACAATTTCGAGCCACTCGACGACCGCCCGTCTTACGGCCAATTGATGCTTCTGCAATTCGACGAAAGCTTTCGAGGCATGATCGTCTATCGTGCCGAGCAAATGATACAACTTTTTCATTCTCTCTTCGGCGGTCAATTGATAAGGTACGAGACAAGTGTTCAACAGTCTCTCGACCAACAGACGATCCTCCATACCGGCCATGTAATAACCGTGCAATATTTTATTCTTTATCCACGTAACCGCTTTTTTCGTAGCTTGCGGCACGTCCACGTCGTTCAAGTGTTTCTTATATATCATCGCCAGTCCGGCCATAGCCTCTTTTCGTATTTTGAATTTTTTGTCCAACGTACGTTCCTTTACGAATTCCAAGAGATCCTCGCTGTCGGACACTACCTCGAAATCACGGCGGGCGGTAGTAACGATAGCCATTACGACCTCGTAACGTACGTTCTCGTCGGCGTCGTGCTGTCGCAGCTTAAGCGTATCCGTAATGTCCTTTCTAAGCTCCGGATGATTCAGTAGAAAATGCATCGAATATTGTACGCATTTGATGCGTATTGCGACGCTTATGTCGTTGAAACGACCGAGAAAGGCTCGCCAAAGTTGCGTATGCTGCATCGCGAGACCCGAGCCTTTTTCGGAAAACATTCTCGCTAGCAGCGCCACCGCGCCCAAACGCTCCGTCTCCTGGGACGATTTAAGCTTGCACTCAAGTTGCGGAAGGACGGAGAGCAGTACGCTCGGGCATATGTGATTCAGCTCGTATATCAGATCGTAGACTTTCTTGCAGATTTGCAGACCTCTCTCCTCACGTCCGACGATCAGAAAATGATTGAAGAACTATGGTTTTCGACGCGGAAACAAAAAAAGGACAATTCGTATTTTCATTTACAGCAATTGTTTCGCAACAAGGAAATTTCTCGCTGTTTGCTTTCATGGACGAAGGTAAGGCAGCAAAATACCAAACGTAAGATACGTCTATAACGGACGCGTGAAATTATGAAATTCGTATGGGTAGAATGCAATGGAAATTCAAGATGTATGGGAGATGTCAGGCAAAAATTGCTGAAATTTGTTATTCTCAAACATATGCTCTAGATGTAAAGTCAAATCAGTCGTAAGTGACATGGAAGGCTCCGTGCGCAACACTACCGCCGCGTAGCGTTCGTATTTTTGTTGCGATAAATTATAAAAATTCAAATCGCGCATCAATTGCATTTAATTTGTTTACATCAAATCAATGTGTCAAGCCAAAGACGGCAAGAAGTCTTTTCTTTCAGTAAAGTGAAAAAAAAAGTAAGTAAAATTTCCTTAAAATTTATATTTTTGTGTACTTGTAATTTTGTTACAAGGCGAAAATAATTCCTTGTAATAAACAAACATCTATTGTTGCTGTACCGTTAATAACAAATAAAATTTTGATCTCAGACCGAAATGAGCATAATTTTAAAGACTGGCCTCGAGAGTATAACTCACAATATTAATTTTCAAGCTCAAACTCAATCTACGGGAAAACTGTTGTTATCTACTAAACACGTCAGGGACGTAGAAAACTTAAGGTATAACGATAAAATTTGTATTTACTGTTTCTTCCGGTATTTCTGCAATTTATTACGCACCAACTGTCGTAGGCCATTTTTAATAAAACAATATGTTAAATTTAATTGCGATAATCTCGTACTACGCTCATACAAATTTGACAGATAAATAGCCGAATTTATTGCAATTTTCATTCACTGCGTCCACTGCGTTCGGTTTTATTACTTCCACCCTGTACCGTGCACGGAGCCAATTGACGAAGCCTCAAATTTCCAATTGAAACTGTATTTTTTTTTAATCGACTCTTGCACCTGTATTCGTTTATATTTATCTCTATCAGGAGTCTTCTCTCTTAGATCTCTCTTAGGAATGAATACATCGTGGCTCGAAGCTGCCACAATGTTGGAGCTGCTTGGTTGTTTACAGCGTTGCTATACAGTTTGTCAAGGGTATATGGAAGAGCCAAACGAGAAAACAAGCACAATTCCAGTACGTTACAATTACAATGTAGTCAATGATTATCAAATTATGCAAAAAGTTTCGTATATAAATTAACCACACTAAAAATCTCAAACGTTCTGTACCATTTTACTATTAAATTTTATCGCCTCGCTAGAATTCTCGTGAAACTCCCATACATCCTTACTTTTGTAACACCCAAACTTATTTTTCTCCGCACGTGCGGGCTACGAAATTTACTCAAATTTTTTTTCCCAACATATTATAGATCTACAAGCTAAATCTGCAAAAAACTATCTTGTATACAAAAAAAAATAAAGAAAACAAAAAAAACTTCCACAACGTCGCGCAAATTCACTAATAGTGATTCTTATCGAACGCTCGAGGTGGCCCTTCTCTTTATCTTTATTACGTTCATCAGAAAAGTGCAGGCTCATTGTTCTTTTAGTCAATCGCTTAGTGAACATTATTCGTATAGTATGAAAACAAATATTACGTATAAATAAGCGTGACGAGCAGCCGTTTGCGTAGTGACTCGAAAACGTATTCTCGGCCGATCGATACTCGCTTAAACCTCCTTTTCCTCATAACGTTATTAAGTTTATTCGTTATTGATTGGAGTTTACTCACCGCTTGAAGATACGGTTCGAGGGTTTCGCTGCATTTTATGACGAGCTCTTTCGCGAGTAGATAAGCATTTTTCTTCTGTGTCTTATTCGGCTCGACGATATTCATGAGAATAATGTCCAACAATTCGTTGCTCACAATGTCCGATTCCGTAATGAGGGGACAGAGAACGTCGAGCATGAAACTCTTCACTTTTCCCGAATGTTCGTCACTGTAAAGATGAGACGAAGTTAGATTCAATCGGCAGTGTATCAAAAATCTAGAGTTCTATAATTCATTAATACACTTCCATGAAAAATGGTACTAAAAACGACGTTTTTTTTTCTTCATATTTTCATTTTACAACTTTTTAGAAATGTTGTGTTCAAATTTCAAATGGAAATTCCAAATAGTTTATATTTTACAAGCAGTTAACCGCCGCGTGCGCAGTGACGTAGCTGAGTAACAATTCTGAAAACTTTTAACGTATTTTCCTTTTATTTTTTTTAACGTATTCAGCATAGATTTCCAGAAAAATAAACAGCATTTTTTGGCCGTTTTGATGAAAGGCAACTCTTGAGCATATATTTCATTTCAGCAATTATATATTTTTTTTAGAATTTTAAATTTAGTTCTGAACTTGACGTTTCCAACGAAAATATGACCATTCTTGGATTCTTCAGACTTTACGAAAGTTAAATTAGAATAATAACTAATTCTTGACTCGATAGACGTAAAGTGAAAGGATTTCTACGCACTTGACGATTTTGAACATCAGCGAAAACAGCGCGCAGAATATCTCCTGACAGTCCTCGAGTTCGAAGCACATGTTGAATGACTTCACGTATGCTAAATTTTCCAGTAAATAAAAGTATCTCTTGAACGCCGGATCCTTCGGATCTTTCAATCCCGCCAATTGTTTGATCAGGAACAGAAATATGGTTTTTACCTGTGAACAATAAAAGTCGTATTATGCGATTGCGACGAAAAACGTGTTATCGGCTGTTTTTTTCCATCGCGATGAGCTAAACGTTTTTCAACTTTTGGGCTTACTTGATCGGCGTCTTTGTACGGTGCTTCGGGCGCGTAGACTCGGAGAACGTCGGCGATGCAGCACGCGATTAAGAGTTGCACGTCTTTGCTGGGATGCATCAAAAAATGTTCCTCAGCAAGATGAAGGGCTAGAGGAATGTACTGCTGATACATTCCCTCGTCTTGACCCATGGCTTGCAACGTGTGCGCTAAGGTCTGATAAAAAAAAATATTTAAACTGAGCAAACTGAATACTCCGTTAATTGAATGTCATTTGAAGTCGATCGATCGAATGAAACATTATAAATGGATATGGCGTTACATTATAAAATTACGATATGACGCCGATAATCTGTGATTGTTAACTTTGAACTTTACGATACCTTAAGTCGTCTGATGAGTTCGTCCGGACCCAAGTCCTCCGTGACCACGCGACACCCCTGAGGGTAAATTATTTCTGACATTGTGCCTGATTATCGAACCGCTGTAGATTAAATGCTCTGTCCAAAAATTTGACCTAGAACACGCTCCAAATTCTGTAACACAGAAATATATACGCGCCTCCTGAATGATCTTCACCGGAGAATGTGACGGATAGGTTTTAATTGTTTAATCGTCTTGTAGTGCAACAAAAATGCTATTGCTTGCACTGAGAAGAATTTGATGGACAAATATGACAACAAATTTCTCCTCTGTGCAGCGTCAAACTACTTCCATCTTCACTGCCATAAAAAAAATGCTCCACAACATTTTGAAGGATGCAGTTTTAAACAGTGCAAGTCGTGCTATAATTTATTCATTCCTTTTTTTTCTGTGCTGCAGCAATGTTATTTGAATTTCTAGATTTTCGAAATAGCAGCACCAAGAAACAGGTGTTTTTTTTTTGCTTTTGAGGGTTCTTACTATAAAACATAGTATCATTACTAGAAAGCAAGAAAACTAGAAGGTAAGGTAAGATATATGCGTGCAAATTTTTTTATACAAGCTTCCGCGATACATCCAATTTGATACTTTTATACATTATGCAATAGATAACATATTAAGGTATTCCTTTCGCGGAGGTCCGTACTTTGTGAGCGTATAGGCCGACAACGAAAACATATTACAACGAAAAATAATTCTTTCTATTTGTATTTTTTTTGCAATTGTTTGCAAGCATGCAATTGTTTACATTTGTAAAAATAACACCAACGTTTTGACGTATTCTTATTAGAGATTTACGAGCTCAATTTGCAAAAAAAAACAACGCTTTGGATGAGAATGATAATAAAGAAATGGAAAAAGAGCAAGTCGTTGCATTCCAATGATACAAACTTCAACACCATAAAAAGTCACAGTTACGAAAATTCTTCTGCTGAACGCGTGTTTTCTGAGTTTTATCATTAATATTTTCTTTAAACATTCGGTGAAGCCCTTTTTTAATCGTTATTTAGTATATAAATTATCTGATAGAAATGTGGCCAGCTTGTCATCTTTATAAAGTGCTGTATAAATTAGACTTTTTTTAATCGTAATTTTCTATTAAGGGGTTACGTAGGTTTGAAAATTTCAAAAAATCCATTTCTTAGATTTTATTATCTAATAATACAATATGTCTAGAATATTATCCCAAAGTTTTAAGTCAATCAAAGTAAAAGTCTAGGAGACACTAGGAGACAGAGCCATTGGAAATTCTCCCCATTGGGAAAGACCGGCCAGGAGCGACGCAGGTATACGCATTTTTCTCAAAACACTATTTTTGAAGTCGGTGGACACGATTTCTCAAAAATTAATGCACCGATCTTATTGAAATTTTGCACATTTCTTCAAAATAGCATTGAGTAGTGACTGAACGAAGGTTTGGCTTGAAATTTTATCAGTATACTGAGATGTATTTTTACTTAATTATAGGCCAAACTTAGTTAATTGTTAAATATTCAGGTTCGTGAAAGGAATACCTTAATATTGATACTGATGGTACAAAATGCGAAGCAATCATAATAAAATCACAATTAAAGACTGTAGTCGTTTCTGAGTAAAATGCAGAGATGTGCTCGTACTTTTGATATAAATTGAAAAATAGATAGTGTTGAAGTTTGTTTCGTTGCAACGCATCCAAGCTTTTTTTTACCTTTATTATCCTTATTTTCATTATTATAGAAATCTTTTTTTTATAAATTTATATCGTAAATCATTAAATAAATATCTTAAAAAATGGTTGAGAGACGCTCGTTAGCAAAACCTGCCAAAAGAAATAAAAGGAATTCAGATATATTAATTTTCATTGCATTCCGACGATGCAAACTTCAACCTCATAAAAATAGGATAAGATTGATAAATTTTATATTCTTTAAAATAAATAAAGAGTGAATTATGAAAAGATATTTTTCACTTGCAGGGTGCGCGATTTGATGATGGAATCGCAAGAGACGGCAGGGTCATGGCACCCGTTCGTTATAAGAAAAATTTATAAACTTCAGAGTAACTGCATCGTTGTACAGTGCGTGGAACTATTGTTATATTTAAACTTCGACTTCATGTTGCTTAAAAACCTTTAGACACCGACGTGTATAAGGCGATATTATTGTCCTTCGAAAAATATAAAAATGTAACAATAAAAAAATTGTTGCTATTCAAGAAATAGCTTCCAGTTGCAATATGAAAAAAAGTAATGTACTAAAATTCTCCAGCCTCATCGGTCTCTTCTATTGCTGGAATGGAGCTTTTTTGTCATTGCGTCCAATTGTACTCCAATCGTACAATTCAGCACCAAAATAAAAACCTTACAATGGGATTCGTTACGATCATTGAAAATCGAATATCTCCGAGATCTCTTTAAAGTAATTTTTTCAAACGCCTCGTTTCAAAACGACGTCATATTTCACAGTTTCCCGAATACGTTGGAATCGCAAATTTCCTCTTACCGTTTCATACAGAAATCTATCATTTCTTCGAGGCTCAAAAAAATAAAATAAAACGTAAATAAAATGGTAAACAAAATAAAATGAGATCTTTCTGAATCAATTTCCTATCTCAGTCCGTTTGCGAATTATTCGTTAATATAGAGCCTTGTAAATTCGATTCATAACTCAAATTTTAAGTAACAATTTGGAAATAATGCTGTACAAGGTGTTGCAAGGAAAAATGATATTTTCCGAAAAAAAAGAACGTAGGACTTCGGTAGCTTTATAGAGCCAAAATAATCGCGAAAAGTAGGAAAAATGAAAAGTCGTCGGTCACAATATACATCGAGAAAGAAAAAAAAAAAAACGATCAACAATGCCTCGCCGGGACACGAGTGTAGATTCGCCGCGAATGCATTATCTTGGCCGATAAATAATTTCGAGGTTATGTCGAGCGCGGTGTGTTCACGTAGATACACACCAACGGTCTAAACGTAAACAAAATTTCACGAACGAGAGATTTTTCACGTGGGAATACGCAGATGGACGTAAAATGCCACGAATAAAATGTGTGAAGCAAGCAATAGCGAGTAGTATTAGAGTTGAAAAAGTTGTTACCTCAGGATATGCATAGACACCGCCAAGGCCTGTGACACTCGAAATATCAATAAAGCAAATATATCTGTTCGGTGGGACACCGCTCTCGATTACACTGCACCACGGGGATTTTTTTTTTCTTTTTTTTTTTTTGTTTAATAAACGCTACCTCCTTAAAACACTGGCACTTTCTTCCGCCGTTCTTTTCGCTTATCTGTCTTAAACGCGCGAGCGTCTTGTGTGTCGAAACTCTCGCTTTTCAGCGCAAATACTGAGCATTTTTAACGATCCACAAAGTCCCAGAGCATTATCGCGCGCGATTGAGAATAAATTGCCACACGGAAAATTCGGGTTTTCGGTTAAACGGTCATAACCGCATTAAAGGACGCGACGACGAACTGACTAAGCTGGACGAGGTGAAGTTATCTGTGCATCGGTAGGACATGTTTGAAAGCAAGAGCCTAGCGAAAAAAAAAAAGAGAAAAAAAAAGAATGTATGCGTTTGCGAGGAAAATGTCCACCTGTCGGATGACGAACGACACGGTTCAATCGTTTTTTTCTCTCTTATTTTCTTTTATTTATTTTTTAACTAAAAAAACATCGCGAGAAAACAAAAAGTTCACGAAAATTGTCTATATTCGGGGCAATGCTTCTTTATTCAATTATACGAAACGTATAGCTATGCTTTTTGTCTTTTTGAGTAAAATCAGGTGTACTGTACAGTGAAACTGAAGCCGGCGTTGACCGAGCAGTGGCGCCCTCTATGAATCGATTACGGAAGCGACGTGTCGCGCGGGCGCGCGCGCGCGCCCCCCATGCGGCTCTCCTTTAGTGCAGCCTGCTCCATCTTTCCGATCGTTCCGAGCGTTCACTCCAAATGAGCGCGAAGGCGTTGTTTTTTTTGTGTGCCGGAGAGATACGTGGCGTATAGTGGTACATCCACACCGAAAAAAGACAGGGAATACGGAATGAGGAACAAGGAATACAGTTGGCCCATTGTGTCGGCCACTGATTGACGGAAAAAAATAACCATAATAATGAGAACGGATGTCGACGAAGCTTTATTGATTCTTCAATAATCAATTCTTAATAATATCGATATAGCACTGCAATCGAGTTATCAATGTATTTTGTGCTCTATCGATTATTTTTCGACCACTAGTGACAGCTTGTGTATATATATATAAATATAACATAATTATGGAACGAAATAATTGTGGGCAATTATAAAGCGGAAGTAGCGTTCTGTTGCTCAACACACCGCATAGAAACCCATGTTCAAGTTTTCTTCGAATTCAGTTACAAAGCAGCATTGTTGTTTCTTATTTCACATACAAAGTTTACACGAACCGACATTCCTTCGACCGTAAGCAGCGTGTAAGGAATTTCGGGACAAGTGACAAAATGCTACCATTTGATTGGAAATTTATACAGCAGATTTTTTGTCATATACTGAATGCACACCTTTCCAATTTTCAATCGATCGTCTACGCCGTTTCCATAAAATTTACAATTGAAAACACCTTTTTAACGTAGCGGGATACCTACACTCATCGGTGATCGGCAGTTTTACGCACGAAATGTTAACCCTTAGTGTGCACACCTTCACAGCGAATCATTTCGTGCACATGGGGTCAATTTGACCCCAGGCCATTTTTGACCTCGAATATCTCGGTAACTATGCGCTTTTCGGAAAAAAAAGGTTGAGTCACTTTTTGCAGTGAATCGATCAAACTTTAAGGCAGCGAAGTTAGATTTCCAAAAAAAGCTTTTATAATTGTTCAAAAACGTGGTTAAAGTTGATGGTACGCAAAAAAAGCGCTGCAGGTAAGAAAAAAATGTTGGGATCAGGCTGACCCCGGATGCATACACTAAGGGTTAAGAATGTTATGAAAAACTATCAAACTACCTAGTACATTATGACAATCATATCGCCCAAAAATGAAATGATCCATCTACACTGTTCATTAACTATTGACATTTTTTGTAAATTAAGGGGCAGGGCCTCTTGCGGGTGCGGAAGGAGCGGAGTAAGAACACTAAACGCAGTATTTATATGATTTTCAACATAAATTATGATGTTTTATTTATTTATATTCTTTGTTTATTTGTAACAATAAGAATTGTTCCATATAATTACTATACCAAATTACTAAACGATATATTTTACATAAACTTGGAGCTTTACAAGTCCGAAGAGGGATGAACCGTATACTTTTAATTCTTCTTCGGACTATAAGCGAGAAAACCATGGTAGTGGTATTTAAAATACATTTTTAGCTTCTGAGACACTGTTGAAACTGTATATTTTCAAGTTACCTTGTCTGATGTTTCTTGAAATTTTCAAAATCGAAAAAAAACCGTCATTTTCGATAACTAACGAAAAAATCTAATATTAACGCGAAATAAGCGAAATATTAACTTTTACCACTCTTCATATTTTATTTATTTCGACTAGTTCGCCGTAAAATCTTGGCGCCTCGGATATCGTACTCTTGCCCTGAAAATTTTTACATTTTACGCAATAACTTCGAAACTTTTCTACAGAATTTTTGTTTTTTAATTCTCAATTGCAGAGGGCCATATGACGAAGTGGATGAAAAAAAAATCATGAATTTTGACCGTCTAGTTTCAGGAATATAGCGATTTAAATAAAACAATGTCTAGCGACGCTAGCGCCACGAAGCAACTGGAGCAGACTAGAACTAGATTACAGTAGTGTTTTGCATATCCGTAATACGCAGAGTATCTACGTAGTAGCCGGGATGGATAGTCTGATACAAAAGTGAGGCTTAGGTAAACATTATTTTCGGCGTTTTCATTTTTACTTTATAAATGTTTACATCCCAATAAAGATGGACAACCTACATTATAAGGATATTTCGTAATATTTTGAAGCTTTCATCGATTGAGCGAAGAAAAAACTTTTCAACGTGACTGTGGCGAAACTACCACCTTAAATTCCATGACTCTTCCTTACGGGGCGCCTGTGCGACACCAGATCGCGGTGACGCTCGCGGCGTGACCCGCAACTATTGAATGCTTCAATAAGCGAGTTCGTCCGCAACGCGAGTTGCCCGACTTCTAGTTGCTCTAAATGCATCATCGTACTTGTCAATAAACAAAAGCTGATTCGCAAAAACTTACGTAGATATAAAATTGCAACTTCAACAACCTCTACGACTCGGAATTAATAGCTTCGATAAAAAAAAAAAACAATATTATCAACTCACAGTGAATCGTCGCGTATCGCCTCGGAATGGACACGGGCAATCCTACTCCCGAGGATCTCCAACGAAAGCTTTACTTCCTGGTGGAACAGTTGCAACACATGGCCGGTGAATTGCCGCCAAAGTATCAAATGCGACTGCCTTACGAGTTGCTCTCGGGTCTAGCGAATTCACTCCTCAACGACACGATCTTCGAGATAGTTAAGGGTCTCATGGAGATTCAACACGTCACCGAGAAGCATCTCTTCCAGCAGAGGCTCCAGCTGATCAATCAACAAAAGATCGAGATTCAGGAAGCCCTCTCCGCGTACGGCACGGACGAGGAGAAAGCCATGACGACGCTCGGCCTTCAGGACAAACACAAGAACGAGCTCAAACAGACGGATATGAAGTTGGTCCTTCAACTGGATCAAAAAGTCGCCGATCAGCAAAGCGTTTTGGAGAAAGCCGGCGTTCCGGGATTTTACGTCACCAACAATCCCATGGAGATTCAAGTACAGATGAGACTCTGCGACTTTATCATTAGACTGAGCAAAATGGAAATACCCAGTTGACCTCTGGAATAATTCACGATGCTCCGCCAATTGTACAGAGACAAACGTCGAGAGACAGTCCTTTGAATTCGAAAATGCAACGACAGAGCGTAAGACGGAAGCAGAAATTGTACATATCGGAATGGATGAGGGAGACACGATGGACATATTGTACAAAGCGTCGTTCCTATGAACAATTTATATCAGGAGGTACAACAATCAACAATTCTTTGATGAACTTTTCATACATACGAGTTATCTTTATCACGTATAGGGATCGGCGAAAGGGCTCTACTTGAAAACAGGGCCCGTGAGACTCGTATGCAAATCATTTTTACATCCTGTACATGTGTAAATTTACTTCGGGGTGTTGAGAAACTCTCGTTCCTTCAAACACCGGGTATAAAAATTCCACGCGGACTTTGAGCTCAAGTTTGGTATACATTTTTTCTCATACCTAATAATGTTACCACTATTGTCCTAGCGTAATTATAAATTTGTATGTATGTATATGTTACCCTTAAAACCCGTTTTCAATTTAAACGCATTTTCCCTGGTAAAAACTATTTTTTACCAAAACGCCCTCGTTACAACTAGTTTTTATTAGGAAGAACTAGAATATACTGATGTATCAATTTGAATGTTAGTTTGGGTTCATATTTGAATAAATTTATTGAATTGGACATTCGAATTTATTGAATTTTATTGTTTGGGTTTTTGAATATGTATTCAAATTTGAATAAATTTGAACCCGAACTAACATTTAAATTCGATTATCAGTAAATTCTAGTTTTTGCCAGGAAAAACGAACTCTTCTGAACTAGGGAAAACTAGTTCTAACTAAATGAATAAGTTGAACCCGACTCCCAAACCCAATCGTTAAAACTAATTCCCAAACCCAAACAAACTAGCTTTCAATTTCATCAAATAAAATTTCTTCAAATAGAACGTAGAATTTATTGATAAATTGTAATGTTGGTTCGGTTTCAAATTTCTTCAAACTTGATGCTAAACAAACTCGTTTTGACTAAAAAAAAAACTAGTTCTACCGAAATGAACCAGTTGAAACTGATTCTCAAACCCAAACTAGTTTTAACTAGCATTCAAATTTTTCAAATGAAATTTATTTAAATGAGAACTAGTATTTACTCATAAATTCGAATATTCGTCTGGGTTCAAATTTATTCAATTTTAAACCCAAACAAACTCCTAACATTTAAATTTATTAAATAAAAAAGTAGAATTTATTGAAAAATAAAACGAAACGAGGTTGTGTCATCTAGGAAAAACTAGTTCTAGCGAAATGCATCAATTGCAACTGATTCCCAAACCCAAACAAGCTACTTTTATAACATTCAAATTTATTTATCAGTGAGTTCTAGTTTCCCCTGGAAAAAGCATGTTGTTCAGTCAGACCTAGTTTTCACTAGGTAAAACGCGTTTAAACTGAAAATCAGTTCCAACAGTAACATATATTACTCAAAGAGTAATAGAGGATACATTTTGTTGCTCGCGTTATTGTATTATAAATAAACAGTTGTGTACAGTCAGGAAACGCCAACGTTCGACATCGGCAATATTATCAGGGGAATGTCCGCGTATAGATTCGAGCTAGAAACCGGGTACGAGGTTTCTCCATTATTAACATTAAGCACGGAGCACTTTGTTATCTCGCTGTTTTCTCGTATCGTTCGATCACCCGTCTACGCGAGGCTGTTGTCTCTGCTGAGCGAGGCCGTTTGTCTGGGTGGTATGCGCAGATCGAGTACACCCGGTGTCGCGAGGCTCTGATCAAGGTCGGGACCCTCCAAAAAACATATCCTGTAGACGTCATCGAACGTCGAGACGAAGTGAACCTCGAGGCCGTCGGTTATGTACTTCGGCAAATCGTTGAAGTCTTTCTTGTTCTCTTCCGGAAGAATTATACAATTAACGGCCACGCGCTTTGCCTAAAACAAAAGATTTATAAGTGTCGCATATCGGCGTTGACTTCTTGCAGTTACTTTGGTCACACAGGTGAAGTTAAGAAATTCATAGAAAACGAATAGCATTTTAATGCGTAGGAGTTGTGCAAGGTGTCACCCTGGTCGGCGAGTACTCACAGCTATAGTTTTTTCTTTAATTCCACCGACCGGAAGTACTTTGCCGGTCAAACTGAGTTCGCCGGTCATGGCGAGATTCTGTCTGATCGATCGATTTCTCGCGAGTGAAACAAGAGCGACGGCTATCGTCGAGCCGGCGCTCGGGCCGTCCTTGGGTGTCGCGCCTTCGGGCACGTGAAGATGAAGATGAGAGTCGTACAGAAAGGTATTCGTGGGCTCGATTCTCGCGACGAAATTTCGCGCAACGGTGAGCGCGATCCGCGTCGATTCTTTCATAACGTCGCCCAGATGGCCGGTAATCTCGAAAGTGCCTTCGGCTTTTTTGTCGCCGGGAGGTTTCGTCACGGTCGTTTCGATGAAGAGGGTCGAGCCGCCCATCGCGGTCCAAGCGAGCCCCATCACGACACCCGGTGGCGTTATCTCGTACATACGGTCGTGAGTGAACGTCGGCTTACCCACGAAATCCGTCAAATTATCCGCCGTTATCTCCAACTTTTCCGCCTCTTTCTTCACCACCTTGAAAGCAACTTTGCGCGCGACTTTTTCAATGTGCTTCTGAAGATTTCGCACACCGGACTCACGGCAGTAGGACTTAATGAGATAGTTTACGGCGCTGTCGTCGATATGAATACGCTCGTCGTTCAAACCGCTGTCCTTCATCGCTTGCGGCATCAAGTATTGTTTAGCTATCGCGAGCTTCTCCTCGGCAACGTATCCCGACATCTCGATCATTTCCATACGATCGCGCAACGGCTCGGGTATCGTGTCTGTCACGTTTGCCGTACATATGAACAGTACCTTCGACAAATCCACCGCAACGTCCAAATAATGATCCAAGAAATTTGCGTTTTGCTCCGGATCCAACATCTCCAGTAACGCCGACGCGGGATCACCCTGATGACCTCTGTAATCATGAAGAACGTCAATTTTAGACAACGAGAAACCGTAATTTCCAGCGATTTATCTACGTACTTTCCAATCTTGTCGACTTCGTCAATGAGAACGAGGGGATTTTCCGTTTTCGTTTTCTTCAGGCACTGAATTACTTTGCCAGGCATCGCGCCCACGTAAGTTCTACGGTGTCCCTTTATTTCCGCAACGTCGGTCATACCACCGACGCTGAAACGGAAGTACTCGCGGTTCAAAGCTCGAGCTATTGATCGCGCTATCGATGTCTTGCCGACTCCCGGCGGACCGTGGAAACACAATATTTTGCCCTGTGTCGTTCCCTTCAACTGGCTCACGGCGATGAATTCTGAAAAAACGAAGAGTCCGTTTGTATGTCGCACTCCCGAATGGAATGCGCGTTAGTTATTATCCTACCTAGTATCCTTTTTTTTATATCCTCCATTCCGTAATGATCCTTGTCGAGGACATCGGCAGCTTCTTGAAGATTCAAATTCTCGGTACTCGTTATTCCCCAGGGCATTGAGGTCAGCCAGTCCAAATAGTTCCTCGTTACACTAAGGAATCATCGAAAAGGTAGCTTCTGTCTGTCTCTATCTCTCTCTGAGTGTTCCAAAAGTGATCGTAAGATTCGCAGCTCTCTACTCTACTCACTTGAACTCGCTACTGTGACTCTCCAAGAAACTCAATTTATTGAGCTCCTCTTCGAGCACGTCCATCACCGGTTTCGGCACGACTTTGTCCCTTATTCTCTCCCTGTACTTTTCCTCGATCGCGTCCTTGTCATCCTTCTCGAGGCCTAGTTCCTTCTTGATGACTTTCAACTGCTCGTGCAGTATGTACTTCCGGTGCTGCTGTTTGACCTTTTCCTCGACCTCGCGGCCGATCTTTTGCTGGAGCTTGCTCAGCTCGTACTCTTTCTTCAACAGGGCCAACGACAGGCGCAGACGTTTGAGAATCTGGAACGAGAATATTCGTTGTTCGCGTTATCAAGATGTCTGGGGCAACGAGTTAAGAAGCTCAGGGTCTTTGCGGAGCAGGCGGTGAGAGGGGAACGTATATGCTTAAACACGGGTGCCTATAACGGCTGCCAACGCCGAATAATCAAATGTTCGGTTACGTAAAATAAACAAATTTCAGCTTATAAATATGTGAAATGCATATAATTGACTGTTCATAAATGTTATTGATGGTTTTGTGTTTATTATTTATATCGCGATTACATTATTAACTAAGTTGAAATATGGCAAACGCGCAATTTAGTTCTCAGAAGCTGAGAGTACTGAGCTCAGATACGAACGCCACATCGTGAGCGCTTAGCTGTGAAAAATCTTTTGCGAATTCAGTTTTTGTATTCGCCGAAAATGAAAAGATGGAAAAGTGAAAACCAAAGTGAAAAACAGGAAAATCGTCGGTGAAAGCGAGTGGAAAATGAAAAGCAGCAAAATAAAGTAGTTGAGCCGGAAAATGAAGGCACAGTCGAGGGTCGACGCACAATTTAGTTGAAGGCTATGTCGAAACACATGCACTGCAGCTTCTGTCAAAATAATGGATGAAAAATATTAAACATGAAGAAAAACACGGCATGGCCTCAATATTTTCTGCACTCTGCCAAAAATCCGAAGTTTGTTTGATTGGTAATAAACAAATTTTAATTATCATCTTTTTTTCGAACATTTAGCGTTGTATTACTCTCTCTTGTAATAATGCGGAACAAAAATAACGATAATGATCAAAAATATTTAAGTACTCTTTATGAAACCGCGCTAAGAAATTTATAACGAGGAATCAATAGTTTGTGCGTTTCTAATTGTAGCACCTATTCAAAATGGCCGACTTGACAGCAAGGTTGCCACATGTCGTAGCGCGCTTCCCGTCTTCCACAAACCAAATTTTCTGTTTTATTTCAAGAATATCTCGATAACGAGGCAGACAAAACGCTTCAATCTTCGTTGAAGTTCATAAAAATGTCATGAATTTGTTCCGCCTATTTGTATTCAATTCTCAACAGTTTCATAACGTTGCGAGAGTCGTATCACAGTTATCGTATAGCTTTTGCTATGTCGCCCGTGTACAAGAGTCTACCTTCAATAATTAATTGCTCAACAATCATGCAGACGAATGACGTGAAATTTTGCACGAAATCTTAACACCGGTTCGCAAATATTCTCAATAAATTCCAGCAAATTCTCAAGACTACGCGATAGCTGAGCAATCTCCTTAAGAAGAATGGGTTTGTCCAAGCTTCGACTCACGTCCATTTCTTCGAGGACTTCCTGCAACTCTTGCGCGTCCGCACCGGTCAACGCGGCTCCCAGGTCGCTCAGGTACACAGGATTGTCCACCACGCGTTGACCTTGATGCAACATTTGCTGGAGAGACTCCCGATAGAGAGGATTCATGCTTATTATATCCCGAATCGTCTTTATCAACTCTTGCGTCAGGGCCTGGAAAGAAGAGAAAACAATTCTCATGATCGTTCGGTAGAAAAATCCCCCAATTCCGTTTTTTCAAATCAAATTCAAAGGGGCAACGAGCAAAAGTTCACCTTGATTTCTTCCGTCTGACGAAACTTTTCGTGCGTCACATTAACGACTTCGACCATCAGCAATCCTTGCATCGCTGTTTCCTCGGGGATCTCCGCCGCAGTCTCGGTGCCTGACTGTTCGCTCGTTTTCTCGACTGTCCTGTCCTCCGTGCTCTCGGCTACGTCGCTCTTGTGCTTCGCCGCCTCGGCGGACTCCGATTCGGTGATTTTTTTATGCCGCAATACCGCTCGGCGATTCTTCTTGCTGACGATCATCGAGTCGTCTACAGGAACGTTAATCGTCGCATTTAGTAGTGGAAACGACAGTTTCATTTCTGCGCAAAGTATACACAGCTTTTATAGTCGCAACCTCGTCCGGTCGACGGACTTTTTGGATTTGTTTGGGTTGCAGCAGAGAGAAATTGTAAGAGCGATGATCTCTTGGCGTCGGATATATATATATATATATATATATTTTTATCATTAGCCTTTTTTTGAACCCAGTATGGCGATCTCTGTGGAAATTTCTAATTTATTTCGTTGCCGATCTTAGCTGTACTTACCATGAGCCGGTTGGGGCGCGAGATCCTCCAATATTTGTCCGACTATCTTGATTCTTCTGTGCGCCATTATTACGAGCCTGAGACGCTCGCCGAGATCCTGTACCTCGTGTATCTGCGCGAACGTACCGATCGAATAAACGTCGTCAATGTTTTGAACAACTTCGGCTTCGTTTCTGGTAAAATAAACAGTCCGATTTGAGCTTCGCATTACGTAAATATGAATGGGATTGAAAAATATATGTTTCTCGCGTACTCTTCGTTCTTCTTGAGGAAAATTCCGATGTACGGCTGATTGAGCTTGACCTTTCTCCTTATGAGATTGACGAGGGTGGGATTGGTGATTTCTATGAGCTTGATGAATCGAGGAAAAACGGGATTCCTGTTGATCGCTATTACCGGAACGTGAGGCCAGACTTCCGGCACTACCACGGTGGCGGGCAGAGACGCCGGATACTCGTCCGCCGGATCCAATTCGGCTTCGCTGCAGGAACGAAAATAAAGCATGTAACTCTAAAATTTCGTCAAGGTCATTGGAAGCGAGGAAAATTCTCTGCTATCTTGATTTTGTTTTTAATCGTCATAAGGAGTCCATCCTGGAAGATCCGTGAAGAGGATCTTAGAGGTAAGCGTCCATAGGTCGACATTGAACGCATCGTACGGATTTCAGTATTCTTTCTTTAGTTAGTTGTACAAGTGAATTCACCGATCCGCATCGGACGGACCGCAGGCATCGAGCCGTCGTCAATGCCAACGCGATTTCTCGAAGGGGCAAGTTTTCCGATACGTGCCAATGATGTCATACGGATTGCCGACCAGTGGCCGCAATCGTAAATATATGTGGTCTCAGGATCCCAAGAAGAGCAACGAACTTGGAAGACTAACGAAAATACTGAAAAAATTTTACGTCGTAGTTTACCAAATCAGAAAATTGGGTATGATATTCCTCGTACTGCGATCTCTTCTCGAATATGTCATGTATCCAGATTTTGGAAATACTTTGATATTTCGGCCAAACGAAACGCTTTTTCAAGAGCGAATAAAGTCGATTTTCGATTAAATAACGGAGCTATAGCGGTTGGAAGAAAAAAAATATCGTTTTTTTGCTACATTTTTGGAGCTAAGGTGATCTTTTTCATGGTTTTCGCGTGTGGGCGTATTTGTGTAGAATAACGTTCTGAAAAGTTCCACCCTCTAATCGAGCTGGAATTTTGCACTGACCTATCGAATTTTAAGTAAAATTTTTTTTTAATGTACTGCGCTGCTACTATATTTACACTGGTGGAATTAATTCTGGAAACTTTCAAGAGAAATTTGCCTTTTTTTATAATTACCCAGAAAATTATGGTGTTGAAAATGTATCGTTGGAACGCAATGGAAGTTCTTTTTTACATTTTATTTTCCATATTTCATTGTTATATTTTTTTTAACAGAATTATATTGTAAATTGGTAAATAAATATCTAAAAAGATGGTCGAAGAATTTTCGTTGACAAAATGTGCCATAAGAAATTAAAGAAATTCAGAAATATAAATTTTCGTTGCATTCCAACTATGCAAACTTCAACCGCGTAGAAAATGTATATTCTGCTCCGCCGAAATAATATTGTAATGTTTTTATTTTAATTTATGTTTATACTCAATATACGCACGATTAATTTTGCAAATGTTTCAATTTTTTAAATATAAAATCGCCCAGTACGAATCTTTTAAAATGTTAAAAGCGTCCAGAATGGATTTCACTAATGTATATCTAATAGGCTCAGTTCTAGCTATATGTATGTATATGATATGTTCCTATGTTTTAGAGCATTCCTTGGCACTGATAAGGGCTGTTTTAGTGATTTGTTTTAGGTATGTGTGTGGGAATGCATGCGTGTGTGCGTAGATCCGAAATATAGCGAAAAATCGACGTTTTTTTTCCCCAATTGCTAAAGTTCTGTTATTTGATTGAAAATCGACTTTTATCACTTTTGAAAAAGCGTTTCTGTTTGGCAAAATATAAATGTTGTACGGTCAAAATTTGTCTACTGGAATATCGTAGTACTGCTCATATTTTCCGTTTCTTTCTTCTCCTGGCGACAAGCATACAACCGCGACAAGTTCTTCGTCGCTTTCCATTTTGGCCCGCACACACTATTCATCCGCTCGCTATGAAAATCCAAAAGTTAATGTTGAAAATCTGTTTGCAAATGGCCGTGGCATCTGCAATCCGAATGCTCCGGATAAAGTAGACGCGCTACCCGGCGCTACACCTAATAAAACCGTTTGATGCGATCCATACGATACGACGCTGACCTGTGGACGATTACCATAAAGAACGTGCAGGAGGACTTTCGTAGTCCGAGTCTGTGGCGGAAGATGGAAATGATGGTATCGATACTGTTTGTCGTTACGACATCGGCACCTCGTTGAAGGTTGCCGATGGCAATCTCGAGAGAATAATTGCCGCGTCTTTAGGGGATTCCTACCTCGCAGGAGGATCCTTATCGGAGGGCGGTTTCTTCGTGGAGAAGCCTCTGACGTTGACGAGAGCGCTGCTGTGTCTGTAAAGTTTTGGGCCGGCGACTGCATCAATTCGAGCCAACGAGTATCGCAAATATTGCGTCCTCCTGACCGGCAAAACTCGCGACGTATCCTCGCGACACGACGAGACGTAGATATTTCGGTTGGCGTTGAATCTGTGACGCAAGGTCGGCAGGAGCCTCCTCTCGAGAGCTCCCATCAAGAGCCTCATCGTGAAATAATTCTCGTTCTATGTTGGATGATGAAATTCTAGCGTGTAACTACGGATAAATAAATTGAGACGTGCGCTTCGTCACTGTCCGAGAGTTCGACGGTCAACACGGTTATGTGTACGATCGTGGGAGAAGGGAGAAAATACGCGCGTGTACCGAGACCTAACCCAAGCTGTGCGATGCATCCCACGAGTCTAGAAGTAACCATGGAAATTAAAGCACAGAAGAGTCGGAACTTCGTGTCTTGAATTGACCGCGCAACGGAGACGAACAATAGTTCCAGCGAGGCGGCGCTTCGGTCGCTCTACGGTCTCGACTTTGAGGAGGTTGCTCAGCTATCGCGTAATGTTAAAGAGGTTAAGGTGTTAGGAGAGGAAAATGATGTACCCTGGAAATTGTAATGTAAAAAAAAATTGGTAACATTTTTGTGCAGCTTAAAAACTTGGTTATTGAGAAAAATCCATAATAATGCAAGACTAAATTACTTGTAAGCTTATGGGTGTTGAGTGACGTATCGTGATATCTCGATAATAAATTATGCTAAAAATATGAAAATTTCTACAATCAACGAAGAAGGATGAGTTAGCATGGCCAAATTTTCCCAATATTTTTAGGAGATTCAATTTGACAAAATAAATCGTTTATTCTGACAAATAGCTCAGTAACTGAAAACCAGGCAACGTTGCATATCAAGCGTACCAGAGTCCGTGCGCCGCGGCGGTAATTTCGGAAATACATTATACCTGATTGATGACGCTCAAGATTAAAATACATTTATAGGGATGGGAGAAATGAATAAAGTTTGTATCGTTCAGAACAAAGAACAATTTATTTTTCTCGGTATATGATATATTTTTTTATATATAATGATATATATTGTCATTAGATTACATTACACAATATTATCATTATTCATAATGATATATATTTTTTATAATATTTATATAAACATACATATCTTTTATTTCAATATCTATAAAACGAATATTTCGATATTAATCTCGAAACTCCGTTTTTAAACACTCGAAAGCTTCTAAAAATATTGATTTTGGAAAAAAAAGGTCCAAGGCAAAATACGTCAACATGCTCAAAAGTGCATTAAAAAAATGATTTTTTTTTAACCGAAGTTTTTTTCATTATAATTTTACAATTTGTGGTGTGCTAGATTCATTGTTCCATGCGTTTTTCCCAGAAAGTTTCGAGTCCTCGCTTCTTGCCCGATCGAATCGCGTGAAGCGTTACCGTACCGTTATAGACTTTTCGACCCCGTAGATCGAGCGTTTGCCGAAGCCGCCGGCCAAAAGTGCGGGCACTCCCTGAAAATCCGAATGGAAAAAAAATCGAAAAAAAAAAATCACATATTCACATTGCATCTCTAAACTATGTACTTACACCTGCTATCTGCATTCCGGTCTTCAACACTTCCCCGCTGGTTTGCAGAATGTCCGCACCGATTTGTGAAACGTCACTAAATGCGTGCTTTCCCTATCAGGGCAAAGGTATAAATATATGCATATATAAATATATGTCATCAACACGGCCGCACACATCTTTGATTCATTTTATATGCATATATGTATCCTCAATAGTATGGATTATCCCTATGCATTTTCCTTTTCCAGGAATAGTTATATATATATATATATATATATATATATATATAAAGTTATATAACTATACAGTTACATAGTTGCATAGTTACACAGTTATATACAATAATTATATGGTTATAGTTGCATATATTTATGTAGTGATTTAAGTATAAAATTATATACTTATACAGTTATATAGTTATATAATTATATAGTTATATAGTTACATAGCTGCATAGTTATGTAGTGATCTAGGTATATAATTATATACTTATACAGTTATATAGTCATATAATTATATAGTTATATAGTTATATAGTTGCATAGTTATGTAGTGATTTAGGTATAAAATTATATACTTATACAGTTATATAGTTATATAATTATATAGTTATATAATTATATAATTATATAGTTATATAATTATATAATTATATAGTTATATAGTTGCATAGTTAAATAGTTATATAATTATATAGTTATATAGTTATATAGTTGCATAGTTGCATAGTTGCATAGTTATGTAGTGATTTAGGTATATAATTATATACTTATACAGTTATATAGTTATATAATTATATAGTTATATAATTATATAATTATATAGTTATATAGTTGCATAGTTAAATAGTTATATAATTATATAGTTATATAGTTATATAGTTGCATAGTTGCATAGTTGCATAGTTATGTAGTGATTTAGGTATAAAATTATATACTTATACAGTTATATAGTTATATAATTATATAGTTATATAGTTCCATAGTTATTTAGTGATTTAGGTATAAAATTAAATACTTAAACAGTTATATAGTTATATAAATATATAAATATAATTATATAGTTATATAGTTAAATAGTTGCATCGTTATGTAGTGATTTAGGTATAAATTTATATACTTATACAGTTATATAGTTATATAAATATAAATATATAATTATATAGTTATAGTTGCATAGTTATGTAGTGAGTTAGGTATAAAATTATATACTTATACAGTTACATAGTTACATAGTTCCACAGTCATATAATTATATAGTTTTTGAATAAATATGTGTGTGTATGTATGTGGATATATATATACAATAGTAAAAAAGTATATACACATATATAGAAGAATACAATATGCCGAGTTATACATATAGATTCTTAGTTTTTATCTAGATATATTCACCGTTTTCATAACATCTTCAGCCAACTTCATTATGTCGCGCTTCTCTTCCTGTTGATGAGTTTATAATAATAATGCTAGTAAACGATTTACCATGATCACAAGTGTTATAGATACGCCCGACAACTTACCGATCTGAACCGCACGGTCGATTTTGCCTTTACGGGACAAAATAAGTGAATCGATTGTTATTTTGTCCTATCGAACTTTACAGCAGCCTGGTGAATTTCGGAAAACGTAAAAACTCACCTCGACCATAGCTACAACGAGTAGACCGATAATAATAAGAAAGACAATTTTGACCATCATGCACTTCTTTCGAGAAGCGCGGCGGGAAAGCAAATTCGAAGGAGTCGCGCAAGAAGTCGTCCATTTATATGCAACGAAAACTTGGTCGTATTTTCGCCACCTTCCGGCACCGTCGTGAACCAATGACGTAAAATCAAACGATTTCCTGTCTCAGGTTTGACTTTCGGCTCGGAAATTACAACGCTTCCGGTATATTTTATATTTTTTTGTTATCTTTGCAAGACTTTTCGAGCATTAAAAATACCACAATCGCATGTGTGACTATTAATTTCGTCGTACGAGGCTATAGGATACGTGTCTCGGAAAAATTTGGAGTTTACCGGGACATTGGGCACATTTCATTTTTCGATATTTTAGATTTATATTTGTATGTACAGGATGGGCGGAAAAGGAACGTCCAAAAAAAAAAAATCGCGAGGAAAATACATACGAAAGAGTGAAAAATAAAAAATGCTTTTCTTCTTGACAAGTTAAGAAGAATCGTGGAATGTAGATGGGTGTGATTGGGATAGTTATTGACACGAGTCATCTAGATTTTCCTTCAGAACGTCACTTTTTCGCCAACCTTGTATATAGAACATCCAAACGTACAATTTTGGGACATCACGTCGTAGGAATATTTTGGTACGATAAGCAAAAAGTTTGTTTGAAGAGCCATCGCCTTTGCAAACGAGCACTTCAATGTGTGCGATCGTTAAAAAAAAATTAAGTACACTTATTCTCCAAAAGACCAGGCATAAAAATATATTATCTATATATCGTTGCATTAAAAAAAAAAAACGACCTACAGAGCCATCGAAATACACTTCCTGGTGTAATAAAAAAAATCTGCACAATCAAACGCAATGTTTAAATGCAAACGAATTTTCATTACCGATTTCATTCAGGTGACGAAAAAAAAATCACGAGCCATGGAGGATGATGGGAACTCCGACAATCTTCGAAAATCTTCAGCTTGGGAAAATCTCTGGACGACTGAAAACAACGCGACGAAAGAAACTCCCGCGGACGGCGACGTCGAAGGAGCGGCAAAAGTTACGCGGGAAAAAAAAAATTCTGTAACGTGGGATAAAACGTGCTACGATCCGCAGGAACTGAGGCCTAAGAGTATAATTTCGTCGGAAATCATTTGGAAAAGTCGACTGACCAGCCGAGACGCGAACGCCCAAAATTCAATCGCTAAATCGCCGATCGAGAACGATGATGATTTTTGGGAAAATTTGAAAAAACGAATGAACGAAGATCGCGATAAGTAAATAAAGGAATATTTACCAAATTTCGTATAAGGAGGGATTTATATGAGAAAAAAAATTTACGCCTTAACAATTAGTCTCGCGGCGGTTTTTACAAGCTTTTTTCAGTCATTTTGTCGCGCGATGCATAAACGTTCGGATGTCAAAATGTGTGTTCTGAAAAATGTGCAATCGCAAGATCATTTTACCGTTTCCCCTCGCACTGCTCCAAAAATGGAAATTAAAAAAAAAAACAAAAAATCGTGTATGGGTCGGTAATTAAACGAAAACCCGCATTTTCGGGAGTCATCGATCCTTAATCTCGAAATTTCGAATTTAGTAAAATTCTTCGCGGCTTGTTCCACGCTAATTTAAGGGGCTGTTCTACTGTAATGGCTAAAAAATAAGCTATTTTTAATCATTTTTTTTTTCGAAAACTGTTGCATGTATCGGTACAAACTTGTTTTCGCGTAAAGGTATACTTTTATAGAATAGAAAACAATTTTTTTTGTTGCATATAAAATAAATATTTATTTAACAATTAATAATCGTGTAAAGGCCTGAAAAAAAGTATGTCGCTATGGCGTTTATATGCAACAACAAAAAAAACAATTTTTTTTGTTGCATATAAAATGAATATTTATTTAACAATCAATAATCGTGCAAAGGCCTGAAAAAAAGTATGTCGCTATGGCGTTGATGAATTGCGCTCTTCAGGTAATCCGAAACAAAAGATTAAAAAAGATTCTTAAGGACTTAGGCCAGTCTAGAGGCCAAAAACGGAATATTTGGTGATTTTTTTTTCAGCGAAAACATAAAATAAATCGTAATTAGAAAATAGGGGTTTTTATTATACACGTAATTGACTATACAAAATTATTTTTTCACAGCGATACATGTCAAAATGACGACTGTGCAGTATTTTTCCGATGACGCCTTTATTTCTGGAAGGTCAACGGCCGGACCAACAGCTCCTATAATTTTTGAGTTATGATGAGACACTAAAGTTTTTTCGATTATATATATCAATAGCTATAGAAGTACGTAGGATTTTTTTGATATATTGTTTTTTGTCAAAATGGTGCATTTATAAAACAAAAAGTATAAAATGCCATGAGAAAATCGTCAGAAAATTGTTTATAAAAAAGGAAGTATGCAATATAATTTAAAAAATCCTACGCAGTGCCTCAGGAAATGTAATTCTAAATATACAGTTAAAATTTCAAGTGAATCCGTTGAAATTTGTTTGAGTTATGAGTCCGGCCGACTTGAAAAATGTAGTTTTGAGATAAACGCGTTTAAAGTTAGTAGAAAGTAACGACATGAATAAAGAGGGGTTGCGCTAGAATTCGAAAATCGAGTACACAGAGATTTTTCACACCCAATAATCTTTTGGAATATAATTTTATAGGTACTAAGGTACATTTTTCACTAAAAAAAAATCGATTAAAAAAAATCCTAGAGTGGCCTAAGGTCTTAATCTGTACGGGTGTCGCTATCGTTCGAACTAGAATTATTATTTTATATTGCAAAATAACAAAATGGCATCGTTTTTTGCAAAAGTGTTCGAAAAACACGTTTTTTTCGTCACAATTCGGGCGAAAGTATAAGTAAAAATGAATATTTTTTAAATAATTCTAATTCGGGCGATAGCGACACTAATACAGATTAAGAATCTTTTTGAATTTTTTGTTTCAGATTACCTGGAGATCGCAAATCATCAACGCCAGCGACTTTTTTTTCATGCCTTTACACGATTACAAATTGTTAAATAAATATACATTTATATGCAACGAAAAAAATCGTTTTCTATTCCATAAGAGTTTTTACCGATACGTGCAACAGTTCTCAAAAAAAAAATTATTAAAAAATTCCTTATTTTTAGAGCCTTCACAGTAAAATAGCCCCGTAAAATATAAGCTGCTCCGTTGATAAGGAATATCAGCTCTCTTGTGCCGAGATGGCGAATAAAAATTTGTCATATTTGCACAATTTGTAAACGACTATTTCTTCGTCCCCAGAATCTCCACGTACAAGACCACGACGGCGGGTTTTCCAAAGCGCGTATCGCTCGCGAGAAAGAGACGAAGCCTGTTCAACAGCGAGAGCCTAAATTTGGTGAAAAGATTTCGGGCAGAGGTCGTAGCTAGATCCGATCGATTGTCCGGCGATAATGGAATTTT
The DNA here is from genome assembly GCA_963932345.1 of Ophion ventricosus. Classification (NCBI taxonomy): domain Eukaryota; kingdom Metazoa; phylum Arthropoda; class Insecta; order Hymenoptera; family Ichneumonidae; genus Ophion; species Ophion ventricosus. The sequence goes on from OZ010717.1 coordinate 24,622,021, forward strand.
TACGCTTTCGAATAAAATAAGTGACGAGGATCGGGAAAACGTTTACGGGACAAATTTGACGAAGGAAACGAGTCACGTTGGTGTGGATAATAAAAAAAAATCGGAGACTAATTTCGTCGAGACTTCGATTAACGATATTGCCTCGGATACCGATCAAGCCTCCCCCTGTCCAACACCGGCGATCCTGGTGCAAGAATTGGAAAATCGGAATTCTAATCGCACACCTTCTGCTGCGTCGATCACCTCACCTCAGACCACATTTTAAAAATATTTGGTATTTTTTAAATAACGAAAGAACATTGCCTTTTTTTTTTATCGTATAAAAATTGGTAAATGATCGGTAAGAAATCGTTCAAAAAACGGTAACTAATTAATAATCAATTTAATCCATTTTTCATTCTGTCACAAAAATTGTTTCTCGATTTTTTTTTGTATTTTTTCTCTTACGTTTTGTGGATTAGTTTTTTTTATTTTACTTAGTTTGGATTAATTTGATAAATTTTAGATTATTTTTTTTCAGATCTACACAGAGTTTTTAAGACTATTAATATTACGTTAATAAAACTGACAAATTGATGGCACAGTACAATTAGCAAATAAATTTTAATAATTACTTCATTAGTCATTAAGACTTTGAGAAAACATGATAATTTGAAATCACTTTGATACGATACACATAATTTTAATACAATCAGCAATTAGATTGCAGATATGGAATACATGAATTATCAGAACAGAGATTTACAATTAATTCTTCAAATGTATTTCTATTATTTTAAGAAGATTCACTTATGTGTAGTTTTATTCGACGATATAAAATAAAATAAGAATATCCACCATTTTTTCGATCGTAATTATTTTTCCCGTAAAAAATCTTACTCATTTTTCGTTTTTCTATCCATAAATCGTATTTTTACAGTTAGAAAAAAAGTCTAGAATATTCTCCCAAAGTTTTAAGTCAATCCACGGAGAGAATTAAAAAGTAATTTTTGTCGTGAATTTCACGGTAAAAATTACCGTGATATATTTCAATGTGGTGACAAGTGAGAAAAGCATAATAATTCGTATGCGACAAGTTTTTTTTTTAACTCACGTTACAGAAAATTTCAAATACGTAGGTAAAATTTTACTATACAAGAAGGGTAGCGCGCACGATAATTTTTACCGAGAGCACAATACATTTTCCTATAACACTCATTAAATTTTATAATAAATCTTAAAATAACTGTTATAAAGACGATACTTTTTTTATAGACATTTTTGAAAGGCATAAAATAATAGAATGTACAGTAAAATTTCGCTGATATTATATATTTTTTAAATTTAAGTTTTGCGTATTTTGTTAAACATGAAAATTTACTAGAAAATCTGGTAAAATTTTCTATCTGAAGAAGAAATTTTATTTTATTTTCGTGAAAATCTGTGTTTTACTCAGTAATAATAAGCGAAGTTTCAGGGTTGTCATCTGGTTACCGTTACTGCACGGTAATTTTTAACATTTAATTCTCTCCTTGTGGAAGAGGAAGGAGAGAGTGAAGGAGGGGAATAGTAGAACAAGAAAAAGACAAAAAAGATGGAAAGAGTTAAGGGGAGGAGCAGGCGAAGCGAAAAATAGGTTAAGATAGAGAGTAAAAAAAATATATGTTTGTAAAAGACTTGTATTAAAAGTCATAAAACTCGATTATATATATATATTTTTTTTTTAAATAGAGAAAATATGCTTTTTTTTTGCTTCGAAACCCACGTAACCCCTAATAATATGTAATCAAATTTAAATATGAATAATTTATTATCAATAAAAAGTTTTAAAAAATACGCGTCCTCCGTCACTATTCCGCAACCTCCACAAATGTCTTTTCAAAACATTATTGTCTTATCACTTTTTTTATTATAACAAATTATATAATATCAAAATACAATAAAAACATGTTCTTTTTAAATATAAATTTTTTACCGCCGAAGCGCAGAGAACGTCGCGCTGACTCGCGAGAGGGCGTTGAAAGTTGCGTAGCTCTGATCGGGCCATGCCACCACACCTGGGTCAAAAGTGTCGAAAATTAATTTCAGGCAGTCATGTGTTGTCTTTCAGGCCAGAGTAAACACACCAGTGTGTCAGTACATTATGACGTTTCAGGCTTGAAATAAATACAATTTATGCTCAGGTGTATTCGTACATATACGTATATGTATATCCACATAGTTATTAATGTAGACACATATATGCGTGGAAAACAAATATATCTTCGAGTCCGAAGAATTTCGTCGACAGTTGATTCTGAATCATGGAGAGCAAAAGTTGCAACAATTTTATTAGTTACGTTGGTTTCGAGGAACACGAGATGCAGGTAAAAACCCAAACGAGCGCTAACGAATGGACCGAAAAATTTCGCAAAGATTTGCTCAAAAATCAGGCGAAGATCGTCGCTGATGAACTTTCATTTGTTGCAGCCTCTGGGACAGAGTCGGAGGAACTCCCTGAGCGAGAACAGTATAAAACTTTTGCACGGCGAATTGCTCATAGCGGAGGCGCAAAGTGTCCTTATGTTCTCACCAGTCGGCGACCTGAAACAGGGCACCTCGGGAATACTGTCCGTGACGAATTTCAAGCTTACCTTCATCACTTCGGACGACTCTAGCACGGAGGTGATTCGCGCGTGCACTGCGGAATTGAAAATGCGTTTTTGAGTGTTGTCGGGCTTGAAGTGTTCGGTTGAGAAACTATCGGACCTAGCTATGAGACGCCTAAAATGCATTTATCTTTACCGATTCTCCATTTTTTTAATGTCGGCACTCTCATTTTTGTCACGTTCTTGTTACTGCTACTTCGGGGTAGTGAAATCGGTTGAAATGTTTTCAAACATGATTTCCAGCAGTGATAAATGTTAGAACGATTAATATTGTGGCAAGGGATGGTTAGAAAACTGACTGAAAAAAACTTATTGTTCAGTAGCAGCGAGTATAGATTTGTTTAAGTTTTATTGGGATAACTTTTATTGTACAATAGCCGCGAGTTTCTTTGGGTTTAAGTAGGGAAACTTTTATTATACAGTAGCAATGAGTTTGGGTTAAAGTGGGAAAACTTTTTATTATGCAGTAGCAGCGAGTTTGTTTGGGTTTTAGTGAGTAACGCAAACAAACCCAAACAATCCATCCACATTTATTGTACGGTCGTAATTGTATCCCAAACACACAGACCATACAAATTTATTGTACAGCAGTGGTTTATTTATTATTTATTGTACACCCAAACAAAACCAACAAGATTTATTGTACAGCAGTATTAGTAACCGGAGCAAACCCAAACAGACGATTCATATACATTTATTTTACATTGATAGTAGTGACCCAAACAATCCACAAATATTCATTGTACAGAGGTCGTAGTAACCCAAACAACCTACAACCATTAATTACACAGGAGTAGTAGTAACCCAAGCAAACCCAAAGAGACGATTCATGTACATGAACACAAACAAATTTATTGAAGAGAGGTCATATTAACCCAAACGATCCGTCCGTCCAAACAAATCGGAACGAACCCGGCACACGTTCGTTGTACAACACTTCCCACCAATAATTCTCCCTGAACAGGATTCTCCATTTTTTCTTTCGACAAGAAAAGTTTTCACGCTGCACGTGTCGACAATGCTCTGTCTATCTTGCAGGACATCGTTCATCAGCAAAATCACCTTTACGGCTATACGGACACTTGTCTGTCGAATATAGAAGAGATTTACTTAATAATTGGCGACAAGAAGAGAAGACTACTGCCCGGTAGCACGGTACCATCCAAAGTCAAGGGAATATTCATAATATGCAAGGTAAATGAGCGCAAAATCAAAGTAGGAGAGACGGAATCATTGCGTAAAAAAGGAGAAAGAAAATATTAAGAATATATTTGATTAATTTGTTTGTCGATCAATGTGACATTGCAACATTCTTAGATCACAATTGTACGATTTTCCCGCAGAATTTAAGAACATGGTCGTTCTCCTTTAAATTTTCGCCCCTCGGTCACGGAAACACTCTGCTGACGACGTTGCTCCATCACGCCTTTCCCACGAGGCATCATCTTTTGTTCGCCTACGACTACAAGTGCGTATCGGGCAGCGAATAGAGAGAGAGAGAGGAGAGAAAGACGAGGACGATTATTGGGGTAAGGTCGATTGAATGTTGTTGTGAAATATTTTCAGAGAAGCGTATTACAGCAGCATCGACAAAGGTGTACGTCTCTTCCGCGACGTGTCCGACTGGCAGAACGAGCTCGATCGTATAGCTCGGCAGGATCACAAGATACGAAAGAATTGGCGGCTATCGTCAGCGAACGCGCAATTCCAGCTCTCGTCCAGGTGAGAATTCACGGTAGAATTGTCGACTGGCAATAATTTTGTCATTGCGAAACGGTAACCGAGGGTGCGCAGTTTGCCGCAGTACATCGTTGTCCCGGCCTCGGTGACGGACAGTCAACTGTCTGGTGCAGCGACGCATTTCCAAGGCAATCGACCGCCCGTGTGGTCATGGTCGAACGAGCGCGGTGCAGCTCTTGTGAAAATGTCTGAGCTATCGCCAAGCATAACCGAGCGCACGCAGGAGAACATCATGCTGGAGAATATTCGTAAAAGTCATCCGCAGAGATTGGCTATGACGGTTGTCGATTTGAATAAAGACGTTACCGTTAAGTCCGTGGCTGCTGGATTCTCAAAATTCGTAGGATTATGCGCTCCTGGTGAGTGAAAATTCTTTTCTGGAAGATTTTTTTCTCATTACCATTATTCAAGACATTTATACCGGATGCGAACAACATGTCTAGACATTGAGGAGCGCTTTTTCGTGCTCGTTTTTTTTTTGCTTGCAGAAAACATTAGGCAATTTTGGATACAGGACAATAATTTTTACTCGTTACTGGAGAGCACGAAGTGGCTGAAATTCGTGTCTTACTGTTTGCAAAAGGCGCTCGAAGCGAGCGAGAAACTTGAGGAAGGAAGCTCCGTTATTTTGCAGGGTGAGACGTCACATCTCGAATTGGCACTTTGATCCGTATGGGACCTCTTCTCATTGGCTACTTCTTACAGAGGGTTCCGGCAGGGACATGTGTTGCGTGATCTCGAGCCTGGTCCAGCTCCTCCTCGATCCGTATTTTCGTACGATAACTGGATTTCAAAGTCTGGTGCAGAAGGAATGGGTCGCAGCTGGACATCCTTTCTGCGATCGTTTGGGCCACATACTAAACGCAGATTCCGAAAAAGTATGAACGGCGAATGAAGCGCGGCAGTTTCGTATATCCCGGCGCTTCTATGTCCGCGCAGTCTTTTCATTCCTGATCAATTTTCATTGCAGTCACCTCTTTTTCTTCTTTATCTCGACTGCGTGTGGCAGTTGCGCCAACAATTTCCCGTCCACTTTGAATTCACGGAAACTTACTTGACGACGCTCTGGGACACGGCCCACGTCTCGATCTTCGACACGTTCATCTTTAATTGCGAGCGCGACAGAGCAGTGGCAGCTATGGTACGAATGCTTGTATTATTTGTGCACAGGGGAAAAATGGGTCGACGAAATACTGACGGGTCTCCGTAAGCTTAGGCCCTAAAAGACGGGGCGATTTTCAATTTTTTATTCTTCTAAAGGCAGTGTTGGGATGGAGAGGTCGGATTTTTACACACAATTCACGCATGATTTTACCAAGTTTGTGTTGGATTTTTTCATTTCAAATATTGATAAACAATGAAGTTATTATTATTTTTTAAATTTATATGTAAAAAAATAATTTTTTAAAAACAAATTTTTATTTAATGTACTGAAAAGTAGAAAATAATTTTTCTTACCAAGTCACCTATATTTTACTATAAATAAAAGCTTAGGGGGCTCAACTTTTTAAATGTTTAATAAATATGATTTGAATTTGAAATTTCGAATTGAATTTGGCACAATAGTAATTTGAGAAATTATTATTACACGTTTTTAGAAAATCTTTGTCGTAAACTAGAACAAGACCCTAGGCCATAAAAAGACACAATAAAGAAATCGTATTTTTGAAATTTCAAGCATACGCAGACCCCTCAAGATGAAATTCATTTTCGTAAACGTTCATTGCAATTCTTCAAAATTGTCCTACAACCGTCGATGCTCCTCGAGGAAATGATCCAAAGTAATGTTTTCCGTATCGTTTCGTAGGATCCGAGCAACCCTCTGATACTTCGAAGCGCGTGGGATTGGCGCGAGCAGTTCAACGACCAGGACATTCTGCTCTTCTACAACCCGCTCTTCGACCGTCGTCTTCTGGACGAGAAGCCGTGCGCCCTCAAGCCCGTCTGCAACGTCTCCTGTCTCGAGCTATGGTCGCAATGTTACTTCCGTTGGATACCGCCCCTCGAGATACGTAACGGTGGCAAAAATCACGCGGAACTTTACGCGAGATTGTTGCAAAACGCGATCGGACAATTGAGGGTTAACGCAAACGGTACTTGTGGCTCGCCGGTCGACAAGATTAACACGTACCTTTTGCAAACGAATATCGACAGTTTTTATCCGTTCGGAAACAAGAAAAACGGCAACACGATTAGTACGCCGATCATGAACAGCTCGATCCTCATGACCGAGAGCCTCATGGACGCCCAGTCACTGTTGACCGCGCCCGACTGATGAATCTTCTATAACAAAAAAAAACCATCCAATAACGCTTGGAATTCTCGAGTAGAGAAAAAAAAACAGATCTTTTTTTTTTATTCCCCGCGATTTCTTACGCAAGGCACTGTACCACGGAGAGTCTTTGCATGACCTTCTTGTTCGCACCGCTGAGAAAAAATCTACAGAAAATAAGATAAGACGGACAAAAAAAAGAACCGTGGACGCCGCAGTGATATCGTTTTTGTTAGATAACTTAAAAACCGCAGCTAATTAGCGATTAAGAACTTTTTTTTTGTACACTCATTGTGACGGAGGAAATTTACGTGTGTACGTTTCCAATCGTTGAGCGATGTTTGCCTTATATTTATCGCGATCGTTTTAGGGTATATGTGTTACAGTTCAAACGCGTTTTTAGTTTAAACGCGCTTTTTTCTAGTAAAAACTAGATCTGACTGAACGCCCTCGTTCCAACCAATTTTTCCTAGTGAAAATTAGAATTAACTGATAAATAAATTTGAATGTTAGTTAGTTTTGAATCAGAAAAATTAGCTTGTTTGAGTAAAAACTAGTTTCCTGGTAAAACTAGTTTGTACTAGGAAAACGTTTTTTCCTAGTTGTGTGTAGTTTTTACTAGGAAACTAGTTACTAAAAAAAACTGGTTACTAGATAACCTAGTTACCAAAGAAAAAATAGCTACAGTTTCTGCTAGGAAACTAGTTTATACCAAAACAAACTAGTTATGTGTAATTTTTTCTCTAGTAACTGGTTTCCTAGTAAAAACTAGTTTTTTTTTCGATTAATTACTTTCCTAGTTAAAACGAGTTTTTTCTAGGAAAAACTAGTAAATATACCTTTCGTTCGAACTAGTTTTAACTAGGAAATACTGGTTCTAACGAAATGAATCAGTTGAAACTGTTGGGTTTTACTACTAGTTTTTACTAGTAAAAGTAGTAATAAAAGTAACTAGTACTAATATTGCTAGTAAAAAAGTCGTAACTAGTTTTTTCTACTAACTCGGTCCCTAGTAAAAACTAGTTTCTGATCCAAACAAACTAGTTTGTTTTTACTAAACGACATACTAGTTTTTAGTAAAAAATATTTTGTTTGGGTCAAAAACTAGTTTTTACTAAGAAGTTATAACTAGTTTTTTTCTAACTCGTTTCCCAGTAAAAACTAGTTTTTACTAGGAAGTCGTTATTGATTTTTCTACTAACTCGTTTCGTAGTAAAAACTAGTTTTTTACCCAACAAACTAGTTTTTAGTAAAAACTTTTTTTTAGTAAAAGTTTTTTTAGTAAAAGTTGTCTACCCAAACAAACTAGTTTTTACTAGAAAACGATTTAGTAGAAAAAACTAGTTACGACTTTTTTACTAAGAAAATCTACTTGTACCGAGGGCGTTCAGTAAGAACTAGCTTTTACTAGGGAAAACGCGTTCAAACTGAAAACGGGCTTCAACTATAACATACAAATGTATAGACACGTAAGTACACGCGTCCGTTCCAAGAGCTTATTGTAGAACATCGAGGGATAAAAAGGAGCAACTCCGTTGTGAAATAATTACGTTGTGTAAAATATTTTTTTTATTGATCAATAGAGTTTTTCTTTTCTCGTCGAGACACAAACTTTCGTCTATACTCTTGTTGCGACAAAAATCATCGTCTACACTCTCAGTTAATATTTACACTTCCCTTCCTCGACCTCGCTCCTTTTGCGTGTATTCTAGAACACCTTGAGATCGACAAGGAACGGGACTGCGCACTGGACCTGACTCAAAGTCGTTTCTTCGTTTCTTTTGCGAGCACGGTGATGCGTGAGAATATATTTCTTCACTTGGGGGACTACTATCTAAATTTGAGCATTTTTGGAAAAATCTCAGTTCACCTCAACTGCAGGTGTTCTCAAAAGAACTTGCGGTTGAGGATAATAATACCTTATCATCTTGGTACAATTGTCTTTAAGCTTTTCTGAGTAGCTTGAAAGACCAGCAAGGTAATAAAAAAAATAATCTATACGAAGCAAAAACAAATTAGGGATACGTGGCGTTTCATTATCTTTTTTTTTTAACGTTATCGCAGTTATCGAATTAACTGTTTTTCTCGTTGATTTTTACGATGACGCTCTTGACTTCGGTGTAGGCATCGAGACCATATTCGCCGAGTTCGCGACCATGACCGGACATTTTGTAACCACCGAACGGCACCTGGGTCGCCAATACGTTATACGTGTTGACCCTGTATAGGATAGAGAGAAAGATCAAAGGAAGAGTAACAAAGAATACATGGGCCAAATCGTGTTTAAATCGTTCACGATAGTTGTCTCGTGTCGAAGTAATTCGTCTGTGATTACTGACCATACGGTACCCGCTCGTAGTCCCTGAATCACGTGATTCGCCTTATCAATGTCCTTGGTGAATATCGCCGCGGCAAGACCGTAATCGCTGCTGTTCGCGCGCTTTATCACCTCGTCGATCTTGCTGAACTTAAGAATTTGCTGAACCGGTCCGAATATCTGCAGCGACGATTAACAGTGTTAAAAAAAACGATATATGCAAGGTGTACCGTTCGAAGTTGGCACGATGGAATAGCCAGAGGGTGATGCATTTTAGGAATAAATGTTTCGAGCAAAAATCACGTAGTTTTAAGAAAGGAAAATCATGGTGTTAGTTATTTTTTGATTGGTAGCTATTTTCAAGGTCAACTTTGATTATTCAAATGGAAAGCTATATTCTTTATTTCATCATCATTTATTGCAGTATAAAATGGATAACTTTTTCTTTTTTACTTAACTTTTTAACGATATTTCGAATATACGAATATCTTAAGAAATTGAAGTTAAACGGAAAAAGTTTTCAGAGAAAAGTTACCCATTTTATTACGGAAAAAATAATTCTACAATAAAGAATATAGCTTCCCGTTTGAAAAACTAAAGTTGACCTTGAAGAAACCTTGTAAACTGCCACTAAATGAAAAATATCCAACACGATAATTTTTTGTCGCTTGAAACTGAAACTTTTGTTCGAAACGTATTTTCGTAAAAGGCATTCTTCGCGAGACATTTCGTTTTGCCAACGCTGCTTCGACAATTTTTATGTTATTACTAATAGAACGGAATATTATTAATCGCGAGCAAAACAAGGAACGTTCACCTCCTGTCGCGCGATCGTCATGTCGTCCTCGACGTCAGCGAATACCGTTGGAGCTACGAAGAAGCCTTTGTCGCCGATTCTGCTACCACCAGTCATCAGTTTGGCTCCTTCCTTCTTCCCGCTGTCGACCATGCTGAGAATTCTGTTCAATTGATCCTCGTCCACCTGGGGACCGTGCTCGATGTTTGGATCGAAAGGATTACCAACGGTTCGCGATGTCGCCCGTAGCGTGCTCTTCTCGACGAACTCGTCGTAAATGTCGTCCTCGACGAAGGTTCGCGATCCGGCGCAGCAACATTGACCCTGCGGGGCAGTGGGATTTTTTCGATGAAACACATTCAATGCATTCGTAGTCGTCTGGACTATTCAATTGAATCTTGTCGTTGATTATTGAAATTTGCTATTACTCAGCTTAAGAAAAATTAACACGTTTTTTCTCTTCTGGTTTTAATAGTTAATATTTTTTAATGTTGTTTTTTATTTTTTAAAAACAGATTCTCTATGAACGAGCCAATTTTGATTGTTTATTTACAATATGTCTTGTGAAAATATAAATCGCGGAATTTGGGATGAAAAGTTTTTACTTTGAAGGTAGATAGCTTGCACTTTTTTTTGTCGAAATTCAAAAATTTGACTCGACAGACAATAACTACGAGATTAATTTATATGAACCTGTACAGAATACAAAGACAGGAAGAAAGAGGTAGGGATGGAAGAGTACTGGAGGAAAGCAACTATGCGAGAAGAAATCAGAGAAACATTGGCAAGGATGAGGTGCCCAGGCGTGGAGAAGAAAAAGGAGAAGGGCTTCAGGAATACGGGATGCAGAGTGTGCATTAGAGCAGATGAAACACTGGCCCACATATGGGAATGTGAGGAGGCGAAGGCACAGATGGAGGACGAAGCAACTGAGAAATATCAACGATGGGCGGAACAACTGAAGGGAAAGAAGTAGTCGAAGACGTGTGAGGTAGTGAGAAAGTTTCAGAAGGTACCAAGAAAGAGTGTATAGGAAAGAGGGCGAGAAGACTAGCAAGAAGGAAGAAAAAACAAGAACGGGAATAAATAGAATCAGGCGAAACGAAGAGATGTAAATAACAGAATGGATGTAGTAAAAAAAAAGTATTATGATCTAAAAACGAAAGAACAGACGGATGTACATGTGGAATAAAAATCTTATAAGAAAAGATCTAAGAATCTTATAAGAAAAAAATCTTATCAGAATCTTCTTGGATTTCTTAGATCCATGAATAATGTTTAAAAATAAAAAATTTGTAGTTCAAGTACCATGACATAATGTATGGCGGATATTTTGCCTGATTTTTTTCATGTACAAACATTTTTTTTACTTTTCGAAAAAAGTTCCCAGAGATATTTTTCCTGATATAAAACTTTTCCTGGTTTTTTCTACCATTTACTCTCCGAAGAAGTTCCCAAAGTTTATATTTTGTCTGATATAAAAATGATCCAGATTTTTTTAATAGGATTTACTCTTCGAAAGAAGTTCCCAAAGGTTATATTTTTCCTGGTATAACATTTTTCTAATCTTCGAAATATTTGTAATTTTCGTAGAAAGTTCTCAAACGTGATATTTTTCCTAATATAATATTTTTCCAGATCTTTTTACGATTCACTCTTCGAAAAAAGTTACCAAATGTTATATTAGTCCTAATTTTTCTAACGATTTACTCTTCGAGAAAATTCCCAAAGGTTAAAAAAACGGATTCAAGGATATTTATCCGAAGAGTGCGCATTTACCATATTGAAGAAGAGACCAAAGTGCGCGGTTTCAACGGCATGATCAATGTCGGAATCCTTGAATATGATGTTGGGCGATTTTCCACCGAGTTCAAGGCTGGTCCGTTTGAGATTGCTCATAGCGGCATTCTGCTTGACGAGCCTGCCAACCTCGGTCGAGCCCGTGAACGCGACTTTGTCTACGTCCTGGTGAGCAACGAGAGCAGCACCCGCGGCACCGAAACCCGGCACGACGTTTACCACGCCCTTCGGAAAGCCGGCCTCCTTAATCAGCTGCGCTATGTACAGGGCCGTCAAGGGCGTTTGTTCGGCCGGCTTGAGGACAACGCAATTTCCAGTTGCCAATGCCGGGCCGAGTTTCCACGCCATCATCATGATCGGAAAATTCCACGGTATTATTTGGCCGCAAACGCCCACGGGCTCGTGCCTCGTGTACGAGAAAAATCGTCCGTCCATCGGTATGACCTTGCCGTGATTCTTGTCCGCCCAGCCCGCGTAATAACGCAGTGTTCCAATGCTCATCGGGACGTCAAAACCGTAAGCGACCGAATACGGCTTACCGTTATCCAGAGTCTCTAGTGACTGCGATAATGAGAATAAATGTTTTCGTCAATTCACACCTACGAAAGTAGCAAAAACTGCCGCGAATTATTTGGCAATTTTGATTTTCTACTACAAGTTTATATTGCCGAACGACGTGGGTGTTGAATTCGTTTGGGTTTACATTAACTTTGTACCTTTTTAGATTTGTTTGGGTTTATGTCTGACAATTTTTTACTTTTTTTTTTAACCCTTCGTGGTCACACTTCCAAATTCAATCGCAGTGGTCACACTTGGGTCGATTCCACCCAGTCAATTTTCAAAAAAGTATTGTGACCAAACTATCCGTCCGAAATGGTTAAAAAAATTACGGAACATGCTTTGAACGTTCTAGATGATGTACAAAAAATTTATTTATAAGAAATAAAATGGCGACGTGTTAAAAAAAAATCATAAAGAGGTGAAAACGCAAAAAATACACTTTTTCGCCAAAAAAAATCATAGTTCCCTGAATTTTCAACATTTTTACCTAAAATTTGAACGCGATACGCCTTAGATATGCTGCTTTTGGGAAAAAATAGTAGCATAGTGCACGTTCCAAAAAAGTTATTTATTCCGACATGTGAAAAGGGTAAATTTTATGGTATAAGGATCCTTCAAACTCCAGGTAAGATGGTGAATACAGTCCCATTCGAAGCCGGGAACTATTATATATGTACGCCAAAAATTGATCGACGGGTCGATTCTACCGAGGATGACGACGAAGGGCTAAATTGCAGAACTATTTTTCAAACTTATAGTTGTGAAAATGTACAGAAAACTGAAATTGCCTAGAATAATATGTCATTTTTTATTTTTTATCTTGCGCTACTTGTAAAACTAGTTGTACCTTGCATAAGAAAATCGATGGCAACACCTGTTTGGGTTTATGTCTATATATCGATTTTTAACATTTTTTTCAGTTGCGAAATAATTTTTTTACTGGCAGTTGTAGAAATGTACAGGAAGCTAGAAGTGCCTAGAATAATTTGTCAATTTTTATTTTTATCTCGCACCACTTGTGTATCTTGCCACAGAAAATGGATATTAAGACCTGTTTAATTTTGTTTGGGTTTATGTGTTAACAACGAATTTTTACATTTTTTTCAATTGCAAAATTATTTTTTAACTCCCAGTTGTGAAAATGTACAGGAAACTATAGTTGCCTCGAATAATTTGTCAATTTAGCAACCTAAATTTTTTATCTCGTACTACTTTTGTATCTCGTCAAACAGAATGAATGTTAACACCAGTTTGGGTTTATAATGTCTAAACAATACATTTTTTTTATTTGCACAATCGTTTTTCAACTCACCGTTATCAAAAGGTACAGAAAACTGGCATTACCTTGAATAATTTGTTAATTTTGAAATGTTTACTTTTTATCTCGCACTACTTGTGTATCTTGCCACATAAAATGCACGTTAACACCCGTTTGGGTTTGTTTGGGTTTATAATATCTGTATAGTAACTATTGCAATGAAAAAAAAATGTCTCAAATAATTTGCCATCTTTGCGATTATCATGTTGCACTATACTAATGTATCTTCCTAAGTGAAAGGAATAATTAGCACTTGTTAGAATTTCTTCAATCCTTCGTAACGCTATATACACGCTGGCGAAGGTCTACTTATTCCAGAACAAAGTGTACTGCAAGTACGAGTTTCTCATGATCGGCTTACGGCCAGATATGTACGATCCCTTTCCATGAGATCGGCCAAACGATTGAGAAGTACTCCGCGCCGTGACGCATCCATTGTTCTCCATGGCCGGCCCAACTTGAAGGCGGACCTGGCAGCTTGGACGGCTGCGTCAACGTCGGCTGCGTCGCCTTCCTGGACCTCCGATATTACTTCGCCCGTCGACGGATTGATCGTGTCGAAAGTTTTGCCCGACTGCGACTTGTGCCACTCGTTGTTGATAAAGATCTGTCGGGGAAACGTCGGTGGGTCGTGAACTTTGTGGAATTGTGTGAATCGATACGAGGAAGGAAAATTCACAAGATTTTTGCGCTACGCAAGGTCGTACTTACGCCGCTGTAGAGGACCGAAGGGTTGGTCTCCGGTGCCGGCAAAGCCGCCGAGGAAAAAGCTCTCGAAAGTTTAAGCGTTTTATTCGCTAACCGAAGCATCCTCGTGCGATGAAAAAAATCACCGAAATATCTTGACACTCCTTTGCGAGACGGGAACTATTGGAACGTCTTTGCGATCTTTTCGCGGATGGAATAAAACGCAAGAGACTCGTATTCTTTCGATGCTACTGAAAGAACTGACGAGACGCTATCTCGTCGAGTGAATGAACCGGCTACTCACCACACACTCAAATCGCAGATGATCGGACCACGCACACGTAAGAAATGACGCGAGAGTGCGCGTGTACTTGTCGCCATTCTTGTTTCGCAATCGCGCGACAGACTCTTGCTGCTTTGTTGAGAGATTTATTCGCTAGGTCGATAAACAAACTGCGCCACATAGCCGCGCTATGCCAATATGTGCAATATATTTACATCGGTCATCGTTATAATCACGATGAAACGGCACTTTATTGGTCGATAATAAAAAGATCCAGCGGTGCAGAATAACTATTTGTTTCTTCAATTCTAGCATATGTTTTGACTACTTCTCGTTATAGAAATAAAAATCGTTGATTATACAATGAAAAAAGTTATTTTATATTTTCATTCTTGTTCGAAAGATTGTCGCGATAACCTGGAAATAATATTCGCGGAATTATACGTTTGTCGCAATCTCTCCTAGACATACACATTTTAGTTTTTTTTTAATGACAAAAAAATAAAAAAATATTTCATTAAAAATTCAAAAATTAAATATTGTTTCATGAAAAATTGAAAAATAAAGTTTTTTAACGCAATTTTTTTTATTTTTGCGAAAACAATAAAATAAGGTTTTTTTTACGCGTCCCGGTATTGAAATTAATGGTCTATAATTGAGTATAGAAATTAATAATTAATAAATAATATATAATAAAATTAAATATATAAAGATGGGGAGAAGGACAAGGCAGAAAATTATAGGGTGGGCATCACTATTAGATGTAGAGTATAAGTTAACAAAAATGATGACAGAGAGGTTAAACAAATGGATAGAGAAGAACAAACACCTAAGAGAAAGTTAGGCAGGGTTCCGGAAAGGCAGAGGAACGAGGGATCAAATATTTACTTTAAATACGGTAAACAATAAGCAATTAAAGGCGAAGGGAGGAAAGCTATATGTAGCGTTTGTGGATTTTAAGGCAGCTTCTGATCGCGTGAGTAGGGAAATAATGATCAGAAAATTAAAAGAGAAAGGAATAGAAGGGCGAATGCTGGAAACAATAAAGGGAATTTATAAAGAAACAAGAGCAGAAGTGCAAACAATAAGTGGAATAATTACAGAATACGCATTAAGTGCGGTTTTGTTTGATATACATGTAGATGATTGAGAAGATATGTGGGAAAGGAAAAATGAGCGGAGGGTGATGCTGATGATGTGGCGGCAATAGCGGATACAGAGGAGAGAATAATAGACCTTGAAAAATGGGCAAACAGTAATAGGATGGAAACAAATGTGAAAAAGACAAAGATAATGATTTTTAGGAATGGGGGAAAAGGTAATAAGAAAGAAGAATGGGAGATCAAAGGGGAAAAAATCCAGATAGGGAAGGAGTTTAAATATTTAGGGTACTATGGTTCACATGCAAAAACTCAATTTGGGCACACGGAAATAAGTTGGCCGGTAAAACACAAGTAGCAAATATGATATGGGGGATATGGAAGAGAACGGGAAGAAATATGATAGAGGAGAGACTCTATTTGTTAGAAACGATAGTAAAAGTAGGACCAATGTACGGAGTAGAGATTTGGGGTATAGAGGAAATTAGCGTGTTTGAATGAATACAGAGCAGATACTGTAAAATGGCGTTAGGAGTAAATAAAACAACACCAAATTATATTTGGAGAAGGAAGCTGGGAGTGCCAACTATGGCCTATTTGATAAGAGAAAGAGCGTTAAGGGTACATAAGAGAGGTGCTGAGGATGGAGCAATCGAGATGGCGAATAAATCTGTTCGATGGATGAGGTAAGGGCAATTGCTAACGGAATTCCGTCAAAGTGGGGAAAGAATTTAGAGAAAGTTTCAAAGGATATGGGAACAGAAGACATAATAACAATGATAAGAGAAAGAAGGAAAGTGGATAGAATAGATGAAAAGATAAAAAAAAAAAAAAGGATTAGAAAGCCTAAAAAAGAACATTTTAGAGGAGGAAACGAAAAGAATAAGAAAATCATCGTATAATGACGAATACAAATGTATTGTGGAAAATGAAGAAAGGCCATGGAACTATTGGTCGGAAGATCGAGTGGAGGGTAGGGATAAAGAGATGTGAGCGAGATTAAAATGCGAAAATATTTAGAGGGCGGGAAAGAAGGGGGAAAAGGACTGGAGATGTAGAATTCGTAAAAAAAAAGGAGAACGAGACATTGGAGCACCGGCTAATATGCGAAAATGGATGGAAACTCGTAACGGAGAAAGCAAGAAAGAGAGCCGAGGAGTGGGTGCAAGGAGTGGATAAGGTAGCGATAAAGAGAGAAATTATAAGCATGTTGAGTGGAAAGATAAATATAGGGATGTGTCAGTATTTTAGAGAGACAGAGGAAGTATGCAAAAAAATGTGCAGGGAGGAAGAGGGAGGAGAAAGCGATGGAGGTGAGGAGTAAAATAAGAAAAAGAGAAAAAGGGTGAGATAGTGTGAAGGAAAGGAGTATGCAGGGTAGAATATAAAGCATAACTTGCTTTACAAGTTTTTTTTACAAAAGGTTTACGTTTTTTTTTTACAAATTTTTCTTACAACTACATTAGTTGTAAGAAAAAATTGTAAAAAAAAAACGTAAACCTTTTGTAAAAAAAACTTGTAAAGCAAGCTATGCAAATAAAACTCGATTTGATTGATTGATATATAATAAAATTAAGAAATAAAAAAAATTTAGGCTTTATTCCTACAAGATGGAAATACACGAATTTACGAGTAAAACAATAGAGCGATGAAAAATCTTGTTCCACGAAGTAAAAAAGTCCTTATAAATAGCGCGACAAATTAATTCTACATAACATTTTTGACCAAAAAAAAAGCTATCAGTAGTAGCTGATTCTAACTGAAAAAAAACTTGTTTATCACTTAGTGACAATTTCACCATTTTCAAATTGTATTATTCGAAAAAAAAATCATATAAATTGAATACCGAATAAAAAAAATTGAATTGCGAATTTAATTGATCAACCAAAATTAGCCAAACCGACAAAAGTACCCAACTGAAAGAATTGAATGAACCAAAAATTAATCGTGAAAAAAAGTACTTTTCGATTAAAATCTTCTCCAATAACATAACGAAACTTTTGAAACGATCAATTCCCGGCATTCGTTTATTACAAGTTCAACGATTGTTGATTTATCCAAAACCTCGTAGTAATAATTCACTGGAATTATCATCAATTCGTTGGAAAGAACGAGGAAAGGAAGTAACGCGTTGATTGGTTCGGGCATTATCTTTTATTCATTCCTTATTAAACTTGCAAAAAAAACAGACCGGCTCACTGACACGCAGATAACGTACTGACAACTGGACATATACATTTAAAAAAAAACTTAGATAAATTGTAAAAACGTAAAAACAAAAAAAAAAAGATAAAATTGCTGAACAATGTTGCGTTGAGTCCGGAAAAGACGTATAAGTGAGTACGGATATACACTTTTGCGATTGTCGGGACAAAGGTGTACTCGACAATCCTCATTGTATGGTAATTAATCTTTCTCCCCCCCCCCCCCCTCTCTCTTGCTCTTTCCGTCTCTGTGCTCTTTGGCAAGGCCGCGTCTTCCTCGTGCACTGCACAATAATAATCCTCCTTGAATGTTTACATAATTTAACAAACAAAAAAAGAACAATCGTCTATCAAGCGGCAATAATTTTCCATTGCAATTTGTCACGGCCACATTTTTTGTCCCATGACGAACGTGAGCAGTGGAGGAGAATTTCCTAGATTGAAAATTGATAAAAACTCGTAAATTTCTATTTTTTCCTCTACAATTTTTGGTAAAATATTATTTTTACTACGCCAACGCGATAACGCCAATTTTTCCTCATCCTCCGCAATCGCGTTCAAACGTATTTTCTCTCGATATTCGAACGCCCGAGTTTTCGCTTCCTCGTTTGGCTCATGTGCGACATCATCGTGTACATACCGGGTATAGTTAGGAAGAGCAAATAGAGCCTCATAAAGGTCGGAAAATGAAAAGCAAAGTTCCACGCGTTTGGCAATGAGACGGTGAATTTGTCGGTTTCCTCGAAATACGGTATATTGCGAAGGACAATTATACCCTCGCACAAAAAGCCGAAGGGATAAAGAGGCATCCAAATGGTGTATCGTAGCCACGTGAGCGGGCCAATGTCAACGTTGAAGAGCTGCGTCACGTAATAAGGATAACGTATCACCTCGACCATACTCCAAACGAGGAACACGTAAAATATCACAGGCTTCGTTTGCATACGGGGCTCCGCTTCGATCATGCAAAAGAGCACGAATGCACGGCCACCCACTTGGAGAAACGTGACGAAAGGATTTCCCTTCGTGTAACCGAACAACGGATGCATCACTTCCATGAATTGCAACAGTTGTATGAACTTCATCGCGCTACCCACGTTCTTGTACGTCTCGCTGATGGAATCTGCAAAAAGGATAATTACGTCCAGAGTCGAATATTATTCGTCGCGTCGATATTTTTTCGTTATTGGAATGAAGAAGAATTGGAAGAAGAGCCGATGCGTGAACGAGTTCTTGGAGACTAAGCACTTCTTTTATTTCACTCCGGATCCTTATTTTTCTCTTATTTTATATTAATTTTTTTCGTTTTTGTTTTTACTCAATTTATAATCTCAATTATATATCTTGAATTCATTGTCATAATTTGGAGTTTATAGTCTCGACAATAATATTCAATTAGTATTGAGTGAAATGAAGAAATTTAAAGGCTATCTAATCGAAGCAAGTAAAAAAAAATCGAAAAAATAAAAATGAAGAGCAAAATAACGACGCGTTGTAAAAATTTTCCGGATCCTTATTTTTCTCTTAATTTTTATTTTATCGTTTTCGATTATTTTTTACTGATTTTGTAGTCTTCACTATGAATACTGAATTTATAGTCTTAAGAATAATATTCAATTGGTTTTGAGTGGAATTAAGGAATTTAAAATCGAAATAATCTAAGAAATTCAGTTAAAAAAATTGTTTAAAAATGAAATAAAACCGAAGAGAAAAATAACAACCCAGAATAAGTTCACTCCCGGTTCGTTATTTTTCTCTTTATTTTTATTTCTTATTTCCCGATTTTTTTTACTTTCTTTCTAAAAACGGCGTTTTTTCGATTATCCTTTCAAGTAGAATTTCTCTAGGTTGTTATTTTTATTCGATCGAGTTGGCATTTTTAGCGAATATTCTTCGGTGGCTTTATTTAGAAAACTACCAAATACATTTGTAAAACAGTGAAAAATCTTTTTGCAATTGGCAATTTTATAAAATTTCTGTTTTCAAAGGCAAGTGTACTTTTCCGTACTTGTTTTTGTGTATATTTTGAAGCACGAGTTGTACATTTTTAGTTCATACATTTTTCGAAAATCAACTTCTTCGTCCCTGTATCAGTATTTGGCCTAGCACAGTGATGTCATCACCCTTCGAGGGTAGTACAAAGCGTTAAGACTTACCCGGCCCGGTGCGGAAGTATCTGGCACCCATGACCGCGAGGACGTACAGGAATCCCACGAATTGGCACAGATTGTAGAGGACCAGATAGACTTTCTTGAAATCTTCTAAACGATTAAGGAGAACTCAATTGATTCATTTTCCTGTAACATCGAAATTTATTCGACGGACTCTGGGCTCGATAAGATCCACATTTTTTTCCCTGCCAATTACGTCGACGCATTTTCAATTCGTCCATTATCATTTTTACACAACTTCTAACGTTCTCTCACATTTATAGCCGCACCTTTTCTGTAGCCAAACTCCTCCTTGTGCAGTTTGTGATAGGCGTCCGGATAGTCTTGCCCGACGTCGCGTTTCTGCTCCTCGTCGTCCATGTCCTCGCTCTTCCATCGGTCGAAGTCGATTTTCAGCCAGGCCGGCTTAGTCGGCTGCGCTACGAGGCGCGGCCACCAGCCGCTCGTCTGTTTTCTCAGAGCAAAGTCCACCTGACGGTCGATAATTTTGTAGCTGCTGTCCTGCCGAATTGATAAGAGAGTTTTTTTTTATCTCTGTTGCGGCGCAAAACAATCGAGCCATCGCTCGTACGTTCGCAGTGACTCACTTTGACATTAACGGACGCAAAGAAAGCGAGCGTAAAACCGTATTGATTCGGTCCTCGTGCGCCCTGGCCGTAAGTGATGAACGTCAGCTGACCAGGCTCCAAATTCACTTCGGGATCCTGAGTAATCGTTTGATTGCGTGAAACATTGAATGACAGGGGGCGATGAACGAAAAGGGATGAACTCAAGTAAACGCAAAGCCAAATACACCAAACAAAGTGAACCCCAAGCAAACCCAAACAAAAAAAACCTAGACACAAATAAGTACGAGCAAGGACAAATTTAACCCAAACTCAATTTCAGTTAGCCTTTGATACATTTATTTTTAGTTAATTGAGCTACTGAGATGAATCCAAACAAATACAATTCAAACCCAAACTAATTAAAGCTGACTCAAAACGCAAATAAACACTAATAAACCCAAAAAAATTCTATGCTAACCCAAAAAATGCAACACAAACCCAAACAAATTCTTTGCAAACCCGAGCAAACTGAATAAAAACCCAAACAAATTCTATACAAACCCAAACAAACTCAATACAAACCCAAACAAATTGTATGCAAACCCAAACAAACTCAACACATACCCAAATAAACTCAACACAAACCCAAACGAATTTTATGAAAACTCAAACTCAACACAAACCCAAACAAATTCTATGCAAACCAAAACAACCTCAACACAAACCCAAACGAATGCCACTCAAACCCAAACGAAAATAACACCAAAAAAACCCAAACAAATTCCATTTAAACCCAGACGAAAGCAAACAAACCCAAATATTCCCTCACAGGGTGACCCTCAACCCAAAGAAATGCAGACGAACGCAGACGAATTAACCCGAGCCAAAGTAAACCCAAACCCAGATACGCTCAACCAAAATCTAAATTCAATTGAAACTTCGATATTGTTTTTTTTTTTCAATTTCATTTAGTCGTGGATTTCTTACTTTCACGTCCGTCAAGTCGACCCTCAGAGTAATATCCTTCTCGGTCTGGGCCCAGTAAACGAAAGGTGACAAAATATTGGGCATCCTCAGGGCCTCAATTGATCGTCAAATTCAATAAAAGTAAATCTCTTTTCGTTAAATTAAAGAAAAAACGCGGTTCCACCGGATTCGTTGAATAATAAAAAATCCGCGCATTAAGATCTACTTGGGGATCAATCAAGACGCGCTAGAGACCGGTTTACGAGATATTAGCAATGCGTAATCACTTTATCTCACATACACCATATTTGCGCGTGAAAAATGTAAAATTCCGCGTTTCGCGGAAGATCGAGCACCGATTTACTTCGAGAAGAAGGTAAACATGTTTATTTCGTGAACAATAATATTTGTACAAAGGCGATTGTATGTGTACTATTCTCTTAATTTTTCTCTCAACGCTTTACTCGCGACGTTGGCGACCCACTCGTCTCCGCATCCCACCATGATCCACCACTCCAAAGATTTTCATCTATATATGCATACTTATGCGTGTTGCGAGTTTGCATCTCGTGCACGCACGTTTTATGAATGAAAATTAACTTTTTTCCATACGAAAACGAGATTTTTTCAAAATTTCATTCATCCTCGAATGACCTTTGCACAATTTACGTCAATAATAATTCAGGACACGAAAAATGTCTCGTAATTGCAATTTGTTCAGCTGTCGTCGTCGTCGCGCGCGCTTATCTGACAAAGACATTTTTTTTTCTCAATGCCATCACGCTTGTCCTCGAATAAATACAATTGGCAGTTTTGTTTTCTCGTTCTCCTATATTCACAAATAAAAGTTTGATGATAATCGTAACGCGATGAGCACGGAAGCGAATTACCAGTTGGACATTTGGAAAGGCGATTGGGGTTTGCCGTCAATCGACACTCACTGTCTCCAGGTGTTGGTAAGTTCAAGGTTAGGATTTCGATCCTCGCTCCGATCGAGCTTAAAATTGACCTTTATTTCTCAAGCTCAATGAGGATTTGTTTGGGTTTAATTCTTCGATGAATCTTCTGAACGTTTTACTATTTTTTCAGTCTATTTCCGTTTGTTTGGGTTTATTTTTCGGAAAACTAAATTTCTGCCGATTGAGTTTGTTTGGGTTTGATTTTATGCGAAAAAGCATGTTGGGTTTCCTTGAAAGTTTTTTTGGATTTGTTTAGGTTTCCTTTTTTTAAAGAAGATTTTTGGACCTGTTTGGGTTTCCTATTTTTAGAGAAGCTTTTTAAATTCTCTCGGGTTTGGATTCTCACGAAAAAACCTTTCGGGTTAGTTTTTTTTTGGATTTAGTTCAATGTTTAAAAGTCAGTCAAGCATGTTTGGGTTTGGTTTCCTTTGAAAAAGCCTGTTAGGTTTCTTTGAGTTTGTGACTTTTGTATAAAGTTTATCTTCTCAATATACACCTACATAATTTTTTATTCGCACCCTTTTTATCTTCAGGCTTACGCAAAATTTTGTGAAATACCTCTCAAATTAAATGCGACGTCCGATCCATTCAAGACGCCCAACGGTCGCTTGCCGGTACTGCGTTCCTCCGACGTGATCGTCGATTCTACCGAGAAGGCTATACAATTGTTTAGCGAAAAGAACGTCAGGCTGAGGTATCATTTGGAACCGAAACAATGCGCCGAACTAATGGCGTACGATCACATGCTCAAGGAAAAATTGTATCCGGCGTTACAATTTATATGGTGCTTATGAATCGCAATATACTTTTTTTTGTCGTCCTTTCTTTTCTGGTTGCACAGTGCCTTTTCTTTTGCATTATCATCACATTAATTTCCATTCACAGGTGGATAGACCAAAGAAACTTTAACGAACTGATAAGACCCTGGTACGCCAAGGCGGTACCGTTCCCATTTAATTTTTGGTACCCGGCGAGGTATGAAAAAGCAGCGCAGAACTTGATTGAGTCGCTGTTTCCCAAGGAGGATTCCGTTAGCGCAGTGGAAAACAAGGTCAGTTGATTTTACTATGCCATTTTCTGGCTAAATTGTCAAAAAAAAACAGGTTTAGGCTTGTTTGCGTTTGTTGCACTGGGAAAGTAGGAATTCGTTGGTGACCGACCGAAAGAAGCAATGTTTGGGTTTGTTTGGTTTTATTGTACCAGAAAAGTAGGAAATCATTGACGACCGAACACAATAAGCAATGTATGGGTTTATTGCACCAGGAAAGTAGAAATTCATTGATGGCTGAACGTAAAAAAGCAATGTTTGGGTTTCTTGCACTGGAAAAGCAGGAAATAGTTGACGATTGAACGAAAAAGTAACGTTTGGATTTATTGTACTAGAAAAGCAGGAAATCGTTAATGATCGAACGCAATAAACAATGTTTGGGTTTATTGCACCAGAAACGTAGGAAATAGTCGATAACTGAACGCGATAAGCAATGTTTGAGTTTATTGCACCGGAAAAGTAGGAAATAGTCGATGACTGAACGCAATAAGCAATGTTTGCGTTTATTGCACCGGAAAAGTAGGAAATAGTCCATAATTGTACGCAATAAGCAATGCTTGTGTTTATTGCACCAGGAAAGCAAGAAATTCCTGATAGCTGAACGAACAAACGTTTCAGGTGTATTCCGAAGCCCAGAAGTGCCTGACTCTCTTGTCAACGAGACTGGGAGATTCCAGTTATTTCTTCGGTTCTTGTCCGACTTCGTTGGACGCGCTCGTCTACTCTTATTTGGCCCCGTTGCTGAAGGCACCGTTGCCCAATCCAGCGTTACAGAATCACCTGAAGGCTTGCACGAATCTCGTGAAATTCGTGTCGCGAATATCGCAGCGTTTCTTCGAGGCCGATTATCGATCGTACGAGAGGATAAAGGCGGCCGAGAACGAGAAGAAATCGAAGGAGGACAAGGACACAGAGTTCCCGAACAAGCGGCGAAATCAATTTCTCGCCGGGGTATTTGCTTTTCTAGCGATGACCGGATACGCGATATCTCATGGAATTATAGAGGTAACTGAATAAAGATGGAGAAAAAAAAACAAAAAAACGAGCGAGAACGAGAAAAAAAATGTTTCTGAGACACGCTTTTTGTCGGACGAAATCCTCGAAGTCCTCCAAAGATAAGGAAAAGAAGCAGAAGGCGAAATTTAGGAAAAAAATATTGTTAAAATTTGTTGAGAGTCGAAATGAGAATAGGCGTAGCTTAAGAGAATGATTCAGTCGACGAGGCCCGTTGTTTTTTTTTTTTTTTTCGCTAAGAATTCCGCATACCTTTCATGCGCGTTTCTTTAACGACGGCGCGTAATTTCTTTCAACGAGAAAAAGTGACGGTACAAATTGTCCGCGATCTCGTTGGCTCGATTGATGCGCAAGGCAAAAAAAATGTTCGCAACTTTTGTTAAAGGTGTCGTTAGGAGAAGACGATGAAACGTTGGACGATTCGGAGGATTATATGCTCATGGAACCAGACGTGGATGATTAGCGCGCGAAATATATTTCCCAAAAAACGAGAGAAAGAAAGGTGCCCTTTGTAAAGTGAAAGAGCCAAAGGATCGCGGCCCAACGAGATCGTTCCCATTATTCTTTCATCCGCGCGATTTATTCGGTCGAACGAGAGACAAACGCACACAACGACGCGCATGTTCATCGACTCGTCGTCGCGCAACGGCGTCAAATAAATATATCCGTACATATTATATTATACATCGGTAAAAATATAACACCAGTTATCAATAAATATTTTCGTTACGAGCAAAATAAGAGAACGTTTGTCATTTTCGCTGTCCCTCTCTCTGTCTCTCTCTCTCTCTCTGGAGCTTTTTCCCTTGAGTCTTTTTTTTTTAACTGCTCTGTCGATGCTTGTATCGCGAGACGATACCCCTTGTGCCCGCGTTTATCTCCTCGGCGAAACTCTGGAAGTTGTGTATCGTCGTGCCACCGAGAATTATCTTCGTGCCCGGATTCACTTTGTTGAGATTGTAGACGGCGAGACTTTCCTCGTAGGTCGTACCACCGACCATGAAGACTATCACGTCTTGCGGTCTACATTGGGACGGTAAAATGTTATTCTTATGACGAAAATAAGGCGCTTTATTGAATGACGTTAACGGGTAAAGGCACTCGAGGACATTTTCAAATGTTCAGAAAAGAAATGTAAGAGGACAATGTTAATTTGCAAGAGGAAATTTATGGTACTGGCCTTGCAGAAAATTCTAGCCACTCCAGTGTGAACCCACGCAACTTTGTACCCTCTTCACATTTTCTCTGAAACCCTATAGTTCTTCGATGACGCCTTTTTTTAAACATTCTTTTTTAGCTAAAAATGCAATACTGGAGCGAAAAAAAATCGTACGAGTCTTCCTAAAATACCAAAACGCAAGTTTTGATCTCCTTTTTAAGTTTACCATGGAAAAAAACCGAGAAAAAATATTTCCACAAACTGCAGTTAATTTTCGACGGCCACAAAATAGCAAAAAAAAAAAATGGCCACGTTCAAAAGTGCGTACCGGGGCGCAAAAAAAGCGTAAAGAATTGTCTAAAAAAAGCAAAATAAAGGTAAATTTGTCCTCTTTAGAACGCCACTTGGGAAATTCAATTATCTTTATTTTTGAGTCCGCTATCTAACTTTTAGTGCCGTGAGAAATTTCAATTAGTGTATTAAAACTTTTGGCCGGAAATGTAAATCAGCAAATTCTTTACTTTGACTTTACGTGACTTTAATTTGATGAAAAACGATTCGGACGTTTCTGGATCACAAATAAAATCAGTATTTTCACAATCAATCGGTAAAAAAAAAATAGCGCGACTTACCTCTTGGTCATAGTCATATTTCCAAGATACGGGAATGTCTGAGTGTTCAATTTTCCTTTCAACAAATCTTCGAGTGTCTCGGCGAGGAGAGGCGTGTGTTGCGTGTAGACGTTGTCGACACCGTTCAGGCCTTTGAACAGTTTTTTCGTTATCTTTGCAACAGCCTCGCGATCGAAGAGATTCGCCGGTCGATTGTTGAGTCCGCTGTACTCCAGTACGCCGTAGACGAGCTGCGGGGCCAACGAGAGTGAATTTTCCACAAATCGACGAAGGTACGAAGCTTTCGTCATTTTACCTACCTTCGTATATTTTTCCGCTACCTCGCGTTTTTTCAACATTTCCAGTAGACCGTTGATGTCATTGTTGGAATGTTTCTCGTAGTGGAGTGCGTACAGCATGACAAGGCGGGTTGCATCGACGTCCCGTATTTTGGGATTGCCGACGAGTCTTTTGATCTTTTGCAGTTGATTGGAATGGTCGTTCTGGCAGCTCAGCTCCTGTTCCGTCTCAGATACTTCGAGCAAATTGTGCTTCCCGACGAGATTCGAGAGCTCACCAACCACCGTTACGTGCTTCGAGACGGTACCCGACATTTTTTTGAAGCGCGGATACGTCTCGACGAAGTTCTTCATGTCCGCTATACTCTCGACCTTCTGATGCTTCTTCGCCTTCTTCTGGAAGTCGTCCATCAGCTCCTTGATTGTTTGTCCAATTTCGCCGAAATTCAGGTACAAATTCTACGAATTACAGGATACTCATTAGAAATGTCTCTTGCCCGTAAAAAAAAAAAACGCTGGAAAAACTCGTAAGCACATAAGCTTTTTGAAAACTCTCGATAATTTTTTACATAAATTTGGTCGAGAGTGTATTTTTCAAACACATTTCATCCGTGTAAAAACGAAAATATCGAGATTTTTTTACAAATTACTCGTAAAGCCGCAGGGATCAGCTTCGAGAAAAATCAACCTGAAGTGACATCAATTGTCTAATTATTCAAGTTTGGACATAGAGTTAATTCTCCGAGTAGCTAAACCGGCAAAAAAATTATCGAGCGCTATCACTACCGTTAAGAGCTTAAATTTAATTTAAAAATAATACTTTTAAATATTATTATTTATTGTATACATATATTTTTTTCCCGGTGTTCCAACGTGTACCCTTGCAGGCTTTTACGTAAGAAGCATCAATATTAAAAAAATGTAATAAAATAAAATAGACTTTTTTTTCAATTTAATTTGTTAAATGATTTTGGAAGATAGATAATAAAAATTTTTCCCCATTTGAGATGTGTTTTATTTTCTTTTTTTTAAATAAAATTAATCATTTAAAGTTAATTTTTAAGAAATAGGTTTTAAAAATGATTTTTTTTCAATTATTTTCGAATGGTATTCGAAGCTATAAGAGTCGAAAACAAAAGCATTACTTTTCAAACACGTCCGAATACCTACAGTGGCATAAAATTCGTCGTGTTCGGCGCTCAACACGACTTCCCTGAGTTCTTTGGAGATGCCCTTAACGTGGGAGAGATCAACGCGATTGTTGTTGATGGTCAAGAGTTCGTGAACCATAGCCTGATAGGTCCATTGATTGAGCAACGGCGTGACCGGATCGTCTCGCCGATCGAGGATTATTATTATCGGATCCGTTTCCTGTCGGAATTTGAACGAATTCGACTCTTTGGTCAATACCTCCCGTATGCTTTCCGCCAGTCTCCTCGCCATCTTCGAGCTGTTCTGATATCTAATGTAAGGGCATTTCTTCAGCGACAGCAGCACCGATATTATGCCCTGGCACGTCCTGTGCAGGTGAGTCGGATTCCAGGACAAGCCTAGGATCAGAGCGGACCGGTGAGAAAAAGATTTTAAGATAAATTTGCAATCTCGTTGCGAGATACTCGTCGAACTTGTTCATTCTTACCGTCGGCGCAGGCGCCGATTCCAAGGGAAAAGAGATGAGGATTTACGGCCAAGTAGTCAGCGTAGTATTCGTGCACTTCCCTGACAACTTCCTGTTCGTCGCTGTCAGCCAGCAGCTTTATATCCGCCTTGGCTATTATGTTGCTAAAGTCTGAAAGTAGACTCGCTGGAGACGGGCGTTCGGAAGATCGCGTCATCTGGTGCCGGGGCGCTACTCACATATATAATAAACTCCGTATTTGGGGGATCTAAGTTCGTTGCAGAGGAGAGCAACGTTTTCCCTCGTCGGCCTTATGAATACTATACATTTGAGGTGTCTGGAGCCTTCGCCCCGAACCGCCGCGTCTATCTTCTCAAAGAGATACACTTCCTTCATTAGAATTTCCGATTGACTGTAAACTATGCTAATGATACTCGTCTGAAAGATTCGAAGTTAATCCAATTACAATCGTCAATTAAAATCGTTTTTTTCTTTTCTCTCGTGATTTTGACATTTGAGAAGAAAAAAAAAAACAAGGAAATTAATCTCACCGTTTGTTTGTCCATCAGCAAAACTTTCATCCCTGGACCGCTCTCCTCGGTCATTCGGGTAATGTAAAATTTAAGGGCGGTTACGACATTCATTTTATTGTCGGGGCTCTCGCCTTTTCCACTTCTTGTATTTATTCTATCGTCTCGTCATATTTTTCGTTCGGACTTATCGCTCGCTGTCCGTGGGTGCGACGTTACATTCTCGGGGGAGTTGCGATAAACTCTGCGAATGAACGAGGCTGAAGCGCTGGGCAGATCGGTCGATACATCGAACAGCGATATTCCGTTTCGATGTATCGTCGGAGTTTGTATATCGATACAACGTCGATGGCAGTTCAAAAATTACGAAAAATCGCGTGAGGAGCATTATGTTGTTGTGGAAAAATCAAAACATATGATAGATAGAAAATCAAAACATATGATAGATAGGTTATGATAGACCGTGGTTGGTTTAGGAGCATGTACAAGGTCAATGTAAAATAAAAAATGTTCGATGTTTTCTCGCAGATGGAAGGAGAGAAAGAAAAAACGGCTGTCATTTTTTCTAGTTTTTCAAGATTCATTTGATAAGTTTTTAAAAGTTTATACATTTTTTAAACTTATTTGAGTTTTTTGTATTTATGTAGATTTTTAGAATTCTTAAAAAAGATTTATTTAAATTGATTATTATTACTATAAGATTATTATTGATAAAGATTTATTCAAGTTTTGTTATTATTCAACAACATAGTTTCGGAGATTTTTTGCGGTTCAAGTTGAACCTTAAAATTTGGTAATTCACATGACACCTCGTAAACATCACTTATACCGCTGTAGGGACAAAAATAATATCGAAACTTAGATTTGAAGAACTGAGCTTAGATTTTAAAAACTGTTAAGAATATCATATTAAATCATTATTTAACACGATATTGTAAAAATAACGAGTATTATAAAATTAAGTTAACTTATGTTCCCAATATTGGGATCCAATATTCCCATATTGGATCCCAAAGTGCCAAATTTGTGGTAAATATTTTATTTTTTTCCATATTTACTAATCAATACTGAAAAATTAGATCCTCAACGACTCTGGAGTCTTCGCGACGATTTCCAAGCAGTAGCGAGATAACTCGGTAGCGATCGTTTTCGTTATTGTTACCTAGTGACAGCCAATAAGAGGCTCCCTTTCTCATGATCGTGCATGCGATTAGCTGTCGCTAGCCGGCGGCAACGTAAACTGTCGCTACAGAGCTAAGTTATGCTCGCCAAAAGAATCAGACGTTACGCCCGACGTTGGCAAGTCTATGGGTAGGTACTATTTAGTCATTATGATAATATTCAACCGGAAGTTGAAATCGTTTTATAATGTAGTGCTTGAACTACCGGTGAAGTTCGAATTTTCGATTTTTTACAATATCTATTATGTCTAATTTATCAAATTTTAGTTTACCAACGACGTTAGTTGGATACGTGAGCAGCAAAACCGTGATCACCGCACTTCCGGTTGACCGCTTCCATAAGACGACGTGCTTCACTAGCTCAAAGTGCTCGACTTTGCAATTTTATTACGAAAAAACTGAACGGTCAAAGATACCATACATAATTTTTGAATGATGTTCTAGACGCATCTAGACGATTCAATTATTTACCCGGACAAATAAACGTATATAATTCGTCCGGATTCGTTTCTACAGAGTTCTAGAATTTATCCGGGCGAATAAACGTATATTATTCGTCCGGAACCGCTTTTAGATGATTTCCATATTTACCCGGACGAACAAATGTATATTATTCGTCCGGATAGCTTGTTTAACGATTTTGCTAATTTTATTCGGACGATCATATATATGTTATTCGTCCGGATGAACAACTACAAAATTATAAAGATTTTATTCGAATACGTGTAAAATAACATACGTTTATTAGTCCGATAACCGGACGGCTAGCCGCAGCGTTGTCTTTTTCTTGAATAAAATTGCAACATATTTATATTTAATTGCAAAAATAAGTATTAATATCATTTCCCAGTTTGAAAATATTTTTCAACAATATTATGAGTCGAAAATTGTCCAACAATAAATTTTACATGAAATTTCATTCGCAAGAAGTTGGCAGCCTACCGAAAACCCATTGTATTGTCATCCCCGCTCTTGCAGCTAAAGAACGGTATGAAAACTCCTTGAAGCTGATTTTTGGAGCCGAACTCGCTGAATTCGAGAGCCGCGAGGATACTCCACACGCTTTGCAATTGGTGCTACCATGTGTCGCTTGCCTGGTATTAGAGGAAAACAGCAGCGGCAATTTTTGCCGTTTCGCCCGAATCTTCGTTCGAGGCCCCGTAATTTTTGCTCAACGCTAGGCAGGTCGATCTCCATTTTTTACAGTCAGAATTTGCTGTCGCTCGGCAAAGCTTACCTGAAGATGGGCAGGGGGGAGGAGGCTCTGAGGTATTTAAAATTGGCCTACGAATATCCGGCAATAAACAATGATTGCTATGCCAAGCAAGAAGCAAGGAAGCTTCCGAACAGCGTGTGAAAAATGCTCTCACTCGCGCGACGCTATGGTGAGAATCTTTGCTTTATTCGTTATATTCGATTGCACGAATGGATAAGAAAATGCGGATTTTTCGTGCACATTTTACGCGACGCTTTCTCGATACGATAAATCCAATGTTATAAATTGTACATTTGTTATCGTTGGGTTATAAAATTACCTAGAGTCGCGCATTTAACGAATAAATTCATTAGCGATCAACATCTTCAGCCTCGTTCGCATCGTCGACATTATTCCCGTTGTCCTGCTCTAAATAGGCGCTCAGTTCGTTGCGACGCCTTGAGATTCGTCGCACACGGTCGTACCTCATAGTCATCAGCTCGAGACTCTCGAGAAATCCCGGTCGTAAAATTTGCGGCGGATTTGCCTGATTCCTTGGATTGTTTCGTGAACGGCGCGGTGGCGGTGGATCGCGGATCGAAATTTCGATGCAATCGTTGTTCTCGCTGCGTACGCTGCCGGCGATTGCCATTTGACGGCGGTCCGGCATTTTCCGTTGGGCACTACAAAAATTGCGAGCCAATTAATTTATTGTTTTTGTTGTATTCCGTTTTATTTAAAAATGAATTACGTTCTTTAATTCGTAGGAGAATGTTTTTTTTTGTCGCGAGGGAAAAAAACGAATACTTACATGCGCGATCAACGGAGATAAATCTTCCTTTACGTTCAAGGAAACTCAAAGTATCGTTTCCTTCGAATCTTCGATCGCGCAGTCGTTCAATATTCGCTCGAACTTTTGTTCCGCGTTGTAACAATTGTCCCGTACACGCGATCGCTTTTATTCGACACTATAATGTCATCTTTCAGTTGGACATTCTCACTGCTCATCGACGGACAGAGCCGCATTCGAAGGCTACTTATTTTCGACTGGAGTCTTATTGTTTTTTTTTGGTATCATGTATTGTCCGATATGCCGAGGCGGACTTTTCACGCGTTCAAACCCAAACAAACCCGGAATTAAGACGTTCACTGTACAAGCGATTCGTCGTATCCCCAACAACGCCAAATACCCTTTCCAATAATTCATAGTTTTTTTTTTTTTATTTCATCGACATTCCCGCGGAAAGAGAGAAAATTTTGAAAACGTTCATAAGTATTTAGAAAAATATATCGATTCTTTTCGTACGAAGGAGAGTCTTCTTAACGGATTATTCGTGAGGTAACAATTTGTTTAAACAATTCGTTAACAATTATTCGGCACTATTGTTGCTTGAAAGTCTTGCGTATGTCTGAATTTTTACCCATTTTTGTCGAATCACGAACTGCGAAAATCGAATCAAACTTTTCAGGCCGAACGTACGTGCGATACGTTCCTGATTTGCAAAATATCTATCGTTTTTGCACCGTAACCGTACCAATCAAATCGACCATTTTCTATTTCTGAAAATGCTTTTATTTTCGCGCAAAGAGTCTTCTCGCACCGCACGATTGGCCTGCGATAAGAGGATTTGCGGTCTATCTGCTGAGTCTCAAGAATAAGGCGTGTCTGCATTCGCGAGGTCCGGGCGGCATGTACTTGTCGTAAAAGTCTTGTATGAACTCCTCGATCTTGAAGCCGAACTTTTGATAAAGTATGAGGGCTGGATTCGTGGCGGAAACGTGAAGCGTTACGTCCTTCCCCATGCACGTTTGTATCAAGTGGTAGAGCATGAAAGTGCCGATCCCGGATCTGCGCCATTCGGGACGTGTCACGAAGAACGATATGTAGGCCTCGTTGCAGCCAACGTCCGGCACCAGGATAGCAAATCCCACTACCAATTTTTTGTACAACACGACGCAACTGAAGTCCGGATATTGCAGGCATTCGGTTACTGGAAGAAAACAAAAAAATACTCGTTTTTCGTCTATAACTATCGAGGCATTCTAATTGATCGTTAGTATGTTGTAATTACGATCGATTCCCGGCCAGAAGAATTGGCTGCAGAGGCTGTTGACAGCTGGAATGTGATGAGGCCGGACGTAGCAATAATCAACGGTGGCCTTTGGCTTTGGTTTCCACGTGGAATCTTTCGCGTTCGCTTTCGCGCAAAGTTCCTCCATCAGTCTGAGCCAAAGAGGCCGGCAACTCGAATCTCGTCTTATGAACGGCTTCAAAAGTCTGTTCGTGTAGGGACTGTGAACCGCCGCGGGCTCGTGATGGCCTTGCAGTCGTTGCTCGAAAAATCCGCTCAGACTCTCGCACGTGAATCTATCGAGGACGCGATTGGCGTCTTTGCTCGTTGAACGATCGCTTGCCGGATTCGCGATCAAACGATCGATGTCGAAGATCGGCAAGCCGTATTCTCGTTTCAACTTTCTTATCGCGAGCTTTCGATATATACGTCGATTAGCCGGCTCGAAGGTATCGAGATCGGCTTTGTTGATACTCTGCAGTAGGTAGGACTCCTCGTGGTGGCTCATTCGTGGCTTTTTGTCCGCTGAAAAAATTCCCAATTGAATTTATCGAAACTGTTGTAGTGTTCGCCGTTCGCTACGTACCATCGGCTCGGGCCGATGCTTGGATGGATCCTAGCCATTAACATTTGAATCAAAAGTAATAATCATCATTAAAAAAAAAACGAACAGTTGAAAATTAATTTTCGTTGCATTTCAACAATGCTTTAGAATACAAAATACTAGTGATAATGTGAAAACTGGGGAAGTACGTTGTCTGGGGTTATCGGGGGTTAATTGCAAAATTATTATTGCCATTCGATTCAGCGTCATCGAATTACCCTTATATCAATTTTGCGTATTTGCACCTAAAAGTTCTTACTTTCGTGCTTATTGCCTAGCCTATATGTGAAATAATTCAATGTATTGATAAAATACCTTGGAAAATAAAACTATCACTACTACCAATAATAGTAATATTCCAAACAATAACAAAAAATAAATAACGGACTTTTACATTTTGTTGATATTTCTTGATAAATATGTCAAATTGGGGCTCAATTCGTAAAATTGAGTGGAATATTTTTTTCACGATTGCTATCACTTAAAGATGGTATAACAGTTAATATTATGGAGGAGCTCCGGAATACTACAAGTGCTTGTACAACATAAACCCAAACAAACAATTACTACTATGAAATAAATGTTCATGGATGGTTCGTTCACTTGGGTTTCAAGGGCGTCCCTTTTCATAATACTAATTCTTATACCATTTTTGAGTGATGAGAACGAGAAGAAGTAAAAAAATTCCAACCATTTTTCAGGTGCAGCACCAATTTGATATATTTACCTATTTTTTTTCGAACCACGCACCATCCGTTGCTTTTCTTTTCCAAGGCCACTCTCTCTTGGGGTGGAGGGTGAAGAGAGAGGCAGGCGGCTCATTCATGGAGCTTGAACCGTCGCTGTCGCTGTCCTCCTGGGACTGTTCCCCCTCGTCAGGGTCTTGGATCTCCTCGGCTTTGTCACCGGATAAATTGGACGATTGATCGAGCACGTTGTTCATCCATTCGGGCACAAGGCTGTTCAGTGTGTGGGAGAAAGTTGCACCGGCGTTGTTACAAGCGTAATTGTTTTGGTCTTCTGCATCCTGTATCATATCCGCTATCGACAGCGAATCTTGATGGCTGCTCGAGTCCAGTCTGTCTTCCATGTCCAACATGTCCAGGTCAGCTGAACAAAGGTTGAATCGTCGATGGATCTATTTACCAGTCTCAATTTGTAAGGATGGACCTTCAGGGAAACGTACCTGGAATGTCGTCATCCGCCAGCAAAAATTCCGAGAGTATCTCCGTCGGCTGTACATACGCTCTGGAATACATGGAAGGTGCCGGAGTTCTCGTATTTTCCGTGGCGCAGTTGCTGTCCTCGCCAAGAGACACGCTCGATTCGGAAGGGGTCGGACTGTTGTACCGTTTGACGCAAGTTTTTGGCTGGCTCATCGTTTGTCTCTTGCGCTCCAAAACTATCTTGAGATCTAGCGAAAAAGATCATTCCCTTGTGTTGTGAAATTAAACGAAGTGTCTGCACAAAATACTTTACGGCGAGGGTGAAAAAATTCTATACTTCTTTCTATCAAGACCTCGGGAGGGTCGTTGCCGCACAGACGCCACCATCCCGATTCGTTCAGCTCGGCTGTTCCGGACTTGAAGAATACACCACTGAAGTGCGAGAGCGTGCCTGATATCGTTCCAACCCAGTTTTTCTTACGTTTGCTGGAAAACGAGGAACTTGACAACCTAACCTAACTTTTGGGAGAATGATTCTTTTGATAAGGGGGAGCACGCTTACGTTCCTTTCTGGAACAAGTGCTCCCAATGACGATCGATGAAGGTACTTATGTCGGATTTCCAATGAAAGTAGCCCCGTTTGCTAATGCCGCTTGATTTTTCTCGCAGATTGTAGAGAGTCAGAGCGAGAACGCCGAACCACGAGAGCTTGTCTCTCGTCAATACTTCACCCAGAGGACTGCATTCTTGGCAGGTGAGATTGAAGAATACGTCGCCGGTAAGGGGACTGGGAACACCGCCGCGCTTCAGGCATTCCACGTGCACTTTTTTCGAGCACACACCGAGACATCTTATTCCTGGTCTCACGTAAGGATCGCAAAATTCTAAACAGTATTTGCAAATTTCATCCTCCTCGGTATCCAGATCGGACTCGCTTTTGATCGCCGTCGCGTCCGTCGATCTCGAAGTCGTCATTTCGTGCTTTATTCATCGAAACTGTCATTCGAATCGTGCCTTTTCACGCGAGTCCACTCCACGGGCACGCGGCTGAGACGGCCGGTCCGACACTCGATAGCAGCGACGTGCGGCGGTACCACCGCAAACTCAATATTGCCTCGATAGGCGGGACATCGACGCTTGATCAGATAACTGTCGTCGCAGTATACATGTATCAGTAAATAGAAATACATGTATCAGTAAACAGAAATACGATAAACAGATTATCGATCGTAACTACGAACGATAATCGCAAAATTCGACTTACCGACCGTCGGTTAATTCAGATACGTTCCGTCAGCTCAGTTCCTTGTCACACCGCATGGTGCGCCACCGACGCGATCGTGCAAAACAAAAACAAAACGCGTCAATGGACAACGATAATTATTTCGGTACTTACACACTGTCTGAAGGGACGTTGGACAAATTGCGCGAAATTCACCGTCTCCTCGATCACGATTCCACTCCAGCTGACGTGGCCTGGACCGTTATAAAACCGAAGGTACATTTGTAGTCCTTAGTCTCGAATATTTGGGGAAAAAAAAAGTGAATATTACTCGAAACTCTAAAAACCCAGCAGGAAGAGAGGCATAAGTGCGAAGATGTCGTCGACCGTCAGGAAGTTGAGGACGATCTCCAGAGAGACGCGGAGACCGAATCGTTCGGAGGATCCTCGACGCAATTTTACTTCACTCAGAGACACACAGACTCACAGAAACCCACAGCCCTGGAGGGAGCCTCGCGCTGGACCGACGTCGCAGAATCGTTGCTGGAATCTCTAGAGGCCGCTGGCGACACGCTGCACTTGGCGCATCTGAAAAATTTATCCGACCAGGAAGCGAAACACGTCGTCGAGTACCTCGGAGAAAAGCTGAGCCTCAAGGGCACTTACAATCTCTGCCACTCCTTGTGCTCTCTGGATCTTGATCAGAGCATGCGATACGCGAGAATGACTTGCAGCGACTTATTGCTGCGGAAGGTAAGTTCGGCCTTCTATTTAAGAAAATATACAAATGTGCATTCATCAACCGTACATGTTTTTCCTTTAGATAATTGCCATGGACGAGCCGTCGCGCCTGATGAGCGCAGCAGTTCAGGAACTCGTTGAAAAATTTCCTGAGGATGTGCGAGAGTTCGTGTACATTCCTATGCTCGACGCCGAGATCCGCGACACTTCTGTCTTTTCGGCGATCGTCGGCGCCTATCCTCCGGAACGAAAAAACGACTTGATCCTGTGAGAGCCTGCGACCTTGATGTCTCGGCGTTCCCTGTATAGAAAAATTGTGACGACGACTCGTTTTTCTTTTTCAGTGACTTTCTCGATGTTGTTCAAGAGCTCAAAAAATGGCACATGGACGTATTGTGCCAATTCGCAACATCAAAAATATCCGATCATCCAGCCAGGGACAAACTGCTCGATTTGTTGCTGGCCAAATCCTCGACCTACTCTCGCGACAAGAATTACGGCAAATTCATTTTGTCGTTTATCAAAGCAAACAATTTGTTCACAGAGAGTCAAAAGGCAAAGTTGTCCGAAATAGTGGCGGTGAACGCGACTGTATTCAAAAAAGTATTAGAAACTTTGTTGAACAATATGTATCTTCATATGGACTTGTGGCACGTTGCTTAGCTCGAACGTAGGTGGCTTATTTTTTTTTATACTCTGTATCGTTGAATTCATATTTGATAAAGAAATTAATATCGAAACGTTAGGCGTGGGAGAATTTTATACGAACAAATCGTATTTGTGAACATTAAGGGTGAGACCTTTGTGAACATCTCGTTACACACGTCATTGATGTGTCCTTGAAATCAATTATTCACTGAAAGTCGTATTGATTGATTATTATTATTGATATATTTATAAGGATTTTTAAACTTTTATTTGTTTTGCTAAATTATTTAACGAACATAAAATGATTATTGTTATTCATAATATATATTTGTATATAGATAATAATATTAACTAATTATTAATAATAATAATAATTTTTAGATTATTATTATTAATTACTAGATTAAGATTTATTCTAACCTCCAGGGGTAGGTGAATGTTTCCCAGTTCCAACTGAAGACGTTTGTTGCCCAAGCAATACGTCTGTTAGAAAAAATAATTCATGCATATTAATCAATGATAGTTAATCATGAATAATAATAAAAATAATATAATTTTTTTATTTATGTAATAATAAAATATAAAAACGGCTCATTTCAATTCAAGAATAAATGAAAGATTAATATTTTATGTAGAATTAAAATGAAAAGAAAAAATTAAATTTTTTCGTATGTAAAAATAAAATAAAAAAATACGGTTAATTTTAATTGAAGAATAAATGGGAATAACTTAAAGATAATTAATATTTTGTGTGGGGTTAATAATAAATTGATATAATATTTTAATCCATTATTTTTACGTCATCCGACTTTATCGTGACAATCGTGATCGACACAAAAACTTCACTGCATGCAGGAAAAAACCAAAGTCGACCGTGCACTTTGTACTGTAAAGAACCTGTCACTTATATTCCCGCGATTATTTGCCTCGTCTTTCTAAAAACGCACGAAGAGGCGCAACAATGAGCCTACAAAGAATCGTTCGTATCATCAGAAGAGCAGAAATATTGCGGAGAATTTGTGCACAACAATTATTCACCGCGGTACGTACGAAGATCTATAAGAAGTCTGTCGATTTCCACAAATGTGCATTCGATGCATTAGATTTTACGGATGGGCGAAGAGACCAAAAAAATGTTGCCTGTCCTCCCGATTATCCGTGTGCTTGTCATTTATATTTTCGAAGCTCCAAAAGCTTGAAACGTCAAGTTGAAAGCATTGGAAGTACTTGAACTTCCAATGCTTTCAACTAGATCGTAAAGGAGTAAAGACACTTGGAGGAAAGTGAGGTTATGTTGTCACAGTGCCGTCGATCATACTCCGTTTGACATTTAGCGGATTTTCAATTGTTTATCAATGGAATAGAATTCGGAGTTTTCTTCCGTTCACAAGTCGAGGCAGAAGCTGTACCACGTGACTCGAGTGGGAGAAAGACGGCTGAAAATTTCGGACAAAAGTTTCTCAGAGACGAATAATATATATTGCAAAAGACAATCGTCAACCTCTGCGTCAGTGAATTCTACAGAGCCCGATACTTTGCGTTTTCCAAAAAAACTTAATCCTCTATGAGAAAAGACTATTCGAAAATTTGTAAGGTTATGTCGACCTTAATTGTTTCGATATTTATTTTTCGACCATAATTATGCCGAAATATTATTTCAGGTACGCAAGGTCAATTATGTGCCGAGAAAACTCATCCTCGGAGCTCCTTTGGTGGCGAGATTCGCCAAGGCAGATTCAGCGGCACCGGCCGAGACAGAAATACTTCTGGAAGCGGATGCCCTCTTCGAGCAGGGTCTATATCAGACGCTCTACGAAAAATTCAAGGATTACAGGGTAAATATCAGGTCTTTTCGAGCGATCGAGAGCTCGAATTTGAAACAAAAATTATGAGATTCGGTAGAAAGTAGCGAAGAAACACAAAAATGATAGGAAATTGAAGAAACAAACATTCGCTTTGCATCCCTTCACATTAAGTTACAAATTCGAGTTTTCTTTTCCTCTATGCCGCAAATGTCGAATCGAAGGATGGTAAGAGCGCGGAAATGCTGTGGCGCCTCGGGCGAGCGCTCTATCACACGTCCAAGGATGCGAGCGAAGCAGAGGCAAAGGCGATGATCCACGAAGCTTACGATCTCGTGTCCAAGGCGCTGTCGCTGGATGACGATAATTACGCCGTTCACAAGTGGTACGCGGTGCTACTGGACGCCAAATCCAGACACGAGGGGAAAAAAGCACAGATAGAGCAGCTGCGAACGGTGAAGGATCACTTGTTGGTGAGCGAGCGACATGACGGTTGTCTCTTCAACTGCTGTTGGCCAAGGGAAATACGTCTTTACCCTGACCAAGCAGCTCCAACAATTTTTCCTGTCTTTCGTACGTGCTTGCTTTGATGTGACTTTCAGAGTGAAAATGTTTCAGCGATCGTCCAAGCTGAATCCCAGAGACGCGACGATACTCTACATGCTTGGAAATTGGTGCTATCACGTATCGGATCTCGCCTGGTATCAGAGAAAAATAGCAGCGGCAATTTTTGCCGTTCCGCCCGAATCTTCGTTCGAGGAGGCCCTGGAATTTTTGCTGAAAGCTGAACAGACCGATCCCCATTTTTACAGTCAAAACTTGTTGTTGCTTGGGAAAACTTTCCTGAAGATGAGCAGAAGGGAGGAGGCCCTGAGGTATTTGAAATTGGCCTCCGAATATCCAGCGAGAAACAACGACGATCGCGATGCCAAGCAAGAGGCGACGAAGCTTCTAAATAGTCTGTGAAGAATCCTCGCAACTCGAACGATTCAATGGTGAGAATCTTTTCTTTATTTGCTATATTCGATTACATAAATAAGAAAAACGGAGGATTTTTCGTGTACAATGATTCACGCGACGTTTTTCGATACAGTAATTCCAATGTATAAATTAATATTGCTGTTGTTGTCAGGCGATAAAATAACGCAGAGCCGCGCGCGTATATCGAGTGAATTTATTAACGATCAACGTCTTCCGACTCGTCTGCATCGTCGATATTATTCCCGTTGTCTTGCTCCAAACAGGCATTAATTTCCTCGTGTACCTGTCTCGCGATTTGTCGCGCGTGATAGCTCCTCAACATCATCGGCTCGAGATACTCGAAAAATCCTGATCTTAAGATTTGCGTCTGATTTGCTGGATTCCACGGGTCGTTGCGGGCGTAACGAGGCGGCGGATCGCGTATCGAAATCTCGATGCAATCGTTGTTCCCGCTACGACTACCGCTGGCGATCGCCAACTGACGACGGTTCGGCATCTTTCGTTGGGACTACTAAAATTGTGCGCCACTTGAATTATCGTACGCCGAAACGATAATTATCAAACGGAAGAGAGATATATTTCGATCTAAGAAACATTCACGGTATTTTTTTACTTGCTTTTTTGTTCGTCTTAGGAAATCCAAACAAGCTCAAGCAAAAATATGGAAATTAATGGACAGAGGGATATAAA
Organism: Ophion ventricosus; assembly: GCA_963932345.1. Classification (NCBI taxonomy): domain Eukaryota; kingdom Metazoa; phylum Arthropoda; class Insecta; order Hymenoptera; family Ichneumonidae; genus Ophion; species Ophion ventricosus. The sequence continues at coordinate 24,662,951 of OZ010717.1, forward strand.
TTCCGATTAAAAATCCATATTTTGATATTCAGTATTTTACCTCGTTCATTGACATTTGTATTTTTTTTATATCTTTATTCCTATTGTATTGTTATTTTCATGAACTTTTTATCTTTATTTTACAGCAGAAAGTATTTTTTTTTCGTGTATTAAAAAACTAATGGATACTCACATGTACGAGCAGGGTCGATAAATTAACCAATCCTTCGAGGAAATTAAAAATCTTGTGTTCTTTAAATCTTCGATCAAGCGGTCGTTTAATATTCGCTCAGAGTATTTTTTTTTGCGTTGTAATAATTTTTCAATGCACGCGATCGCTCGCTTTCGATCCTGTAATGTTATGTTTCAGTTACGCGTTCTCACTGCTCATCGACGGTTAGAGCTTTCTTCTAAGGCGTCTTATTTTCGACTGAAGTCTTATTGCTTTTTTTTTTCGTATGATCCATTGTCCCACACGGATCGCCAAGGAGACTTTACACGTGTTCAAAGCCAAACAAATCCGGAATCGAGACGTTTCATCGGGATCGTACGGTGTACAGACGATACGTCGTGTCTCCAACGTTACAACGCCAAATACCCTTTCCAATAATTCATAGTTTTTCTTGAAATTCTACCGACATTCTCGCGAAAATTTTTAGAAAAATATGAACCGTTTCTTTTCTCACGAGAGACAATGTTCTTAACCGATTATTCGTGAAGCAACTATTTTTTTAAAAACAATTCGTTAACCATTCGGCGCTATCATTGCTCGAAATCAATGTTCGTAACGTCTCGAGTATATCTGAGTTTTTGCTGATTTTTTGTCGAATCGCGAACTACGGAAATTTCAATGAAAACTTTTCCCTGAAGATCCCCAAAAGAAAAAGTCGGAAAAAAAAAGATTTAAACACAGAATTTAAAGACGTAAATTTTCTTTTTTTATTTTACACTTATAGCCAAATATATACATGTACACGCGAAACCTCACATTTCGTAAGATATCCGTAAAGAAACGAAGAAAGAAAAAAAAAAGAAAACGCAACATTAACAAAAATGTACGACGGAGTATTCGCCGTAAAACGATATGTACAAGTGTCAGTACGTCGCGTAGATTTGCGATCCCGCCATCGCATGGCTCGTTGATCTCCGAGGGTCAACGCTCAGCCTCATCACTCTCGTCGTCATAACTGTTCGAGTCGTCCCGACCGGTTGTGCAATCGTTTCCAGGCGTTGCCGCCGATCTGCGTTGATTCTCGATGCTCTCGTTGTCCGGCTCGTACTCCGGATATACGAGCCAATTTTCCGGAAGTGGACGGAAGTGATTCGGTTGCCCGGGTCGATCCCCGTGCGACAGCCGATCGTCGCGACGATGATCCTCAGAGTTCGTCTCATCGTGTCGATGATAATTAGCCGCGTTATCGTCGTGCTCGCGAAGGTCGTCCTCGTAGGCATGATTAGCCGACGGTGGATACCAATAATTTTGCGCCAGATGATCGGCCAACGCTTGATTAGCGTTGTTGTTCATTTCTTCACGCAATTGAAGAGCTCGTATTCCACGTTCCAGGTAGCTCTGAACAGTGACCGCCTCGACCGTAACCTCGTGGCCGCACACACACGGATGATAGACCAGGAAAAACGGCACCCTCGGGAAGGATTCCGGATACGTCCACGTGACGAAACGCTGCGTCGGTTCGATCATCATGCACGGGTGCTGCGTATTCATTTCGGCGATTATCGTCGCTCTTTCGATCTGATTAGGAAAAGAAGAGGCGAATTATTATTATTATTACTTATTTTAATATGAAATATTTTTATTGTATTATTATTTTCATAATCTCATTAATAATCATTTTATTATAATTATAATATATATTATAATCATATTATATATTATTATTATAATTTATTATTAATATAATTAATTAATATAATAATAATAATCATTTTTATTACAATTTTTTTGCGAGTACACTATTTTTTATTTGTTGCTTCAGCAATCGAGGACTGAGCTCGTACATTCTCGACTCATTTACTTAATTTTTTTTTCGGATTTTATGGAGAATTTACTGTGGTGAAAAAATTTACACAAAGAAAAAACAAATATATACGGGAATACTTCTCAAATTCAAAGTCCATTTTTTTTTCAAATTTCTATTGTACTCTTTTCATTTTCAATCTCCCTATTATAAACGCTTATTTTAAACTTACAGATTAAGTTCCAAGTTTTTCTGCTTCGTCTTGATCTTCGAGTCTCTCTCTCTCTCTCTCTCTCTCCCTCTCTTTACGGTTTATCCAAACGTCAACTCCGTACAGTCTAAGGCTCGTTGAGTTTTCTTCTTAGGTGAATGCTCCCAAGACCAATTTACTCCCGTGGCGATACGAGCGACCGGTAATTCAAGTTTATTCCGCACTTGACGAAGTTCCGGACAAGAATGATGTTTGAACGGTGAGCACAGGTGCCATTTATACGAAAGGCCCAAAACTCACCCTCTCCTCTGCGACCCGATGCAGGGGGTCCTTCGGCCAAGTGGTGGGGTCGTTGCCCTTTGCTCGTCCAATCCCAAAGGAGAATGGCCCCACGAGTCCTGTCGGCGCAACGATGCAATTTTCCTCCCCCAAAATTAACGCCACGTCTTTTTAGAAAATTGCGGTTCGTCCTGGAACCACCCAGATCAGATGATGGCCAACGTTACCTGGATCGGGTGCGTCCAAATTGACTTTTCGATTAAATTAAATAAATAATAATTTACTCATGAAAGCCTGAAGGAACAGAGTACTAACGACAAAGGGAAGTACTCGAACGCGACGTCCTGTTACGAAAATGAATGATTAATGGATATTATTGACAGAGATAGGATCAAATTGTCGAGAAGTCTCCAATATTCGTACTTTCCATAAAGTTTATTGATTCGAAAGTAATGAACAAAAATAATACATCGCACATTACGCAAATACCAGTATATATATATATATATATATATATATATATATAAATCGCCATTTTTTTTTGTTTACTCTAAATAAATAATAATTTATTCGTTAAGCCTAAGATAACGGAGGAGAAACGACGAAGGGATAAGACTCGCCAAGAACTGCCGCGCTCTTGTGGAATATTAATATATTCTTACAGTACACGTATTACGAACAATCGAGTGGGTCGATGTGTATAAATATCATTAATCGTTCGTACAAATTCATGCACACCTATATGCTATGCAATATATATATATATATATATATATATATATATATATATATATATATATATATACACTACCGGCAAAATGTTTCGAACAAAAATTCAAAAAAGTTCTGGAACGATTTTTTATGCCATTTCGCCGATAGTTGACATAAATGAATTTAATAAACGGCATTTTGAAGGGGAGGAATTCACTTTCATTCCGGTTTTTTTAAATTATTTTTTACTATTATTTTACGACTAGTACCCTTTTTCAAAAACGACCATTTTTCGTTCCTTTTCTGGTGGACCCCGTTTACAGATAGAATTTTTTTGATGCATTTCTTTGACCGGGATGATAAAGAGGGAAGCTCAAGCTTCAATCTTGTTTTTTTTTAAGTTTCGTACAATTAAAAAAAAAAGACACAATTTGAACATCAACGTGTACCGCGAAAAGGACAAGGATTCAAGGAAAACCGCAAGATAGTAAAAAGTTGAATAGGTTTTCGTTGAGTTCGCGAGAATTTTTTCAGATTGCCGTAACTCGAGAAAAAAATCTAAAATAATTCTATTACGTTGCAAATAGAAAAATACATTTTTTCCTCTCTTGAAATTTGATCACAAACTCCTTAGTTCTCGAGTTACGGTAATGAAATTATCTGATTTTTTACCGAAAATAGATAAATAAAAATCTGAAATAATTCTCGCGAACTCAACGAAAACCGATTCCACTTTTTACTTTCTTGAGGTTTTCCTTGAATCCTTGTCGTTTTAGCGTTACACGTTATTTTTAAAAATTATCTCTTTTAAAAAAATAAATAAAAATGTCTTTAGAAAAAAAATCGTACGAAGCTTTAAAAAAAAATTGAAGCTTGAGCTTCCCTCTTTATGATTTCGGTCAAAGAAAATCATAAAAAAATGTTTTGTCTGTAAACGGGGTTCGGCAGAAAAGGAACAAAAAAAGGCGAAAATTGGTCGTTTTCGAAAAAGGGTACTAGTTGTAAAAAAAAAATAGTAAAATTTTTTCAAAAAACCGGAATGAAGGTGAATTCCTTCCCTTCAAAATGCTGTTTATTAAATTCATTTTTGTCAATTATCGGCCAAATGGCATAAAAAATCGTTCCGGATTTTTTGTGAATTTTTGTCCGAAACTTTTCGCCGGTGGTGTGTATATATATATATATATTTAATCGTACACTCTAGTGTCATGTCGAAAAAATTCTACTCTCACGTTTCTCGTGAATCGCGATGATTTTTCAATTAAATACATAGCCATAATTACATCGTATCGCCGCGTATATGGAAACGGAAGAGTAACCGAAAATCGAATTAAAGTTGGTCCCTTTAGTCTAACGAGAATTCATCTTCGAAATAAAATTAGAAGAGGAAACAAAAAAAAAAGGCCACGATTCGAGTACACATTTTTGATCGTCCAATATACATAACAATAGCATTTTTTTTTTTCGTAATCGGCGTAGAAAAAATAGGTATCTCATTTTATTAGCCGAAAAAGAACGAAAAAAAATAAATCGATAAAAATGTTTGGCCCGTCGACTTTCTTGCATGTTGCAAATTTCAACAACCGCGCAATAACGGCAATCCCGTGCCTCGACCTCCTCGCACACGGCTTATCTTCTTTTTTTTTTTCAAGCAGCTCGTATAATTTTAATTTTCTTTTCGATCTCGCCTTTTTGCAGGCTCGCGTTCGCGAACGAGGCGATGGTGGACCCGTCGATTTTCCATTCGTAGAAACGCGAGACGAGCGAGGATGAAAAATACGAGGGCGCGAAATGACAAGCGATTGACGGAGACGATACGCAAATCTCCTGGGGCGAGGCCTCTCATTTGCACGTGTATTCCTCGGTACGCTCGGTGCAAGTGTCGCAGTGCACGCGGCAACACCAATGGAACTTGCATCTGCATTGCCACGTTCTTGTGAATTGATGCGTATTGTAGCCTCGGCCGCAGCACATGAGGTCACAGCCGTCCGTACCTGTGAGCACCAAGGATTGAGGGATAACACCACTCTAGGATTTTGGAAAAATTGTTTTTTTTTTTGGCTTAAAAAATACTTTGGGGTCATAAAAACAATATGCAATTGGTCCTGTAGCGATTGTTTTTTTTTTTAAGGTTCAATTATCGATTTCGCCGCAGCGCCTCGGAGCGCGCGCTGAGTGCTCGTACAGCTTTAAACGCGTTTTTCTCGAAACCACTTTTTTAAAACTGGGCGGGCGGATTACAAATCGATCCATCCATGCAAATCGATCCTTTGCATGAATCGATTTGAAATTTTGATAGTAGCTTCACAATTACATTCTTTATGAGAGTACGTAGCCGTTTTTTGATTAAATGTAAGTTTTTCTTTTATAAACAATTTACTGCTTATTTTTTGGGCGAAAAATCGATTTGTTTCTTCCAAAGTGCGCCGTTTTTTCAAAATTTTATTTAAAAAAATCCCTACGTAGTCCCATAGCAAATATATAGATTATATTTTTTTTTGGTTTTTGTTCCAGGTCTTATACTTTACGAGAAAACCATCCTCCCGTGAAGCTATTTGTAAAAAACACGTTTTTCAAGATGGGCTCTGTCGCCACCATTTTGTATGAAAATTATAATAAAATTTTTTTTATACTTTGATATGTGTTAAATAAACCCTCTCAAAAGAAATTCTATTCCTTTTTTCATACTCCCAAAATAAATTGTCAAAGCTAGGCCTTATTTTCTGCCGCTAGAGTGGTGTTAGCCCTTAAGATGTATTTAAATTTTCTTCCATGCCTCGTCTCGCCCCCCCCCCCCCCCCCCCGCCCTCCTTGAGGGATAACACCATGTAGGGCATCTAGGGTAAAATCTAAAATGTTTTTGTACTTTTTTTTTTGCTATTACTTTCAGGAATTTTCTTGCCGATAATTTAGTAATACATAAAATAGTTATAAAGACAACGGCTATTAAGAATACAGTAAATTTGGTTTGGGATTTCTTATTGCGAACTTTGATAAAAAAATCCAGTTTGATTCAAAATTATTATTCCGAAAACAATATATTTTAATTGAGAATGTCTACTTAGGATTTTTATTGAAAAGATAGTAATTTTTTATGAGAAAAATAATTAATAATTTTTTATCAATTATACGAGTGCAACATGTTTTAGGGAAAAAATCGTCCAAGGCAGAAAAAAATTCCGAATAAGTAGAATCAATTGTTCTCCAAATTAATTATAAAGAAAATTGCTATGATTAAATTTTTATTAACTACGCAAGCGTGACATTTGTAAGGATAAAAAAAATTCCAAGGCAAAATAATTCCAATTTGGATGAAGAAATCATTTTCCAAATTGAATATAAAGATAATTGTTATTAAGAATTGAGTAGATTTGACAAGAGGATCGACGATTTACGAATTGTTTTTTTTTTTTTTTTTCGTTTTCTTCACTGACCTTTGCTCGTACGATTGCAGGTGCGACCCTGCGTGCCAAGGCTACCCTGCGCGAGATCAGGCTCGCAATAATTCGGCGACGCCTCGAGGAAAACAAGCTCGCTCCGTTTCGGAATTCTCTTCTGGCTCATTCCCGGCCCACCGCTAACTTTTATCCTCTTCAGCACGAGATGGGGCCTTCGTGACTTCGAGGATGATTTTTTCATGGACCTGCTGCTGCCGCGATCGTTGTTGTTTCGTGCTGATGATGATGACAACGATGATGATGATGATGCCGATGATGATGACGACGAGCTCGAATAGTCCAGCGACGTTTTGCCTTGGGACTTTGCGTCGTTCCCGATTATCGGCACGATGTCCATTGACGAGGAATGTGTCAGGTAGTCCGAGGCCTGTTTTCATTGTAGATTAATTATTAGGTCTTGAAAACGTTGGGTTTACACTTTCTTCATTCTCTTTTTCTTTCTCTCTCTCTCTCTCTCTCTCTCTCTCTCTCTCTCTCTCTCTCTCTCTCTCTCTCTCTCTCTCTCTCTCTCTCTCTCTCTCTCTCTCTCTCTCTCTCCCTCTTGATTTTCTCAATTATTAGTACTCGTGACCCAATGATCACGACCAATTTCTCGACAAATAAAAAAAAAAGGGTCAAACCTGAATAGTCGGTGGCGGCGGTGGCGTTACGGCCATGACGGGCCGTGCGCGATAATACTTTTTCATAAGGGCATCACCGATCTGCCGGAAGCTCGGCAATGTTCTCCAGCAGGTCCTCACCGTGCACGAGCCGGAAACCCCGTGACACTTGCACTCAGTCTGCAGCAGGGCCTTTACTATCTGAACACACAAAAGTCAAGGACGAAAATTAGCAAAAGAAAGAGTAGATCGCTAAAAAAAAACAGGGTTAAATGAATGAGCGTGAAATTAAATCAGAATTGAAGCGTAGTAAAAAAAGAAACGTCAGAAAAATCGCTTCTAATGAAAATAGCGCGCTGCACGATTGATTGTACAATTGTACGACACACATTCACTTCTTATCTTTTATCTAAGTGAAATTTCTTCAGTAAGTGAAAAGAAAACATCTGAAAAAACACGCGCCGCCTATTTCTCTCTTTCTTCCTCATGCTAGCTATGGAATGCGTTAGACCGTCAACTAAGGGCCTGCAAAAACCGCTGTACATTCAAGTGTGGCTTAACTCTGAAACTGTTAGATAAATTAGACGACAACGCGTCTACGAGCCGTTTCCAAGTTAAGCGTAATTTATTGTTTTTGTATTATCGTTAGTACTGTTGATATAATTGTTAGCAATATTTTATTACTTAGTATTCGTTACTCATTTATTACACTTTATTACTGAATGGCTAACATTAGTATAGTTATTATTATTGTATAGTTTATGTAGTATAGGTGCTTTCGGTATCACTCCTATATGTGTGGTCAAGAATCTAGTGCGTATGCATTTTGTATCATATTTTGCACGGTTCTCTTAAGGAGCAGATGCTCCAGAGTACGAAATAAATAACATTTTCTTTCTCTCTCTCGTCTTTTTTCCTTATGCTTTTGTCGTAGATACTTCATATAGCTTTTGTTTATTTTTATATTTTATTTTCTACTTTATATTTTTGTTATGTTATTTTTTTATAGCTTTTTTCCATATACTTTGTTATGCTTTTTTCTTATATACTTTTTATTCAACTATTGTTTATTTTTTATATTCTTAATTCGTACCTCAAATGTATCTTGTTGTCTGAAGATTTGTATCAAGGCATCAATCAATCGCTCAATCTCTCTCTTGCTAGATATATATATATTTTTTTTTCAAGAGTATTTTTCAAGTATATTTGTTTGAAAAAAAAATTAAGATTATTTTTGTGCTGACTAGTACGCGCCAGATAAAATTGACGATTTTGGGGGGAAAAAAAAATCAAAATTCCATTTTGAATTTAGTAATACGAAGATAATTAAATTCCGAAGAAGAAACGCGTCTGAAAAACTTTTTTCTAATGGAATGCCCATTGGTCCACTTTAACTTAATGCATCTTATTGATACATTATTTTAGAGATGGCAGGATGCACAAAAAAAGTTTTTCAGGAGTGCCTCGTATTCGGAATTTAATTAACTTCATTATGTTGTGCTCAAAATAGAATTTTTATTCTTTTCCAGAATGCTCAGTTTTTTTCTGGCAAACACTACATATTACAAAAATACGCGATATTTTTCTTCGTAGAGGACTTGAAAAACCATTGGAAATCATATTTTCCTGACTTCCAAAATTTCCGCGCAAATATTCTCAAAAAACACATGGTCACCTTATAATTTCCACACCATATATATAAATAAATAAATACATACATATATATATATATATATATATATATATATATCGGTGCAAAAAAACCAATCCAAAGTAGAGAACTCTTATTACCCCGGAAATGATCGTTGTCGCAAGAATTACACGATAAGGTTGCGGCTTGACTGTCGCTTTGATTAATTTGTTTGGACATTTGTGTGTGCGCGCGCGCGCGCGCGCTGTACGCGACGCGAGACCGGTCGGATTAATTGAGTTAGTCGAACCGCGTTGACAGGCAGTCGATTCAATTAGGCATGAAGGAACGGGCGGTTTTACTTTGACCGTTCACCGAACGTACTGTGATTATATACGTGCATACTCGCATATATCTATATACAGTGGTGTAGAGAACGTCATAGTGCAGAATGGCAAATAACTATATAGTGTAAAATGGGAAATAAAAATGAAATACATCAATATTTTTGTTGAAGCACAATTTTTCTCACCTTTCTGCCGGCCTTGTTGTTGTGAAGATTCATGAGACTTCTCGCATCACCCTCGACCTCTCTCGCGTCGAGAAACCTACGCGCGAATCTGCAAATCGTCGATTCTCAGATAATTGATAAGAACACGACCAAGTACAGGAGTATAAAGATATTTTGTACGCGCTCGGTCTTTCGTTAAAAAGTGGCCAATTAAAGGTAGAATTGTTCTGAAGAAATGTTGAGAAAAAAAGGTTTAAAAAATTTCATTTTATTATTCTACAGACTTTTCTGAATACTCATAAAATGAGCCGAAAAAACTTGGTGTGAATATTCTTCAAAACAAACAATAAAACGCATCGTTTATGATTTTATTTAAACAACCCCTAATTAGGGGTGCAACGAGGTGTTGAAGTTTGTACGGGAAATTCGAATTCCTTGCGTGTATCTCAGAAACTCAGTATAAATATTCTTCAAATCAAATAATAAAACGCATATTTTAGGATTGTTGAAAATAAACCCTAATAAAAGGTGCAACGGGTAGTGAAGTTTCTATGGGCCAATTTTTATGCGGGCGAAGCCGTGGGCCGAACCTAGTATGTATATATATTATATATACAGTGGGTAAAAGAAGTATTTGCACACCTCGTGTTTTTCAAATTATTCCGCGAAAAAAATAAAAAACTTTAGCATCTTTTTTTTCGAAGAAAACTGAAATGTTGGAAAAAAATTTCGAAAACAAAATAAAATGCTAAAACATTTATTTTTTATTTTTTTTATTCTATGAAAAAAAATAAAACGCATTAGCATTTCTCTTTGTGGTGTGCAAATACCCTGGTCATCCACTGTAATATATCTATATATAGTAAAAAAGTAAAGTATATAGATATATAAATAAAAATATAGATAAAAAGTATATAATAAATATAAAGCAGGCGAAGCGAAAAATAGGTTAAGATAGAGAGTAAGAAAAAATATATGTTTGTAAAAGACTTGTATTAAAAGTCATGCAAATAAAACTCGATTATATATATATAGTAAATATATATAGTAAAGAATGTAAAAAAAAGTATTTGTACACCGCGTATTTTTCAAATTATCCTGCGAAAGAATTTAAATCTTTTGCATTCATTTTTTTTTTCGAAGAAAAATTAAATATTGGAAAAAAAATTCGAAAACAAAATGCTAAAGCATTTTATTTTTATTTTTCTTATTCTACGAAAAAAATAAAATGCTTTAGCATTTTATTTGTTTGGGTTTGTTTGGGTTTGGTATGCAAATACTTTTTTTACCCACTGTAATATATATATAGTAAAAAAGTAAAGTATATAGATATATAAATAAAAATATAGATCAATCTTCTTTTCAAAGAAAAATAAAATGTTCGACAAAAATTTTCGAAAAAAAATAAAATGCTAAAGCATTTTTTTTTTGTAGGACAATTTGAAAAACACGCGGTGTACAAATACTTTTTTTACCCACTGTATTTGTACAGGATTATTGCATATATTTACCTCATTCCATAAGTGATATCTGCACTGCAGCCCCCCCACTCCCAGCCGTTCGGTGGCAACTCCTTCCTCGTTCTGCACATATACAATTGATCATCGATAAAATCAGTAAGGTCTTAAAAATTATTCCTCGGAGTGAAAACTTGCTCTTGAGCCGTAAAAAAATTGCCACAGTTCAATGAGTGGACTTGTTTCAATATTTTTCTCTATTTGTTGTCACTATTACGAGAATGAGGTTCGTCATACTTTTATGTCATAATTATTGTTGCAGTCTTGGAATTTTTCCATTGCTGAAATTTACTTAGACTTGCGAGGACAGCCACAATTTTTTTTTCTTCATATATATGATACTTTCGGTTGACTTTACTTGACGCTTGGGTGAACTTACTTTACGGCAGGTTCGCAGCCACATGCGGTAATGTTGCCCCTGCTACAAGCCGCGGTAATCGCGTAAGTAACGCCCGCCGAACTTATGGCGTACGTAAAAGCCGCTTCTCTGCTACCTGCGAACACAAACGAGAGAAAGTGCATTGAATTGTCGTAACTGTTTGTTCGTTTCTCAGAGAATCGATTTATTAATCATTTATTTATCATTTTTCTTCAATTATTACTTTTTTATTCTTCAGTCTTTATTGTTTCTCATTTTATTATAGATTTGCAACGATTTAAAGAGTTTTGGGACAAATGACGAAATGCTACCATTTGATTCAAATTTATGCAGTAGATTCTTTTTCATGTAGGGAATGCACCCTCCAAATTTTAAATCGATCGTCTACACCGTTTTCATAAAATTTACAATTGAAAAAACACTTTTTAACATAGGGAGATGCCTACAGTCATTGCTGATTGGCAGTTTTGCGCACAAGATAGTGTAAAAAAATGTTAAGAATATCATGAAAAACTGTCAAACCCACAGTACGATTATGACAATTATGTTATCCAAAAATTTAATTATTCATCTACACCGTTCATTTAATTATTGACATTTTTGTAAATAAAAAGTATCGGTTTTTCCCCACTATTCCCGGTAATTCCTTATTATTATTGTTTTCATATATTTCTATTTATTCATATTATATACATTACAATTTTTTTGTTTCTCAAACAATTGCAATGTTTTACAAAAATGTTTAGCTCTATTTACCCAAGTAAAATGCAACGCGAAATAACGTCGAAGCAAAAGAGCGTGGGTCGAGTAGTCTCGGCAACAAAGACGCGGGACAACGTTAAACCGGCAATAGGATCATGGCAATTAAGCTTATCCACTCGATGACCAGTCCTCATCGACAAAGCCGCAATAAATATGGTATCATCGGACGGAATATGAGATACATATGCGCGACGAATTTTACGACCTGACGCGTCGTCTTAGTGGCCCGATGAGTCGTCAAACTTGCGGTCGAAATGAAAATTCAACTTTCAAAGGATTATTGCGGTGCCCGGAAAATCCACCCCCCCCCCAAATTTCCGACGGGTGACGTGGATAATAGTCGGGACGGATTTTACGACGCGGGTCGCCAGAATTCCAGGTGGACGGTTAGGTTGCAATGGCAGGTCGCATTGAGTCGTGATGAAAAAGGTTTATTTCCAGTTATTTATATATGTAGGGTCTTTTTTGGAAAATGGCACTTTACGACCTGCTTCGCCGGCACGTCGGCGACGCCACGAGATCAATTTCTTCTTTGTCCTAGACCGCAGGAATTATTCTTTTCATATGATCACGAATCGCGTCACCGGTATAGGTACACGTACCTAGGGGATTATGGGGGATTCCCGTCAATTCATAAGGATCTCGCGGTTGCAGTTTATCCTGGCATCGACGAGCCTGTACACATAGAATACGAATCGGGCGTTTATTGCGAATGTATAATTTTGCTCGAATTTTTCAAGCCAAAAATAAAAGTCGCTATGGGTGTATTTATTGCACGGAGAGAATTAAATGTTAAAAATTACCGTGCAGTAACGGTAAACAGATGACAACCCTGAAACTTCGCTTATTATTACTGGGTTAAACACAGATTTTCACGAAAATAAAATAAAATTTCTTCTTCAGATAGAAAATTTTACCAGATTTTCTAGTAAATTTTCATGTGTAACAAAATACGCAAAACTTAAATTTTAAAAATATATAATATCAGCGAAATTTTACTGTGCATTTTATTATTTTATGCCTTTCAAAAATGTCTATAAAAAAGTATCGTCTTTATAACAGTTATTTTAAGATTTATTATAAAATTTAATGAGTGTTATAGGAAAATGTATTGTGCTCTCGGTAAAAATTATCGTGCGCGCTATCCTTCTTGTATAGTAAAATTTTAACTACGTATTTGAAATTTTCTGTAATGTGAGTTAAAAAAAACTTGTCGCATACGAATTATTATGCTTTTCTCACTTGTCACCACATTGAAATATATCACGCTGATTTTTACCGTGAAATTCACGACAAAAATTACTTTTTAATTCTCTCCGTGTTGTGACTTGAAATATGAAATGAAATGGAAATTCGGGAGGGATATATATATATATATATATATATATATAACAACGGGTTTTTAACTTAAATCTATAAAACTTTGTTATAAACAATTTTAATTAATTGTTTATTTTAATGAAATTAATACAGCAGCTTTTGAACGAGAATTATTATTAGACATTCTTCATTAACTATTCATGTGTAACATTTCTTAAGAAACAAAACTTTGCAAAGCAAACATAATTCTAATGCAGAACAACAAATTGTTTTCCAAATAAAATATAAACAGAAATTCCATTGAGAATACTGTAGATCTTTATTGAGAATTTTTACTGAGCTTTTGTTAATTAATTACACAAGTGTAACATTTCTTAGGAATACAACTTCCAAGGCGAAAAAATTTCAACTCCGAATGACAAACTTTTTCCCAAATTAAATTCAAAGTGTATTGTCGTTAAGAATTTATATTAAGAATATAGAATTTATTAAGAATTTATTAAGAATAGATTTTGATTTGTAATGTGCATTAAGATCTTTTTTTATCAATTATACAAGTGTAATATTTTTAGGAAAAAAAACAATCAAGGCAAAATAGTTCCGATTCAGGAGAACGAATTATTCTCCAGAATTGTTTAAAGAGAATTGTTATAAAAATGTTCAGAAAACAATCAAGTAGATTTTGATTGATAATTTCTATTGAGGATTCTTATCTGAAAATAGAGTAATTTTTATTGAGAATTATTATTAAAAAATTTTAATTAATAAAATAATTTAATAACGTTTCTTAGGAAGGAAAACTTTCAAGGCAAAAAAACATCCTATTCAGACGAACAAATTGTTTTCCAAATTGAATATAAAGGGAATCGTTATTAAGAATTTTCATTGAAAATTAAGTAGATTTTAGTTGAAAATTTCTATAAAGGGTTACCATTAAAAATACAGTAACTTTTATTAACAATTATTATTAGAAATATTTTCTATTCCCTACACAAGCATAACATTGCTTATGAAAAACACTGCCGAGGCGAAAAAAATGCAATTTACTGAAACGAACTATACCCCAAATTGAATATAAAAAGAATTATCATAAAAATGATCTTCATTAAGAATATCTCTCGTTCAGGCATCGATTTTCATTAAACAACAAAAAAGAATAATTACGCGTTAAAAAAATTCTTTGTAAAATGAAAGGTCTATCCAATTGTTATCAATAACGTTTATCAACAATACGGCTGCTAAGTCACGAGATTTTATAAAAAATAAAAACAGAATTTACGATTGCGTCAAACAAATCGTTTTCCAAATAAAACTGTCTGGAAAAATTGTCATTAAGAGTTTGCGATTAAGTGCTGTTGCAGCACGATAATAATTCGATCATAATTGCCGAAAGATCCTGTCGAGATTTAAGTAACGAGACATTTGATTTTAAGGATGTACCGTGGCACAGGGAGCATGCGATAAGAGATGCGTGCGATCGGCACCGCGGAGGGTTTATAGTGTGCCCACAACGGTGACTTTTCCATATAGCGCGAGGTATACAAACGACGAGGTGATGTCGTCGCGCGTGGTGCAAGCTGAGCGCGGGCAGTTTCTGTCATATTAATTTACAGCCGAGACGCACTCTCGGTGCCCCGGGACTAAGCGTGAGCACAATTAATTACCCGTGGAGAGCTTTCAGCTCGTTTGCCGTGCACGATGAGTTACCGTCGGGCATTCTCATTTTTTCCAATCCCTCTCTCTCTCTCTCTCTCTCTCTCTCTCTCTCTCTCTCATTCTCTTGCCTCGATATATTTTTTTTTCCTCGTTCTGTACCATAGAAATCTGACTCGCTCCAATTACAAATTTATTACATTATTTTGATATTTCGTATGTTACAAATTTATTACATTGTTTTTATTTCGTATATTATATATTTATTATATTGTTTTTATTTCGTCTATTATACATTTATTATATTGTTCTTGATTTTGTTTGGGTTTGTTCCAGTCTTTTTGCTCTTTCTATACCTCGCAAAATCCTGACTTCCCCTTTCATCCTCTCTCATTCTCTCTCTCTCTCTGCCTCTCACCCTCTTTCTCCATCACGCGGACGTCGCTCCCACGCGGAAACGCCATTTACGATTTACCACGTACCGGCGATCATCCCGATACGGTCTTTTTGCGCCGCTTTTCCAACGCGTCACTCTCATAATTAGACGCATCACGATCCTCGCTGGATTTCCGAACAATCTGATTATCGCTATTAAATTGGCCGCTGTTGCTGATTTTTTTTATTTATTGTTTCTTCTTTTTATCGTGAAAGAATCTCTCGCCAGAGTCGATCGAATGGAGGAAACGCACTTATATACAGGGTGGACCATTTAACGTGACCACCCCAAATATCTCCGTTGCCTTTAGAGTGACGAAAAAAATGTCAGTGTTGAAAAATTCATTTTTGTCAAGGTCATAGTTTTTGCGTTCTCAAGGTCATCGATGGTTTTTCAAATGGGAACATGTTTTTTTTTTTATTAAGACGTTGTAGCTGATATTCAGACGAATCCAACGACCTATGGTATCATGACTTTGAAATGATTTTTCACCAAAATACACGTGTAAAAACGGGAAATCGTCATGGTATTGACAATAAGAATATCCGAATAATGTAATTGAAATTTTTGTGCCGAAAATTTATTGTAACAAATGTTCGAAGTGATGGTCATTAACCTCGACACATTTTTTAAGACGTCGGATGAATGATTCTCTTGACCTTCGAATAGTTTCTGGTGTGATAGCGGCGCAGGCTCTTGTAATTCGTTCTCGCATGTTCGCCGGCGTCGTCGGAACATCATGCTTGACTGTACAATCATTCTGCTTGACTGTAGAATACCATTTTCGATACGATTATTACATGTTACTTTGGATGAATACACTTGTCTACTGATTCTAATATTGGTAGATGGTAAACATTCTTCACTCTACTACAGTTTTACTACGTTACAATGCCAGTATTTACAAACATCAGAAACATCTCCGACTATTGACATTATTGTATCCGTTGGATAACCTGCGCCGCTATCACACCAGAAACTCTTCGAAGGTCAAGAGAATCATTCATCCGACGTCTTAAAAAATGTGTCGAGGTTAATGGCCATCACTTCGAACATTTGTTACAATAAATTTTCTGCCCAAACAATTCAATTACATTATTCGGATATTCTTATTGTCAATACCATCACGATTTCCCGTTTTTACACGTGTATTTTGGGGAAAGATCATTTCAAGGTCATGATATCATAGGTCGTTGGATTCGTCTGAATATCAGCTACAAAGTCTTAATAAAAAAATACATGTTCCCATTTGAAAAACCATTGATGACCTTGAGAACGCAAAAACTATGACCTTGGAAAAAATGAATTTTTCACCACTGTATCAGCCCTTCGAAATCAATCAAATTACCTTCTGACATTTTTTCCGTCACTCTAAAGGCAACGGAGATATTTGGGGTGGTCACGTTAAATGGTCCACCCTGTATATACACGTGTGTGTGCGTGTGTGAAAGTTGCGTGACAACGTATGTTCCATACGGGGGATCAAATAAGAGACGAGTGTCTTCACGCGACACGCGGGAATCGAAGTTGAGATCTGAAATATACATATATGCAGTCAGGATTGCACGTCAGGATGGTGTCGCAGGATCGAAGACGAAGGAATAAAAGTGAAAAATAAGATAAAATAAGATGGATAGACAACCACACGATATGGCGATGCGCATCGCGTGTGTGCCGCTCTTGCATGCTTGCATATATATATATATATATATACACGCTATAATTGACGTTAATATTGCAGAGTATATAGCAAGGATCTCGTGTGATTTCTTTGCGCCTTCTTACGCCCAAAAACGGTAAAACAGAGAATTTTCACGAAGAATACGTTGCTGCATAGGACTCAAACTTTCAAGAGGAAGAGAACGGGAGAAAGAGAGAGAGAAAGAGAAAGAGAGAGACTCAGATTTTTCCTTTTCTCAAATTTAACTCTGCTGCTCTCGTATTGCATATATAGACGACATTCCTCTCCTCATGGTGGCACAGTACCAGTGAGTGAATTGATGAAAGTATCGCTACAGGAAACATATCACGGAGTTCTGGAATCGCTTGTAAGTCGCTTTAAGGACATGAGCGAGAAACAGGACATTCATCAGTTTGCATTTGCATCCTCGATCTCTCTTTCGTTCCCGTGAGAAAGAAACAGCGAGAAAGCGAGAGACAGAGAGAGAGAGAGAGAGAGAGAGAGAGAGAGAGAGAGAGAGGAGAGAGAGAGAGAGAGAGAGAGAGAGAGAGAGAGAGAGAGAGAGAGAGAGAGAGAGAGAGAGAGAGAGAGAGAGAGAGAGAGAGAGAGAGAGAGGAGAGAGAGAAAGAGAGAGAGGATGAAAGGTGTACGAAGAAGGAAGGTTCACCCGAGTGCTTGGCGAGTTATGGAACGAGACCACTAACGCCGCTCGATTTACACAAAGTTTTACGCACTTTTACGTATGCGAACTCATTAGAGAGTTTTCGGAATTTTTCTCACGTACGACTGAACTAAGAAAATTCCAAACCTTTTTTTGACGTACTCTTAGATATGTATATCAATATATATACAAGTATATAGGGTATTCGGAAAAGTGACATCCAAAAGGAAAATCTAGATGCCTCGTATCAATACCTATCCGAATCACCCCCACGTACATTCTACAATCTTTTTTTACTTTTCGAGAAAAACGTATTTTTTTTTCATTTTTTTCTTTTGTACAGAGACGCACGTACTCTCCTCGCAATTTTTTTACTTGTGCTATCGTTATGAAGTGCGCTGTTGAGCAATAAATAAATTACCAACGAAGCACCAACGTAAATGCTTTAGATTTCGATTAGAAGTTTAAAAAATAGATTTGAGAGGTCAGTAAAGTTAAAATAATAAAGAAAATACTTATACTAGTCTACCATGACTCTCAATTGCTTCTAAAAACTTTTAAGAGGAAAACCTACACAAGAGAGAAAAAAGTAGAACATAGATGGGGTATGATTCGGATAGGTATTGATATGAGGTAGACATTTCTTTTGGACGTGACTTTTCGGGCAACCCTGCATATATAATTATCAATGGTCATATTTTCTTCGCTTCTTCCCAAGGAAAACAATTCCCAGTTATAATAAAAAGTAAAAGAACCAAAAAAAATAGCATCTTTTTGATCCTTTTTTACACGTTTCGAATTCAATATATATATATATATATATATATATATATATATATATATATATATATATATATATATATATATATATATATGTCGGGGATTGGATCGAAAGAACTCTTACTCCCTCGCGTGTCTCAACGATGGCCTGCCGCTTGAGCCACGTGGACGTCATTTTCGGTTACGCGAGAATAAGATACACAGATACGAAGGATCACATCTTTGTTTATTCTTATTTTAGAGAGTGACTATTTATCTCCTCTTTTTATTTATGATCGGTGTTATTCTTTTATGCAACTGTTCGATTTGGTATGTCACGTTGTTCTGTTCTCTCAATCGTTGTTTTGCTCGCCTTTCCTCTTCTCGTTGTTTTCCATGGTTACGCTCGCCACTGGTCAAGGCTTCTCTCAGTTGCCATGACTGGCCTATCGCCTCTCTTGTACATATATATATATATATATATTGAATATATAATATATGAATATATAAATACATATATATACACAGGGTGAGGCATTTATAGTGACCCAGGCAATTTTCTCTCAAACGAAACGAGATACGAAAGCACTTATTCCATTGCCCAGCAACTGAAGACTAGCCAGAAAACCGTTTAGAACCATTTGCATAAGGCTGATTTCAAGAAGAAGCTCGATGTATGGGTGCCACACGAATTGACGCAAAAGAACCTTTTGGACCGAATTGATGCCTGCGATTCTTTGCTGAAACGTAACGAAATCGACCCATTTTTGAAGCGGATGGTGACTGGCGATGAAAAATGGGTCACATACGAGAACAACAGCCGAAAAAGATCGTGGTCCAATCGCGGTGAGCCGGTTAAAACGATCGCCAAGCCCGGATTAACGGCCAAGAAGGTTTCGCTGTGTGTTTGGTGGGATTGGAAGGAAATCATCCACTATGAGCTGCTCCCATCGGGCCAAACACTCAATTCGGACCTCTACTGTCAACAACTGACCAGATTGAAACAGGCGATCGACCAGAAGCGGCCAGAATTGGCCAATAGGAAGGGTGTTGTGTTCCATCAAGACAACGCCAGGCCGCACACATCTTTAACGACGCGCCAGAAGGTCTGAGAGCTTGGATCGGAGGTTCTATCGCACCCGCCGTATAGTCCAGACCCGACACCAAGCCATTATCACCTTTTCAAGCATTTGCAAAATTTTCTTGATGGTACAAAACTGGCCTCAAGAGAGGCTTGTGAAAATGAGCTGGTCAAGTTTTTTACCAATAGGGACGAGGACTTCTTCAATCGCGGAGTTATGAAATTGCCTTCAAAATGGAGAAAAGTTATCGAACAAAACGGTGCATTTTTTATCTAAATCGGATAATCCTAACTATGTTAATTTCATCGTCGAAATAAAGCGAAAAAACGCTTAGAACTTTTTACTTCATCTAATATATATATATATATATATGCATGGCGTTGTGATCATCTCTCACTTCGCGGAACGAGAGTAATGGCGTACCATGCAACTCATGCATCAGAGACGAATTTATGCCGAGTCTTTATGTCAATGGTCGGCAAGTCTCATATCTATTTAATGTCGGAAGAGGACGCGGCGAGAGCCCGCGCTTAAACGACAAAATTTATCGTTTCGTGCCGCCCGAGCTGCTCACACGGTTTATATATATACATATATATATATATATATGTATGTATGTCCACCCGAGTACGTAAAAGTATCACGTGCACTCTTTCGAGTGCGTAGACGCAGCTCTCGCTTGTGAAACTCCACGCGTGTACACTCAGCCCGAATACGCGATATTGCACGATGATGATACAGATACATTTATCGTTTGTACGCTTCAGAGGGCGCTTTATGGCCGTTTAATACCCGCCGCCACGATCATCGTAGCCGCCGTCGCCGCTGCCGCCTTTTCATAAATTCATCACAGCTGTACGGTAAGTTTGTCTCTTGCATTGCCAAATAATGAGAACCGCTCCCCATATTAGGCTAGCCCGTGAATACGAGGTCCCGTATGTACGGCATAATTTGCTTTGCAGCGACCGCAATCGAACGTGTCCACTTTGGCTATGAATTTTTTGTCATAATGATATATATCTGCATATTTTTATCAGAAACATATATTTCTGATAAAAATATGCAGATATTTTTATGCAGGCTCTTGTAACTCGTTGTCGCATGTTCGCCTGCGTCGTCGGAACATCATGCTTGACTGTACAATCACTCTGCTTGACTTGTACAATACCATTTTCGATACGGTTATTACATGTTGCTTTGGATGGATACACTTGTCTACTGATTCTAATATTGGTAGATGGTAAACATTCTTCACTCTACTACAGTTTTACTACGTTACAATGCCAGTATTTACAAACATCAGAAACATCTCCGACTATTGACATTATTGTATCCGTTGGATAACCTGCGCCGCTATCACACCAGAAACTCGTCGAAGGTCAAGAGAATCATTCATCCGACGTCTTCAAAAATGTGTCGAGGTTAATGGCCATCACTTCGAACATTTGTTACAATAAATTTTCTGCACAAAACATTCAATTACATTATTCGGATATTCTTATTGTCAATACCATTACGATTTCCCGTGTTTACACGCGTATTTTGGTGAAAAATCATTTCAAGGTCATGATATCATAGGTCGTTGGATTCGTCTGAATATCAGCTACAATTTCTTAATGAAAAAAAAACATGTTCCCATTTGAAAAACCATTGATGACCTTGAGAACGCAAAAACTATGACCTTGACAAAAATGAATTTTTCACCACTGTATCAGCCCTTCGAAATCAATCAAATTATCTCCTGACATTTTTTTCGTCACTCTAAAGGCAACGGAGATATTTGGGGTGGTCACGTTAAATGGTCCACCCTATATATATATATATATATACACCGGGTGGTCCGAAAAGAGAGGTCGAAAAGGAGAATCTAGACGCCCCGTATCAATACCTATCCGAATCACCCCCATTTATGTTCTACGATATTTTATACTTTTCGAGAACAAAGGGGGTTTTTACCTTTTTTTTCGAGTTTTCCTATAGCATTGGTTTTTAGCCTCTGAATTCCTTCTTTGGCCTTCTGAGCTCCTTTAGCTCCCAGTATTTTTCCTTTTTTGCGTTCCCTTTTCTCTTCTTATACTTTTTGCAGTATGTTGATTACTCAATTCTGCACCAGTCGTTTTGGATTCCCTGCTCTGTTCTGATGTTCATTCCTCTTTATATGTTTCGCTCTATTCCTCCCACATCCTCAATTCTTATTGCTTGCCATATTTCTCCTTCTCTTACTTCTTGCATGTCATTTGCAAGGTCCCCTCGCCCCACGTTGACGAGTTTCCGTTCGTAAACATACGTTTTTATGTTATTTTCTCTTGTTTGTATGTACTTTCCTCTTCGAAGTTTTAAAAAGAAATTGAAAGTCATTTAGATTAGTATAAGTATTTTTTAGAACTTTCCATCGGAATCTGGAGCATTTACGTTAGTGTTTGGTTGGTCATTTATTTATTGCTTAACCGTGCGCTTCGTAACGATAACACAAGTAAACAAAAAATCGCAAGGCATATAGATAAATGCATATACACAAAAGAAAAAAATGAAAAAATGCTGTTTTTTTTTCTCAAAAAGTAAAAAAGATCGTAGATGGATGCTTCGGATAGTTATTGATAAGAGGCATCTAGATTTTTCCTTTGAATGTCACTTTTCGGACCACTCTGTATATATATATATATAGCCTCAAAAAGTTTTTCGTCCATATTTCGCGTATATATAAAAAAAATGTTTTTTAACGACTATGTTTTTCTTTTCTTACCGCTTCAGAACACATTATATCTATAAAGCCGGAGAGAAAAACGGACTGGGACATTCGCGTGATCGCTCCTATCGCATTGAGCGGTTCTCGCGGACGAGAAGAAGCGACCAGCAAGCGTTTACGACCCTCTCGGGGCAAAAAGTTAAGTGCATTAGGCGATGATTGTGGGCAGTTCCATCCGACATGGAAATGAATGCTCTTGAACTATATATATATTTAAAAAAAAACCCATATATATATATATCTCTGTAGCCACCCTATTATTATTATTATTATTATTATTATTATTATTATTGTTATTAATCATTATTATTATTATACACATATGTAGATGGATTTACAGTCGAAGTTTGCAAGCAAAAGTGACAACTGAAATTGTACTCCTTTGTTCGTCAATTCGTCTTTCAGAGTATGCAGATATATGGAAAAAGTTACACGAATCGTCTCTCATATTTGTTATTTTTTTTCTCTCAAATCATTAACATTATTCGCGTACAAGAGACGCGTCTGTGCGAGTGCATCGACGAGCGACAACGATGAGGCGAATGTTAATTTCTCGCACGAGAGAGAGAGAGAGAGAGAGAGAGAGAGAGAGAGAGAGAGAGAGAGAGAGAGAGAGAGAGAGAGAGAGAGAGGTCATGCACGGGAGGAATTTTATCGAGACGTAGGCGAATCTAGGCTAATTACGGTCGTTCGAGAGACGAGTCTTTTTTTTTTAATTTTATTCATTTCTATTTAATTTTTTTTTCTTTCACGAGACAGCAGCCTTTTATAAATGTATCGAACGTTTGAGAAACATATCCATATATCTATATGTATATACGATTTTTATAATCTACCTGACGAATAAGGTCTGCAAGAGAACAAAAAAAAATGTCAATTAACGATACAACAGGCTCGTTAACCTTCTTCATTATTCATTCGTTCTCGTGACGCTCGAAGAAGAATATACATTTATTTGTTTTTAAATTTTATTATCTAATAGTACAATATGTCTAGAATCTTCTCCCAAAGTTTGAAGTCAATCGGAGTAAAAGTCTAAGAGAGAGAGAGAGAGCCTTTGGAAATTCCCCCCGTTGGGAAAGACCGGCCGGGAGTGACGCAGGTATACGCATTTTTCTCAAAACACGATTTTTGAAGTCGGTGGACACGATTTGTCAGAAACTGATGCACCGATTTTATTGAAATTTTGCACACTTCTTCAAAATAGCATTGACTAGCGATTGAACGAAGGTTTATTTTTTTTCTATTACAACTAATTTTACAAGGCTATACGTAATGTAAATTGTACTAAAAATTGAACTATTTTGCATAGAACTCTGCCAAAAATTTAAATTTCAATGTTTTTTCAAAAATTCTTCGTTCAATCACGAGCTATACTTATCTACTAACAGAAAAAAATTGGCTTTTTAATTTCAGATGAAGCTATCATGAGTTATCCTGACCACCACGAGGATACTTTTTTTGAGGGGTCTCCGGAAATTCACCAGGTGAATTTCCCAAATTTTTGGATGAAATTTTTTTTAAATATTGTTGAAATGTTGCTCTTTTATGTGCTCAACATTTTGAATAAAATAATTTATATATTATATTTTAAAAAAATAAAGAAAATATGCTTTTTTTGGCTTCGAAACCCACGTAACCCCTTAAAAAAGAACATCTCCCTGACTCGCATTGCCCCGTGTCTTCGAGTAGATTCACGCACAAAGCGCGCGCTTTCGAAGGTTGAAAAAAAAAGCAGCGTGGCGCGCCGCTTTTACGTCTGTATATACAGTGGGTAAAAAAAGTACATGCACATCGCCTGTTTTTCAAATTATCCTACCAAAAAAAAAAATAAAATGCATTTTATTATGGCTCGAACATTTTTTTCCAACATTATCTTTCCGAAAAAAAAAATGCTAAAGTATTTTATTTTATTTCGCAGGATAATTTGAAAAAAATGTGGTGTGCGAATACTTTTTTTACCCACTGTACGTGTGCGTTCGCTACCGCGCTTCTTTCTCGCGATAAATTCGAGCTTGCTCCGATCGCGAGGCGTGAGTAACGAGCGGCAATAACCATGCCAATAATTAAGTATCCCCGGTGTGGGACCATTTGTCCGGTTGCCATTAACTGGGGGAGCGCGGCTGGAACCTTCGAGGTTATATATATATATATATATATATATATATATATATATATATATATATATATATATATACATATGTGTGTGTAACATTTCTATTATATATTATAAATATGTATATTGTATATTATGAGAATGTTTATTATATGTTATATACGACTTGTATTATTCTTTATATCCAGGGTGGCCGGAAAAGCGACGTCCAAAAGGAAAATCTACCCGTATCTATCTACCCGTATCACCTTCATCTACGAGGTGTGTCAATTAAGTAACGAGACTGACAACGTAGCGTTCGATCTGGCAACAATTGGGACGCGGGACTTGGAGAGGCGGCAGGTGAACATGTGACACGCCTTCATATCAGTACGAGTTTGAACCAGGCCCATCAAGCACAGAGGGTCCGAGTCCTGACGATGTTTCGCCGATTTTGTCTACTTGTGGCGTTAGTGAGAATAGCTTATCTCACTTGCACACTATTTCTGTTTCAGTCGCGCAAACCCCCTTCCCACTCGCCGTCGAACGAAAGTACAAGCGATGCCAAAACGGACTAAAATCTTAAACAGTACACCGGCGCGGTTTAGTGTGTCCTTCAGTGAACCGTTTTCATCGGTCGTTTACGCGTTGTGTAATGTATTTATATTTTATGAAAGAGCACCGCGAGTGAGTGAAAATGCATTATTCTTCCAACAATAATTCCGTATAGTACCCATCGAATTCCTGAGAGCGACTAGATAGACAGATAATATTTATTTCAGGTATACCCCTTCAGGGTGTTTACACAGCTAGTCCCCCCCTACATATATGTGCCCCTTACAATCTTTTCTTATATCTCTAACTTATATTCTATTGCCGCTTTGCCTATCGTTTCCTCTCGCATTCATTTCCTCTTTTGCGATTTTTCCGCTCAGTTTCTCAAAGTGATTTATGTACATGCATAATTCAGTCACAGGCTCCTTTTTTAACGCAGTCTGTATCTTCCTCTCGATTTGCTCTCCTTCTTTATCCCCTATCCACTTCTCCAGATCGTTTACTACTTCTTTATTAATTTTTTCCTTTGCTTTCTTGCACGTACATATGTGCGCTAGATTTTCCACATCCTGTTTACATACCCTGCACCTGTTGTCACTGTACCCCTTATTGCCTTCTTTGCCCACATTCCCGCATCTCAGTCTCGTCCAAGTTTCTTTCGTTTCACCCCTTGTATCTGCGTCCTTCCAGTACTTCTCTATTCCTATGGTATCCTTCCTGCTTTTGTACTGAGGGCAATACGTCGATTTTTCTATCCTATTCCAATCGTGTTGGATTTCTTGGTCTCCTTTTGTTTTTGCCCCCCTTTCTATTATTTTCTCCATCTCCCTTATATCGTCGTTTGTTATTGCTCTCCATATGTTTCCCTCTCCTACTTCCTGCATTGCTTCATTGACTTCGTCTCCCCATTTTGTTGGATTTCCGTTTAAAACTCCTCTCGCCTCTTCCTTGAGGCATTTCTTCGGCCATCTCTCTTCCCCCATCTTCATTATTTCTATCAAATAGTTTGCCGCTCTGAGAGCGACTATATACGTTAATAATATTGGTGTATGACTTAATTTTTACAGATTTTTTTCTTCGAACTTAAAATTATAGTTAAAATAGAAATATTTTCGCGGTCTTTTGTGGTTTTGAAAGAATCGGACGCAAGGTTTCAGAACACCGAACGACAAGTCTACGTGAGCTACATAACCTCTCAAAATAGCAGAGTTTACGGTGGCAACTGATAAGCAGCACATTCGGCACTGCATTTTACACGAATTCCAACAAGGAAAAAAATGCTTCTAAAGCACGGGAATCAATTTGTAGTGTTCTTGGTGCCAACGTTGTGTCTTATGAAACGTCTTGCGAAAGACAGAACGCACGCGATCCCCGATTCTGTCGACATTTTCATCGGTACATGAAGATGAAGTTAAAAAAATAAATTCGAGAAGATCAATCACTAAAGTTCAGACGGTAAAAAAAAATACGGTAATTCTTTAGTGACTTCCGAAAAATAAGCCTAACATTTTTTTTTCCTTTTTTCTCATTTATTGGGTTATAAATAATTATATTTTGTTGGGGGAAGCTGAAATTCACCCCCCACTAATAAAAAGTTATGGGGTTTTGAAGTTCGCGGAAACGCGTGATAAAATAGGGCATTTTCGAACATTTCGATACCTCTATTGGGGGTGAAGGGTGCATTTATGAACGAAGCCTTCCAGAATACAATGCTGAAGAGAAATCGTAGCGGTCACTTCCCTCTAGGAATCGACGATTTTTTGCTCGTAAAAAATTTGTTAATGAAAAACTTCAGTTTCCCCCGACTGAATATCATCATTTATAACTCAATAAATGAGGAAATAGCAAAAAAAAAATTTAGGCTCATTTTTCGGAAAAGTCACTTATCTAACGAATTACCAAAAATACTTATACTAGTCTAAATGACTGCTGCTTGCTTTCAAAAGCTTCTAATAAGAAGTTACACACGCAACAGAGAAAGGAAACAGAAACCTATGCTATGGAAAAACTCGGGAAAAATTCATAAAAATGCTTTTTCTTTTCTCGAAAGATAATAAAGATCGTAGAACATACAGTACCGGCAAAAAGTTTTCGGCTACTTTGGATAATAGTGAAATTGAATGCTAAAATCTAGATGCTTCGAATCAATATCTATCCGAATGACCCCCATCTGCAGGACCGGTCAAAAGTTTTCGATCTGTTTGGATAATTGGAAAATTTCATAGAATATATATATATATATTTGTGCAATCATATCAGAATGCATGTCGGCTGCATATTGTGAGGAACAGAACTGATGTCACGCTGCGCCCGTTCGTTTCGTTTTCTTTAATGTTCGTGTGTCATCGTAGTAACTCTCTCTTCCTTTCCACCTTAAGCCTGTGTCTCGTTTGCGAACGTAGCTCGCACACACAAAATGTTCACCATCCCACGGCGCAACAATGTGCCACGCGCGCGCGTGTGCGATACCGCAAAAAAAAGAAGGGTATGGGAAGCTTGACGGTGATGCGCGATGAATAAAACGCGAGAGAAAAGCCAGAACGTCATTGTTCGTGATGTGACTCTTACAGGCACAATATAATTCGGTGACGATGAGCAATGCATTGAGAATACTTTGATAAATGTTCCAACATCATTATTATTATTTCTATTATATTTATTGCAAGTATGGATATTTGCTAAGATCCCTTGATTCGTCATCCCGCGGATGAGCTTAAAAAAAACCAGCCAACTTTGATAGCCAACAAAAAAAAGAGATTTGCAAAAAAAAGGGAACATCCCGCGACATCTGTCATTATCATCGTTTGTTTCAACGTAGAAATTGACAAATAACGAGGCACCGACGAATCGTCGACCTGAGAATATTAAAAGAACGTGAATTTCTTTTTTCTTTTCTTTGTTTTCTCCCTTTTCTTTCTTCCATACGTACATGTGCGAGAGAGACAGATACAAGCTCACTTGTAAGTATTAGATGAAGTTAAAAGTTCTGAGCGTTTTTTCGCTTTATTTCGACGATGAAATTAAAATAGTTAGGATTATCCGATTTAGATCAAATATGTGCCGTTTTGTTCGATAACTTTTGTCCATTTTGAAGGCAATTTCATAATTCCGCGATTGAAGAAGTCCTCGTTCCTATTGGTAAAAAACTTGACCAGCTCATTTTCACAAGCCTCTCTTGAGGCCAGTTTTGTACCATCAAGAAAAATTTGCAAATGCTTGAAAAGGTGATAATCGCTTGGTGCCAGGTCTGGACTATATGGCGGGTGCGATAGAACCTCCCATCCAAGCTCTCGGAGCTTCTGGCGCGTCGTTACAGATGTGTGCGGCCTGGCGTTGTCTTGATGGAACACAATACCCTTCCTATTGGCCAATTCTGGCCGCTTCTGGTCGATCGCCTGCTTCAATCTGGTCAGTTGTTGACAGTAGAGGTCCGAATTAAGTGTTTGGCCCGATGGGAGCAGCTCATAGTGGATGATTCCCTTCCAATCCCACCAAACACACAGCAAAACCTTCTTGGCCGTTAATCCGGGCTTGGCGATCGTTTGGGCCGGCTCACCGCGATTGGACCACGATCTCTTTCGGCTGTTGTTCTCGTATGTGACTCATTTTTCATCGCCAGTCACCATCCGCTTCAAAAATGGGTCAATTTCGTTACGTTTCAGCAAAGAATCGCAGGCATCAATTCGGTCCAAAAGGTTCTTTTGCGTCCATTCGTGTGGTACCCATACATCGAGCTTGTTCTTGAGATCAGCCTTATGCAAATGCTTCCAAACAGTTTTCTGGCTATTCTTCAGTTCCTGGGCAATGCAATAAGTGTTCACATGCCGGTCCGACTCGACGATTTCCATGATTTTATCGACATTTTCGACGATTGGCCTACCAGAGCGTGCCTCATCTTCGACGTCCATATTACCAGAATGGAATCGTTGGAACCACCGCTTTACTGTTGCATTCGATACTGTATTGGGTCAATAAACAGCACACATTTTTTTGGCCGCCTGCTCCGCCTTTTCACCTTGGCCGTAGTGGTACTGAAGAATGTATCGAGTTTTCTCTTTTTTTATCTCCATCTTGGAGCGCACAACTGGCTTCACCAAACACAAAACTGACAAAGAACTTCTTTTGAAGCGTAATGTCACCTTTAAATCGCCGTATAGTATGACCCGATGCGATGTATACATCGTGAGATATGCCTCACTAAAGACATCTAGCGGAAAACGCTCAGAACTTTTTACTTCACCCAATATTTTCAAAGCGGTGTTGCGCGGCATCCTTACTCATCTTTGTATACATATGTGTATATGAGATTCGCTTGGTTTGGGACGGGGGGGGGGGGGGGGCGAGTCGCAGCTTCCGAACTGTCATTTAATTTGATTTACCGTTACCTAAGGGTTATTAATTATTGCATTGCTCGGAACACCCTCTTGCCTCCCTGTCCCCGTCGCGCTTTCCTCTCTCTTCGGTCCGACACTCCCTCTACTCTGTACCGCCTATGGGCGCATACACATTTACTTATATATATATATATATATATGCATTTATGTATGTATTTGTGTGGCGCATCCCGCGCGCTATCTCTCGTTAAGGAGTTGGAGAGAACGCGGACCCTGAGGCACCGCTGATGAGCCAAGTTTCTTATGAGATATGCAACTGTGTTCCTGTATAAACCGCAGCCACTTGAGAAAAATATATATATATATAAATATATATATATACATATATAAGAGAAAAGGTAACTTTGGAGCCGTTATATCTATGCAATGTTGGCTATCAGCACATCTGGCTCTTTTGAGGGCGAGCCTCAAATTTTTGTTCAAACGAATCATTGATTTTGGCACACGAGATGCTCCTGAGAATGATCTTTATATAAATATGCTTACATTCGTCCAAAGATGATTTTCAAGACATTGGGCTTTGCACAATGATGAGAATGGGGACAATTGGACACTGTGAGGACGGTCCTCGAAGTCGAATGTCTTCAAAATCACCTTTCAGCATATGTGTGTGTGTGTATGCGGGTGTGTATATGTGAATATAGCCTGGACATTCGTTTTTATTCCGCTCGTTCATATATCGTAATACGTAACCCGCCTCCTTCCTAACCGGCACACGATGAGCTTTTATGCACCGCCATATTTATAAGAGTATTATACGCCATGGAGTACAGGAGCTCCGGCATTTATTTCGCATAGCAGGATTAACGATAAATCAGTGTTGAAAAATATATACATATATTGCAGTGAACATCAAATTCTGAAGGTACATGCGTACATAGTTTTTCCAGCTCGCCGTGTTTAAAGTATTATTAAATGGCGATAAAAGTGTGTACATATATATATGCACATATTTATATATATCGCGAAAGAATTGCCATTTTCCAATTTATCGCAAGAAAGATATCTCGCAACAGAATCGCGCGTGATTGAAAATGAACAGGTAGGTGATAGATGGAGAATAGACTGCAGGACGACTAGCTCGTTGACGCGCGCCTTTTCACATTTTTATTTTTATTAGCGTGTGAGACGATGGCTGGTGTGTCTTTTTTTATAATTATATATATATATGTATATATATATACAGTGGGCAAAAAAGTATTTGTATACCGCGTGTTTTTCAAATTGCCCTACGAAAAAAAAAATAAAATGCTTTAGCATTTTATTTTTTTTTCAGAAACTTTGACGATCATTTTATTTTTCTTCAAAAAAACAAACAAAATGCTAAAGTGTTTTATTTTTTTCGCAGAATAATTTGAAAAACACGCGGTATACGAATACTTTTTTTACCCACTATATAATTACAAAAATAGACACACCATATATATATATATATATATATATATATATACATGTATACAGGGTGGTCCAAAAGTCGTCGGTCGATCGAAATGGGAAGGTAGTCAAGATTATTTCCAACCAAAAAGATCACACACCGTTTCCGTTCTGTTTTTCAACAATTTCAAACCCATGATATTTTTTTCAATATTTTTGAAAAATCGGTTCCCAGCGATACAAAAAAAAATAATTTGAATAAAACTACTTATGATATGCAAGTTTTTTAAAAAAGATGTAGCTTGATGTTATGTTTTTACATGAAAATGTACTCTTCATAATTGCCATGATGAGTTCTTAGAAAAAAAGAATTTGCAATAACATTATGGATCATATTTTTTTTTCCTAAGTTTACATTGTTGATTGAAAAAGAAACATGTTCTACCGAAACGTGCCCCTGTATTAGGAAAATTGGTCCACCTTATGAGGATTCTAAAAAGTTCCAAATCACAGCTCTGATCCTCGAATGTTTTTTACTGTCGATATTTATTCACTG
The DNA here is from genome assembly GCA_963932345.1 of Ophion ventricosus. Taxonomy (NCBI): domain Eukaryota; kingdom Metazoa; phylum Arthropoda; class Insecta; order Hymenoptera; family Ichneumonidae; genus Ophion; species Ophion ventricosus. The sequence continues at coordinate 24,694,275 of OZ010717.1, forward strand.
CAAGCTAGTGCTTTGCTAGAAAATTAAATTTTCCACCAAACAAATTGGAGCTGTTAATTTGCATTGGGAATGCATTATTTGACTGCAGAGAACTTATATGGCGGGTAAGTAGAATGGAGGCGGTACAAGCAACTCGATTCTCAGGTAGATAATACGTGACATTTCAATTGGATCGACGTTCGTTTAGTGTTTCGCTTGCTGTCTGTTTTTTAGTGCAGTTAGCTTATTTGGACTGTTTAAATGTTCGAGTGACTAAATAAATAAATGAATAAATGACTAAATAAACAAATAAATAAGTCGTCGAGCGATTACAAGTACAGTAGAGCGTCGATTATCCGAATCAATTGGGACCGGGCGCCTTTCGGATAATCGAACATTCGGATAACCGAACGGCAATATTCCGCAGGCGAAAAAAAAACGTTGATCCCTTCAATATCATAACATATATATATTTAAAAATACAATTAACATTAATATGTTAATAATACAAGTACGTTTTTGGCGAATTGCAAATAACCATTGTATCATTTAATGATAAAAAAAGAAGTTAAATATATATTTAAAAATAATCAACATTCGTGCATCTTTGAGTTCTTATCGATTTATTTTTTGAAAAAGTCGATGATTTTCTTCTGCTTCACAACTGAAGCTCGTTTCTTTGCTGCCAAATCTCGCGAACGTTTTAGAAGAAGTAGTTGCATTGAACAACATTGAGGCTGCGTTTCGTACCACTCGCATGAACAAAATCATTGTTTAGATAATTGATATTTTGGATGACTCAAATGGCTATTTAGATAATTGACGTTTCGGATAAACTAAATCGCCATTCGAATAATTGACGTTCGGATAATCGACGCTCTACTGCATTGCAAAACATCCTTCGTGACGTTTCGCAGCTGAGATTCGAGAAAGAAAGGAATATTGCAAACTAGGCATTAATGCACAATTTTCGTTTTTATTTTTCACGAGCAAGTCGAATTTATATCGGACGTATCTACACTGGCGGGGGGGGGCGGAGGGTCGGTATCCTCCAACATAATCGGCAAAACATTCGAGATTCGTCCTCCTCGAACTTTTTACACGCCGAATTTCGATGAAATAAAGATCTTGTCGTACATCCTCACGGACAAGAGTCTTCGAGAGGACGAGGGAGGAATTCAATGCGGTGTGAACACAAGGAACATTTCAGTTGGCGAAGTTATACGTTCATTTCGAGTTTCTCTGCTCTCTCGTTCCCACGTAACAACGAGTTTCGTCCTTTCCCTCTTTCCACCCCGTCCCTTTTTTTTATTGACCGTGTAACTAATTATACGCGTAAGTGTACAAGCATCTGTGCTTTCTTTCTGTTTTTTTTTTTCATCAGTCTTCTCCTTCTTACTCATTTATTTCTGATGTGCCGCAAGTTCCCACGGCATTCCACCTCCTCTCGATCATCTCTCTTACAATTAATCGAACAAGATTAAGAGTCCACATATACGCGATGCAAAAAGTTTTGCCCCTCGAAGGCGAGTCGCCCAATATGTCATCGCCCTATTTGCCTCCTCGTCTTTGCATTTATGCGCGTGGAAATAACGCCAATTAATTGTCGGGATTGTACCATATCTGTGTCTACGTTACATATACGGAGAACGGGTTTATTGATTTGTACCAACGACGGAGAAAAGGCAATCGAGAATAATTATTGTGGCGACATCAAGGAGAGTGAATTTTTTTTTGCGCGTAATTTGTATCCCGCTGATTCGATACATTTGAATTTTTCGATATATACATATATATACTACGCGCAACAATTAAAGGATTAAGAACAAGATCCAATATTTTTGGATCACAAGAAGCTGTATCTCCGCTAAAAATCATCGTAGAGCAAAATCCGAAATGACTTTTTTGCTTTGACCGGCGATAACTCAGCGAAAAATCATCGTACAGAGCTCGTGGACCGCTCAAATTAAAAAGAAAGAATCAAACTGAATGCAAATTTAGATGACAATACTAAAAAAAAATTATTAACGTCCGTGGACCTTTTGAAAGTCAGGCAAACATTTTGAAATTTTTTCTTTCGTTGGTTTTCTTATGATTACTAAAAAAACGCTCATGATAAAAATGTTGGACCTCAGAATCCAAAAACTAGAATATTGTAGCTTCAATTTGGTTTTTTTATTTTTGCTTTACGATGATTTTTCGCGGAGATACAGGTTCTTGAAAATGACGCAAAAATGTTGGATCTTTTTCTTGATCCTTTAATTGTTGCGCTTAGTTCGTATGTGTATGTATATATATATATACAGGGTAATAATTATAAGGTGTCCATGTATTTTTCAAGAGTCTTCTGCGGAGATTTTGAAAGCTATAAAAATATGATTTTTAATGGTTTCCCAAGTCGTCTTAAAAAAAAAATATAGCGTATTTTTGTGATGCGTAGTATGTGCTAGAAAAAATTGAGCAATCTGTAAAAACATCAAAATCCAATTTTAAATAGAGCAAAATGATGATAATTAAATTCCGAATACGAAATACTCCTGAAAAACTTTTCTGTGCATCCCGCAATCGAGCAAAAAGATACCAAAGATGCATTTTGAAATGGATGAATGGAATTCAATTTATTTAAGAAAGATTTTTTTTTCAAAGTGTTTCGCATTCGAAATGTAATTATCTTAATTCTGCTGAATTTAAAATGGAATGCTGATATTTTTCCAAAATGCTCAATTTTTTCAGGCCATTACTGTTTGACACGAAAACACACTAGTTTTTTCGAAGAGGACTTGAAAAATCATTGAATATCTTATAAATTAATATAACATATATTATATGCACTGACATACCATGCAACTTTATTATATATATATCTTTTTTTTCCCCGAGTTTTAACGTATACCCTTGCGGGTTTTTACGTATTACGCTCTCCTAATTGAAGCCTTTCCTATCTCTCTCTACCCGCACTTCGTTAATTTAACCGAACTCGGCAGCTATTGTCCCTATATCCCTTATTCCCTTTTTTACCACGTTTTTATTAACTCACTTTCTCGTCTGTCTGTTTGTCTGTTCGGTACAAATTTTGCAATCAATTTTAAACTAACTTCCGGATGACCTAGAAAATTGAAACTTTAAGGCCTTAAGCCACTCTCGGATTTTCCAAAAATCTATTTTTTTTTGTTAAGAATGTACCTTAGTACCTATAAAATTATATTCCGAAAGATTATGGGTGTAAAAAATCTCTAAGTACTCGATTTTCGAATTCTAGCACAACCCCTCTTGATTCATGTCGTGACTTTCTACTAACTTTAAACGCGTTTATCTCAAAACTACATTTTTTAAGTTGGCCGGACTCATAACTCAAACAAATTTCAACCGATCGACTTGAAATTTTAACTGTATATTTGGAATTACATTTTCTGAGGCACTACGTGGGATTTTTTAATTATATTGCATAGTTCCTTTTTTATAAATAATTTTCTGACAATATTCTCATGGCATTTAATACTTTTTGTTTTAGAAATGCGCCATTTTGACAAAAAACTATATATCAAAAAAATCCTACATACTTCTATAGCTATTCTTATATATAATCGAAAAAACTTTAGTGTCTCATCATAGCTCAAAAATTATAGAAGCTGTTGGTCCGACCGTTGACCTTCTAGAAATAAATGCGTCATCGGAAAAATGCTGCATAGTCGTCATTTCGACATGTATTGCTGTGAAAAAATAATTTTGTATAGTCAACTACGTGTATAATAAAACCCCTATTTTGTAATTCCGATTTATTATATGGTTTCGCTGAAAAAAAAATCACAAAATATACCCTTTTTTTGGCCTCTAGAGGGGCCTAAGGCCTTAAACATAGCTCAGAACCGGATGACAATGCAATATTAACTCACTTTCTTGTCTGTCTCTTTGTTTGCTTGACTGTTCGGTACAAATTTTCCGTATATTCTCGCACCTTGTCCTTGCCCATAATTCCTTCTTTTCCTCCCGGAGCTCATTTGCCTCCCAGTATGCTTCCACTTCTGCGATCCCTTTTCTGCTCTCGCAGTCTTTGCAGTTTCTTGATTTGTCAATCCTGCACGAGTCGTTCTAGATTTTCTGCTCCGTTTTGATTTTTATTCTTCTTTCTATTTTTTTTCTTCTTTATTTCTTTAATAACGACGTAGTAATAAATATAAATATATACTGAAAATTATATACGATGTAAAGAATAAAAATCTGATAAATCGTGCTAGTTAATATTTTAATGCTGGAGGATCGCAAAGGATACGCGAGTCGTTATATTAAGCATAAAACCAGAGCCTTATACGCGTCGTGTGTGCCGTCGACGATATCTACTTCGGCATTAATTGCCACTGCTTCGGCATTAATTGCAACGATCCGGATCTAACGAAAACAGATTCATTGTCCGTATGGCAGCACGAATGGCAAGAGGGTATTATAATTCCGCGCGAACTGGCAAGGGAATAAAAGAGTGATAATAAAGAAAAAGTATTTAAAAAAAATCATCGTCACGACTATGTGGACGGGTACACGATCTGCGCGGATTAAATGCAAGTCCTTTCTCTCTCTCTCTCTCTCTCTCTCTCTCTCTCTCTCTCTCTCTCTCTCTCTCTCTCACTCCTACCTGTGTTGTATCCATTGCGCATCTCTCCGAAACAATTAACCAATTACCATAATTAAGACACCCATACACAAACTCTCGGCTCTACTTAGCATTTGTACGAATCGAGGTACCTGCGCATGCTGTTCCTTGTTGAATTTGCATTGGTATAAGATCGTGCCTGGGTCTTTACCGATTTTTTTTTGTGTCACTTTAGGACGGTTCACTTTTTATTTCGTATTCGCTTCATCCGCGGTGCTAATGAAGAGAGAGAGAGAGAGAGAGAGAGAGAGAGAGAGAGAGATTTCGATTTCTTCGAAATCGTGTCTTCGTAATCCTTGAAGCGTATATGAGAATGCGCAAAGGGGTCGGAAATTGCGATAGGTTTGCACGTTTTGCGGGTATATCGTCTTCATTATGGAGGCTCGAGCGTTTCGAGCGGCAACGACAAGGTTAAAGTATACTGATATATAATTTAATTTGCATAAGATGAAAGGTAAACTTTGACGTTTTCAAAATTTACGCCATCATTTTCGACCAATGAATAATAATAGAAAAAATAAATGTGATAAATAATAATAAATATATAAAAAATGATGAATAATACAAATGCAAGCGATTTAGCACTGTCTTTTACGAATCAATCGTGCATTTATAGTCGCCGTCAATATCGCTTGGAGACATATCGAATGCTGCTTTTTCGACACCTGCACAGGTGCGAACGTATCTTAAGAGCTGCGTTATATATATATATATATATATATATATATATAACTATGGCTGAAGGAACACAGTGGTTTAACACGTGTTATATGGTACGAGGAGTGAGACCAAGAAAGAGAGAGAGAGAGAGAGAGTCGTAAGCCTACGCACTATCGGCAGGGGGTTGTCGCGTTCCCGCGTTTATATCCCTACTATCAAGATCTACGACCTTAACTCGTTTACAACGTTGGATATATACACCACCCATCCACCCTCCCCCCTCTTCTTGGACGAATCCATTATATATATATATATTAGATGAAGTAAAAAGTTCTGAGCGTTTTTTCGCTTTATTTCGACGATGAAATTAACATAGTTAGGATTATCCGATTTAGATCAAAATATGCGCCGTTTTGTTCGATAACTTTTGTCCATTTTGAAGCCAATTTCATAATTCCGCGATTGAAGAAGTCCTCGTCCCTATTGGTAAAAAACTTGACCAGCTCATTTACACAAGCCTCTCTTGAGGCCAGTTTTGTACCATCAAGAAAATTTTGCAAATGCTTGAAAAGGTGATAATCGCTTGGTGCCAGGTCTGGAATATACGGCTGGTGCGATAGAACCTCCCATCTAAGCTCTCGGCCTGGCGTTGTCTTGATGGAACACAGCACCCTTCCTATTCGCCAATTCTGGCCGCTTCTGGTTGATCGCCTGCTTCAATCTGGTCAGTTGTTGACAGTAGGGGTCCGAATTGGGTGTTTGGCCCGATGGGAGCAGCTCATAGTGGATGATTCCCTTCCAATCCCACCAAACACACAGCAAAACCTTCTTGGCCGTTAATCCGGGCTTGGCGATCGTTTGGGCCGGCTCACCGCGATTGGACCACGATCTTTTTCGGCTGTTGTTCTCGTATGTGACCCATTTTTCATCGCCAGTCACCATTCGCTTCAAAAATGGGTCGATTTCGTTACGTTTCAGCAAAGAGTCGCAGGCATCAATTCGGTCCAAAAGGTTCTTTTGCGTCAATTCGTATGGCACCCATACGTCGAGCTTCTTCTTGAGACCAGCCTTATGCAAATGCTTCCAAACAGTTTTCTGGCTATTCTTCAGTTCCTGGGCAATGGAATAAGTGCTCACATGCCGGTCCGACTCGACGATGTCCATGATTTTATCGACATTTTCGACGATTGGCCTACGAGAGCGTGCCTCATCTTCGACGTCCATATTACCAGAATGGAATCGTTAGAACCACCGCTTTACTATTGCATTCGATACTGTATTGGGTCAATAAACAGCACAAATTTTTTTGGCCGCCTCCTCCGCCTTTTCACCTTGGACGTAGTGGTACTGAAGAATGTATCGAGTTTTCTCTTTTTTTACCTCCATTTTGGAACGCTGTAAAACACAACTGGCTTCACCAAACACAAAACTGTCAAAGAACTTTTTTTGAAGCGTAATGTCATCTTTAAATTGCCGTATAGTATGACCCGATGCGATGTATACATCGTCAGATGTGGCTCACTAAAGACATTTAGCAGAAAACGCTCAGAACTTTTTACTTCACCCAATATATACAGGGTGGCTCAAAAAGATTCTACGATCTTTTTACTTTTCGAGCAAAAAAGCATCTTCTAATTTTTCTCTTTTCAGTATGAACTTTCTGCATAATTATTTTACATAGTGTACTGTTAAGCAATAAATAAATTACCAACTGGACACTAAGGTAAATTCCTTAGATTTTGATCAAAAGTTTATAAAATAGGTTTGAGAGGATCAGACATTGTTGGTGCGGAAATTTGTTGGGGTTCGCCAGAACCTACTACATCATTATAGGAACTATGTTATTCGATTTCTAAGATTCGATTTTTAAGATATACTTTTCAAGCTATTTATACTTTTCCAAGATAAGATTTATCATTTTTTAAGATCCATTCATTTTGTATACTTATATATTTTGTTTCGAAAATTCAA